>CM062212.1:21405000-21790000 GCA_031216445.1 Lateolabrax maculatus | reverse complement strand
GCTAAATGAGGGATAATATTTTCAACCATGGAAATTATTTGATAAAAGAAAGAAAAATTGACTTGTATTTGCTTTGCACAAAGATCTTTGCCCACAGGTGCACACCAGAGCCACCACCCCCACGAGTGTGACGTCAGTGCTGACCCTGATTCTCTCAGCCTGTCTAAACCATTACTTTCTAGAAGACACTCACCTAAAATAAAGCACTACAGCTTTACCATAACAAATTAAAACACACTAGCCTGGGAACCAAATAATTCTGCAAGCTCATGTTTTATTAACTCTGGCGGATACGTCTGGGTCCTCTCCCATTCAAACTGAGTTTTCTGCCGATTTATTGGGCTAACCAATCACAAGCGTTTATCTAGTACGAGGTGGGTTTAATAGGATGACTGACAGAGACAAGCACCGTTCAGGTATCTTTGTAAATTTTTTTACATCCTCGTCAGCGGGGGGCAGAGTTCAATAAGGACACAGCTCTGGGGAGAAACTATTCCTCAGTCTGCTCGTCCTTGTCCGGAAGCTCCTGAAGCGCCTGCCTGAGGGCAGGAGGGAAAACAGTCTATGTGCAGGGTGGGAGGCATCTTTCAGAATGCTGCAAGCTCGATGCAGACAGCGTTTTCTCTGGACTTCCTCACTGGCTGGAAGTGGAGTTCCTGTAATGCGTTGGGCAGTTTTCACCACCTGCTGCAGTCCCTTGCACTCCGCGACAGAGCATCTCCCATACCAGACTGTGACATAGTTGGTTAGGAGGCTCTCAATCACGCAGTGGTAAAAGTTCACCAGGATGCCTGAAGAGAGATAGTTCTTCTTCAGTGTCCTCAGGAAGAAGAGGCGCTGGTGAGCTTTCTTGACAAGGCTGGAGGTGTTGGTGGTCCAGGACAGGTCTTCTGAGATGTGGGTCCCCAGGAACTTGGAGCTGGAGACACGCTCAAAGTCCATCCCATTGATGTGGATGGGTGCATGCGTGCTTCTTTTCTCCTTCCTGAAGTCCACGATGAGCTCCTTGGTTTTGCTGGTGTTGAGGAGCAGGTTATTTTTGGCGCACCATGTGGCCAGGTGCTGTACCTCTTCCCTGTAGGCTGCTCATCGTTGTTGCTGATGAGACCAATCACTGTGGTGTCGTCTGCGAACTTGATGATGGAGTTGGTTCCATGCACAGGTCTGCAGTTGTAGCTGAAGAGGGAGTAGAGGAATGGGCTCGGCACACAGCCCTGTGGCACACCAGTGTTGAGTGAGACAGTGGTGGAGCAGGTGTGGTCTGACCTAACATGTTGTGGTCTGTTTGTCAGAAAGTCCAAAATCCAGTTGGAGAGGGAGGTGTTGGTGCCCAGGTCTCCAAGTTTAGTGATTAACTTGGAGGGGATGACAGTGTTGAAAGCTGAGCTGAAGTCAGCAATCAGCAATCGTGCATAGGTGTTAGTGTTGTCCAGGTGTGTGAGCACAGAGTGCAGTGCTGTGGAGACTGCATCGTCTATGCTTATATTGGTGCGGTAGGCAAACTGGTGTGGGTACAGTGTGGGTGGGAGTCTTTCAGGTGTGCCAGGACCAGCCACTCGAAGCACTTCATGATGATGGGTGTGAGTGCTACAGGGCGGTAGTCATTGAGGCACGTCGGCTTGGAGTTTTTCGGCACTGGCACAATGGATGTAGCTTTGAAGCATGTTGGCACAGCTGCTTCGGCAAGGGACAGGTTGAAAATGTACGTGAAGATCCCAATGAGCTGTCCCGCACATGCCCTGAGCACACATCCAGGAATGCTGTCAGGTCCAGCAGCCTTGCGTGCATGGATCCAGCGCAGTGCTGTGTGGACAACAGGGGAGGAGAGTCTGATGGGCTGGTGGTCTGCTGGGAGTGTTGTCTTGGTGGCAGTGTCTCTGTTGTCCCTCTCGAAGTGAGCATAGAAGTTGTTAAGCTCGTTCAAGAAGGAGATGGCTGTGGGGGTGTGATTGCTGGGTTTGTAGTCGGTGATGGCCTGGATGCCCTGCCACATGCGTCTGGGGTCGGAGTTGGAGAAGTGACCCTCTATCTTTAGCTTGTAGCAGTGCTTGGCCTTCTTGATGCCCCTCCTCAGGTTAGTCCTGGATGTGCTGTAGGCCTGTGCATCCCCTGATCTGAAGGCCGTGTTACGGGCCTTTAGCAGGAGCCGCACCTCCTTGCTCATCCATGGCTTCTGGTTGGGGTATGTGGTGATCTGCTTCTCTGTCATGACGCCATCGATGATGGTGGTGACGTAATCCATGACGGAGGAAGCATAGTTGTTAATGTCTGTGTGTGAGCCACAGGTGGCCAGAGAAGCAAACATACTCCAGTCCGTGTGTTGAAACTTGTCCTGGAGTACAGAGTCTGTCCCCGCTGGCCACACCTTGATGGTCCTCACTGATGGCTTGACACGGTTGATGAGGGGTGAATATTTGGAGGTGAGGAACAAAGAGAGGTGATCCAACTCTCCGAGGTGGGGGAGGGGGGTCGCAGTGTAGGCAGCAGCCATGTTTGTGTAAACATGGTCCAAAGTTTTGTTTCCTCTGGTGTGGCAGGAAACATGCTGGTGAAATTTGGGGAGCACTGCCTTTAAGTTTGAATGATCAAAATCACCCACAACAATAAAGGCAGCCTCCAGGTGATCAGTCTGTTGTTTACTAATGGCTGCATGAAGTTCATTCATTGCTAGCTTGGCATTATCATCCGAAGGAATATAAGCAGCGGTGATGATGGTGGACGTGAACTCCCGTGGTAGATAGAAAGGTCTACACTTAACCATGATGAAGTCTAGGTTAGCTGAGCAGTGACTTCAAAGACTAACAGAGTCCGTACACCAAGCCTTGTTGACATAAATGCACAGTCCTCCCCCTCTGGTCTTACCGGAGTCATCAGCTGATCTATCTGTCCTGTGTGTGTAGCGTCCGGCTAGCTCGATAGCACTGTCCAGTACGCCTCCATGTAGCCATGTTTCAGTGAAAATTATGACATTAAAGTCCAAAAGTCTCCTGCTCTGGGTGAAGCGGAGTCGTATCTTGTCCATTTTGATCACCAGAGATCTCACATTAGCGAGGAAGATGCTGGTCAGAGAGAGCCGGTGTGGTGTTAGCCTTAGCTTAGCTCTCAGTCCTCCACGCTTCCCCCGCCTTTGTTTTTGATCTCAACGCCGTATTCGTTCACTTCCGCCCGGCTGGGTAGAGTGCGAAGCCTCCGATGTTCTGGAGATCTCTGGGATGAGTGGCAGATTGGTGATAAAAGTGTCCAAAAAACGTAGTCCAATGTCCAAAAGCTCCAGTCGGGTGTATGCTGTAAAACCACTTCTGTTTTGAACAAACAGACCTGAAATGAGCAGTAAAAGTACTGCACAATTGCAAAAACTGGGGAGACGCTGGGCCTCGCGATCTGCTTGTGCTTATTAACCTCCAATATTCAATAGGACGGCTCCCGTTCAGCGGCCGGCTACAGCAGCAGTATTAAACGGATTGGATAGTAAAGTTTTTCTCTTAAAGAAGAACAACGTACTGCACTTAAACTTTATGTTGATAAGAAATGTGTGTTGTACTTCTGACAGGACGCACCATCCGACAGGATGGCGTTTTGTTGCTCTGATAGGTTGTCTCCACCTGTCCATAACGCCCCTTGGAAATCAAAAAAAATAACAGTGCAAATATACTAGAACCTAATAAAACACACTGTACGTCCTTAGAACATATGCCTTATAACAAATACAACTGTTTTCTAATCACAATCAAAAGTTAATGAAACAAAAATGTAGTGTATGGGATATAACTAATAAATAAATTGGAATACAACTTACTTCCCATTATTTTATCATGTCACTGGACTGTTACCATGTCTCTTTGTAAAGACCTTGATAAAAACACTGCAGTTTGATTAAAGGCACTTTGGGTGCATGAGATGCATGTTACAAAATGTGCCCAAAGCAGTCATTAAAGCAGGACAATATCAGGAGAGCAAAATAAACATCCACCAAAGTTAGAGCCTTAAAGGAACACTGCATATTGTGGTGGTGTGTGGATACATCCTGGTGGTCACATGTAGGTTAGTTGTCGGGACAAAACACAGACAACAAACCTAACACATGACTGTCAGGACTATTTTGTGTAACTCCAACTGTTGAATCCTATATATTATATATTTTATACATATTATATCCAGCTGAACAATAGCACAGATTGAAGACTTTGGACTTTGTCTCTTACGTTGTAGTCATGTTAGGAGATCTCACAGCCAGTACACACACCAACAACTCTTTCAACCTAATTATGACATGTGAGTGTTGTACTAATACAGACTTAAAACTATATATATAAAAAAATATTTTTAAGGCATTACCCACCTGCCTTTTGAATGAAGATTTCTATTAATATCAACCTCACATAAAAGATGAAGGATTTTAAGAGATTATGATTAGTTTTGATATCAGGGTTCTGAAAAATCCAAGATCACTACTATATTGCTAGGCAAGATATCCCGGCCTCTGCTACTTTAATTTTTGACATTCTTTGTTTTATGTCTTTCTTGTGAGTCCCCAACTCACCTAACAGGAGGCCGAGAACTGGGTTGTCAGCAGAAGTACACTGGAATTGTATCACCACCCCATAATTCTAAACAGTAGGACTCCAGAGTGATAAAAGTGGCCAAAGGTTCAGTTTTTGAAAATCTATTTTTATGTTTGTTGTCCCTCTGTCCGCAAACACTGAACTTCTCCATCCATTTGAGGCTTGTTTTAAAGTACATGGAACACTCCAGAGATATTTAAGTCTGTGCAGGTTATCTGTGTTTCACTGTGTGCTCTGCAGAATACTGATACCTTTATGGACTGTCAAACTATATATACTCCGTCTCATTTCTGCAGCTCTTGAGAGTGACATGCAAATGTATTATATTCAAAGGAATAGAATTGAAACACTACAAACTAGTGATCCATGTTAGAACTAGTATCAGTTTAACTGTAGAAGAGTTAAACAAACGTATGGACGTTGGTCCCCCAGTACCTACTGACTAATGGGGCATTGTTGTATCAATTTTAACTGCAAATGTGGAGGAGAGTTGTGGAACTGTATATCAATCTGTATCTGTATATGTGTGCAATAATCTTTAAATGTGTCCTCAGATTTGTTAAAGAGTAAAATAATGTGTACATGTGTTGTGATATTTGTTAACACTTAGTTTTCACTCGTTAACAAAAACTGATGATTCTCATACACATTTTCAGATTCCTATTTCACATTCACAAATCTGAGTTCACATATTGAGATATGATTTCACATGTCTCCACACACACATTTCCAAATAATATTGCTACAATAATACCCCTTACACAAGGACATCAAGACATCACAAACATAGACAAAAGTGCTACATATGCTACATTTCCAATATCGGTTGTGTCCCATTTTTCTGTCCTCCTGGAAGGAAGGAGACATTAATTTGACCTGCCATCTTATTTTATATTCTGGCTAATTTACATCATTGTCTTTAGTGTCTGTCATAGTCTCCAGCAGTTAAATCAGAACAAAACTGAAATTCTGGTTTTTACACCAAATCAAATATTTGAAATTTCTAATTTTCTAACTCAAAGTTGGTTTCCAGAAGCCACAGGGTCATTTATGATTCCCTGTTGAGAAACATCTTATTCAGTCTTGTTATTTTCAATTATCTTTCCAACAGCTCAAAGAAATCATCCACTGTTTTCGCTCCTCACATCATGACTATTGTAATGCTCTGTGTTCATGTCAAGTGGGGTTGTATGAGGTTCCTATCTACAGTCAGTGTACCTACAGTAGATGGCAGTAAGCACACCCCCAGTTTGGAGTAGCTGACAGCTGTCCCTACACAGACACTTGTGAGGGAATTTTCCTTCTTGTATGTTACACTTGCCTCTTGTAGGTTAAAGGTAACTTAAGACAGGGCTTCACAGGTCAGGTGAACTGCCTGTCTCTGTTCGCCTGTCTCACTCTGTGTGCCTGACAAGGCCGAGTTGGCTCTGGCCTCTGGTAGACAGAGGTCTGCTAGATATCTTCTGTATTCAGGTTTAGACACAACAGGCTGGTGCCTGGTTGTTGACGCTGGATAAGAGAGACTGTAGAGAGGCTATGCTGCTGCTAGGACAGCAGTGGTTGACGTCTTTCCTTGTTTGGATCTGATATCCAATAGAGTCATCACACATGACAGACTGAGTTAGGAATAACCCTATTTGGATATAGCGGAACTTATCAGTTCTGGGGAGGGTTAAATACTGAGCTTCAGGACACCATCTTCAAATTTGGGTAGCAGTACGCTGTGATTCACATGTGGTGTTTCCCTTTTCTCCTCGATCGAGTTTCAATAAATATTCCTGTGTAAGACATCCAGGTCTCCTGAAACGTCTTGTTAGAGTGAACCAGCTAAGATTTCCATCACAACACACAGCAACGTACTGCTGTGGACGAGTCAGCAGCAAAACAGATTTCAGCCAAAAAAGGCCCACCTAAAAAAATCAGTATCAGTTTAAGTCAGACATCTCTTTCTGACGGGGAACTGAAGCCCCTGCATGGCTCTCTTCATAAACACCAGACTCCTTTGACAAAAACAGTAATTTTACCTTACAGAACAATGGAGTTGCTGGTCTGCTGCTCTCTCGTTACATGTCGTAACATGTTAGTTCGGATCCAAAATAAGGGGTAAAACACCAAAGTCACACAATAACACAAACTAACTGATTGAGGCAGCTGTACACTAGCAACTCATATATTTTGCAAGATAAGTCACTGCTTTTGCCAAGTAGTCTGGTGGCTTTCATGAGAGTATAGATGGATATAATGGCTTCAGTTCCCCGTCAGAAAGGGCTGTCTGACAGCAAAGTAAAGCAGTGAAAATATTCTAATTATAGCATATGCTGACTGTCATCTAGGTAATACACTGACTATGGATGAGTACCTCATACAACCCACTTCAAAAAATACAAACTATCCCTTTAAGCCAAAAAGCTGAAGCACATTACAATTAGAAACTTAAACTCCTCAGCATCCCCATATCACCCCTGTGCTGGCTGCACTTCACTGGTTTCCTATCAAATATAGGACTTCTCTTTACTTTTAAGGTCTTATTTGGCTCCACCAGACATCAGCAAGTTGCTGATCCCATACAAACCCAGCCTTTCAGGTCATCAGAACAAGAGCTCCTAGTTGTTCAACACTTGTGGTGACATAGCTTTTTCCGTCCTCGCTCCTTGATTATGCAACAGTCTTCTGGTGGTCAGTTCAGCAAATTCTGTATTAAAATCTCATCTCAAAACCTTTTTATTCTCAAAGGGCTGGCCCAGATTTGTTTTATTCTGGATTGTTACTTGTCTTTGAATAAAGTTTTATTCAGATGATTTCCACCCATTTTTTTATAACAATGAAGCACTTTGTAACTTCATTCTTCTTTTAAAATGATGTGTAAATAAAATTTGACCTACTTACTGTACTTTCTTTTTAATTAAATACTTTATATACTGTATAGACTACTCTGAATTTAACTAAATGCATGTGTCAATGTGGCAGCACATACATGTCCAGTGCCAAATAATTCAGATTGAGTTGTTATCGGAACTGAACTGATCCACCTCACTCTGTAACAACCTGAGTCACATCTCACTCCACAGGAATTCATTCTCCACACATAAACATCACCAATTTGAGTTCAACAGGCTCACCGTTACTTCGGCGACAGCTGATGAGGATCAAGGTGAGCTGAAAACTGTTTGGTTTTGTCTGTGGAACTTGAGGTCACATATGCAGCTGAGTGTTACTGCATATTTCAGAAAATAAGATCAGTAAACCAAAGTGCCAGAGTGCATGTTGCCAGAGTAACAGTGAGTCACTCTCATCTGTTCTCATCAGTAAAACAGCTAAAAATACTTTCAGTTACATGCCGTTTTCACTTGTTGCTTCTGTATTACTTACATGCTATACTAAATTAAAACTTTACTTGTACAATTTATTGAGTGTGACAAAACACCAGCGATGTTAGTTTGATAGTTCCACTTGAAATCAAGGGCTAGAATCACTGAGCATTCAAGGACTCAAGAGGGAAAGGAGATTACACAGAGTCAGAGCTCTGTTGAGCCATGTATTCCCAGAGCACTCAGTAGTAATAACTTCATGAGCTTCTTTGATGATAAAATTCTAACTATTAGAGAAAAAAAAATTAATCTTGTGCCCTCAACCAGTTCAGATATATCTTCAAGTACAGGAATCTCAGAAGCAGCTGTAGAACCAGATTTATATTTAGACTGTTTTTCTCCAATTGACCTTTACCAACTAACTTAAATGATTTTTTCGTCTAAACCAACAACCTGCCTCTTAGACCCCATCCCAACTAGGCTGCTTAAAGAAGTTTTACCCTTAGTTAGCACTTCTTTACTAGACATGATCAATCTCTCTTTATTAACAGGCTATGTACCACAGTCCTTCAAAGTAGCTATAATTAAACCTCTTCTTAAAAAGCCTACGCTTGATCCAGGGGTTTTAGTCAATTATAAACCTATATCTAACCTTCCCTTCCCTCATAATGTAAAGTGCTTCATATTCAAAACTGCACAGGTCATGAATGAACAAGATGTAAACTACTATTTATTTAAAAGGTGATTCACTCAGAAGTTACTGCTCGTTCAAGATTTAAATTTAAGGTTCAGGGTTTTCATCGTCCCATGTTCCAGTACAGCGTACATGACAATGAGACAGTTATGTAAAACAGATTACAATTAAAAAAATAGATGAAATAAAATAGAAATGGGGGGCACCCTGGCCAAAGTCCTGGTTAAGGTGCATATCGCATAACTGCAAAGGTCCACCTGGGGGCCTCCATGTAACACACCCCTCCCTTCAACTAAAAAACAAGGCAAAAATTCCACAAAATTGTCTTAAAACACATATACATATATATATATATATATATATATATATATATATATATATATATATAGTATGAAAGTATGAATATGTGCAGCTGTTACAGTAGGCAATGTATATAGCATATATAGTAATGTTAATAGTAAGGCATTGTATACAAAATAAACTCCAGAATCAGACGCAGACACCCATGTTCGCTTCTTGATTGGGTCTTATCAGTCATGACATTTCCTTTCATGTGACCCTTTCCTGGAAGAAAGCAAACACCAGCCTTACTACAAGTTGTTCATTTAACATGGAAAACAAATTACACGTGTTGCTGGGCTCATTGTCAATGCTAGTAGTTGTTGTGCAGTTGAATTCTGGATTTCATAATGCTACTATTGCCGACATGCACAGGAGACAAACTATTATTCAACCAACAGTTTCCGTGTCCAGTGGCATATCAGACCTACATGGAGTGAGTTTCCGGTGAGACCGGGAAAATGAAAACTGAGGGTAAACGGGTGAAATGTGTGTTGACCAAATTTCTTGACCCATAATGTAGTAAAACTTTGATTTGTAACTGTTCACAAATTTGGAGTGGCCTAATGCTATGAACCAGAGTTTGTTGTTGTTGTAACTCACCCTGGTGCGTGATGGTACACAGCTGTCCTCACAGAAGTTGATGTAGGACAGTCCAAGCACGCCTGAAGATCCTCCACAGCCTAACTGGTCCACTGCCTTGATGTCCACAGAACAGGTTTACAAAGCTTTAATTTCTACCTGTATGCAGGTATCAAGTAGACCATGACGTGATCAGAGTGTCACAGTGCAGCTCGGGGGACGGTGTAATGTGTCACGGCGAGTAGCCGGTTGGCAGGGGTAGGACCCAATCGCAGAGAGGAGACCGGCAGGTAAGGTGACAGAGTTTATTCTACACATGACACGTAAAAAAATCCAGAGCAGGCAGGTGACAAAAACAGGTAACAGGGAAAACAGATAAGTCCAAAACAGGCAGGTGAATAATCCGGTAGCAGGGTGTCCAGAACCGACACAAACACATGGGAACGGGAACCAGAAACGGAAAACGTAGGAACCAGAACCAGGGAACAAGACAGGAGAAACAATACACACACAAGGATCTGAAACCTGACAAGGAAAGTGAACTTGTATATATAGATGGCTGATGACTGAGTAGAGGCAGGTGAGGGAACAGGTGAAACGAGTGAGGCTGATGAGGAGGGAGTGACTGAGAGAAGAGTGGAGACAGGTGTAGATGGGTGGGGCAATCAGGTGATGGGGAAGGAAGGAAAGTCAGAGGGCATCTGGTGGAAGGTGAGGGAATGGCAGGTGAGGGGAACAGAGCAAGAGTCCAGGCAGTGAGCAGAAGTGACAAACAGATCATGACATAATAGGCACTGCTTATTGTGGTGTAACAGTGAACCAGAATGTTCTATGTAATGGTGTACGAAGTCCACGCCGGGAGAGATGCACAAGCACAGCTTCATGTTTCCCTCTCCTCTAGTATTTCACTATGTGGACAAAGGAGATGGCACCTTTGACCATAATTGGCCAATAATTCCACTGATGACAAGAGAAAAGTGTGAAATAAGTCCACTGTTGTTGTTCCTCTGATGTTCATGAGCTCTTCTCTGGTCAAAGAGCTCTGGGTACCATAGCAAAAAACTGAATTTACAAACAAAACAAAATATGATAGATACATATATATATATACACACACTATGGATGGATACTCTCGATAAGATAGAAGGGTAGATCAGAAAAGTCCTGGTGATGTGCTGCACTGCTTTGACCATGTGTTGTAGAGCCTTGTTTGCCTGAAAGTAAAGTTATACAGTATTATGGTTTAATAACCTATTTAAGTGGTTCACATTCATTTGTAATTAGGGTAGAGTTTACAGCAGCAAGGCCTTTTGTGTCTGATTAGGCTTTGAGGTCAGTGTGTTCTAGCTATTGGCCTTGAACCTTTGTAAAGTGTATTATGATTTTGGCTCACTTCCACTGATGTCATTGCTTATGTAATTCCTTTATCAGTATTCGTGCAGTACTATAGAAACTGTTGTTTACTGATTTCTTCATGTGTCATTACATACTGTATCTTATTAACTAAGAATGAATTAGCTCACTAACACTAGTCTAGTCACAGGCCTTATTGTTCATTTAATGTATTTCTAGACAGTGGGTCATATTGTTGTTGGTAACAAGCTGGGTAATTATAAGTATGTAAGCCCAGTGACTATATGTAACGGTATTAATAGCTATATTGTTTTGCTGGATACGATAATTGACATATTAATTTGTTGTTATTGTTCTCACTCCCTACCACCACTTTACCTTTCTGTTATAAAGTACAGTGCAGCCTCACACTAGTCCTAGCCTTTATTAAAATTAAAAAAACTGAAATAGATATAAATAAGTTGATCAAGTGATGTGTGACACTAGTAACTGCTAGTTCAACGTATCCTCATACAATGGTTCATATGATATCTTACGAAATGTTATGCACAATTTTGCGGGCGTAATCATACGAAAGACAGGTAGGTAGGGAAGGGGCACGTGACGGCCAAGTTTCTTTCTTTCTCTTATTCTCAGTGGAAAATGCAATTTTGCAACATTTCTAGCAATCATTGTGCATTTTATTTTCAAAATCTTTGTTCAGTGAATGCGTATAATCTTTAATTTGTTAGTTATGTCAAAGATTCTGCAACATTTTCTACTGTTGCTAAGGTGGTCGCTAAGAGAAGTGACGAGCGGCAATCTCCGGGTCTGAAAAGTAAAGTCAATGTGGAAGTGCCTTAATCCTGCATTCTCTCTTATGGCCAGCAGGGGGCAACCCCACTAGTTGCAAAAAGTCTGACTGTATAGAAGTCTATAGGAAAATGACCCTACTTCTCACTTGATTTATTACCTCAGTAAACATTTTTTTCTACTGAGTTTGTGGTCTCAGTTGCTAGTTTAAAGTCTTCTTCAGTACAGCAGGATGTTCATTTAGTACATTATTGTCACATTTAGATGAAAATAAATGACAATAAAGCAGGGTATGCTTGAGGGAGGCACCCAACAATCAGGATAGAGGCAGCTCTACTCTCTTGTCCGAATAACGTCACTTCTGACTCCAAACAGACAGTGACGGCCAAAATGCCAAACTTGAGGCTTCAAAACGGCAGTCCACAAACCAATGGATGACGGCACGGTGGTTTCCACATCTTTTATACAGTCTCTGGGAAGGGCATTGTGTTGCGGGCGGAGCATGTCTTTCTCTACATAGGTCATCTTGATGCAGTGTAATTACTAGTTTGGCTGTACAAGACATTTGATATATTAAGTAGACATATCTTTTTATGACCCTCTTTTTATAACCCTACTTTGCAAACTGGAAGAACTACAACTGTGGTGCTGATTTGTATAAAGCTGCATGGCACAGCTCTAGGAAATTACAGTGTTTAAAAAATATTTGTGTGTACACTGGGGGTTTAAGGGGGTGGTCAACACATTTGTGTAGTCAGATTTAAAATATAAAATAGTTAAATGGGTAAAAAATTATTTAAACTATTTTTTATATGACAGTGACTCGGGTTGTTGACTTAATCACATGACAGCTGAGGTCAAGAGTTCTCTATAAGTCAAGTCAAGTCAATTTTATTTGTATAGCGCCAAATCATAACAAAAGTTATCTCAAGACGCTTTTCACACTTTAAAGAGTAAGTCTAGACCATACTCTTTAAAATAGTATTTACAGAGTCCGTATTCTGAATTTTTAGCAGAATTCTCAGAGTTTTTAACAAGTTTGGTCCTCAAAACAGATAAAGTCATTATTGTAGGTGATTTCAATATTCACGTGGACGTAGATAATGATAGCCTTAGTTCTGCGTTTATCTCACTATTAGATTCGATTGGTTTCTGTCAGAGTGTAAACAAACCCACTCATTGTTTTAACCATACCCTCGATCTTGTTCTGTCATATGGAATTGAAATTGAAGATTTAAAAGTCTTCCCACAAAATTCTGTCATATCAGACCATTATTTAATAACTTTTGAATTTATATTACTGGACTATAGGCCATTAGGCAAACATTCCTTTAGTAGATGCCTGTCTGATAGTGCTGTAGCTAAATTTAAAGAAGTGATTCCATCGGCATTTAATTCAATGCCATGTCTCAATGTAACGGAGGACTCCTGTGCTAACTTTAGTCCCTCCCAAATTGATTATCTGGTTGATAGTGCTGCAGGCTCGCTGCAAACGACTCTTGACTGTATTGCTCCTATCAAAAAGAAAATAATAAAACAAAAGAGGTTAGCTCCATGGTATAACTCCTTAACCTGCAAGTTAAAAGAAACATCGCGAAAATTAGAAAGGAAATGGCGTTCCACCAAACTGGAGGAAACTCATTTAGTTTGGCAAGATAGTCTTAAAACATACAGGAAGGCCCTCCGTAATGCCAGAGGAGCCTATTACTCCTCACTAATAGAGGAACATAAGAACAACCCTAGGTTTCTTTTCAGCACTGTAGCCAGGCTGACACAGAGTCAGAGCTCTGTTGAGCCATGTATTCCCAGAGCTCTCAGCAGTAAAAACTTCATGAGCTTCTTTGATGATAAAATTCTAACTATTAGAGACAAAATTCATCATGTTGTGCTCTCAGCTAGTTCAGATACATCTTCGAGTACAGGAATTTCAGGAACCTCAGAAGCAGCTGTAGAACCAGATTTATGTTTAGACTGTTTTTCTCCAATTGACCTTTACCAACTAACTTCAATGATTTTTTCGTCTAAACCAACAACCTGCCTTTTAGACCAAATCCCAACCAGGCTGCTTAAAGAAGTTTTACCCTTAGTTAGCACTTCTTTACTAGACATGATCAATCTGTCTTTATTAACAGGCTATGTACCACAGTCCTTTAAAGTAGCTGTAATTAAACCTCTTCTTAAAAAGCCTACGCTTGATCCAGGGGTTTTAGCCAATTATAGACCTATATCTAACCTTCCCTTTCTCTCCAAAATCCTTGAGAAAGTGGTCGTTAATCAGTTATGTGACTTTCTAAACAGCAATAGTTTATTTGAGGATTTTCAATCAGGATTTAGGGAATTTCATAGCACAGAGACAGCACTGGTGAGAGTGACAAACGACCTTTTGATGCGTCAGATAAAGGATTTGTCTCTGTACTTGTTCTGTTAGATCTCAGTGCCGCTTTCGATACCATTGACCATTGTATCCTATTACAGAGACTGGAGCATTTGATTGGCGTCAAAGGACCCGCACTAAGCTGGTTTCAGTCGTATTTATCGGATAGATTTCAGTTTGTCCATGTAAATAATGAATCCTCCGTGCACACGGAAGTTAGTCATGGAGTTCCACAAGGTTCAGTGCTCGGACCACTTTTATTTACCTTGTATATGCTTCCTTTAGGCAATATTATCAGGAAACACTCCATAAACTTTCACTGCAATGCAGATGATACTCAGTTATACTTATCGATAAAGCCAGATGAAACCGGTAAGTTAGCCAAGCTTCAGGCATGTATTAAGGACATAAAAGACTGGATGACCTGCAATTTCTTGCTGTTAAACTCAGACAAAACTGAAGTTATTGTTCTGGGTCCTAAACACCTGCGAGACGCACTATGTATAGATATAGTTACTCTAGATGGCATTGCCCTAGCCTCTAGCACCGCTGTAAGGAGTCTAGGAGTAATCTTTGATCAGGACATGTCCTTTAATACCCATATAAAACGGACTTCAAGGACTGCCTTCTTCCACTTACGTAACATTATAAAAATCAGGCATATCCTGTCTCAAAAAGATGCAGAAAAACTAGTTCATGCATTTGTTACTTCTAGGTTAGATAACTGTAATTCCTTATTATCGGGTTGCCCCGATAAGTCTCTAAAGACTCTCCAGCTGATCCAGAATGCGGCTGCACGTGTACTGACAGGAACTAGCAAAAGAGAACATATTTCTCCCATATTATCTTCTCTGCACTGGCTCCCTGTGAAATCTAGAATAGAATTTAAAGTCGTCCTCCTCACTTACAAAGCTCTTATTGGTCAGGCACCATCATATCTTAAAGAGCTGATAGTACCGTATTACCCCACTAGAGCACTACGCTCACAGAATGCAGGGTTACTTGTGGTACCTAAAGTCTCTAAAAGTAGAATGGGAGCCAGAGCCTTTAGTTATCAAGCTCCTCTTCTGTGGAATCAGCTCCCAATTTGGGTTCGGGAGGCAGACACCCTCTCTTCATTTAAGAGTATGCTAAAAACGTTCCTTTTTGATAAAGCCTATAGTTAAGGCTGGCTCAGGTGAGTCCTGAACCATCCCTTAGTTATGCTGTTATAGGCTTAAGACTGCTGGGGGACTTCCTAGGACGCACTGAGCTTCTCTCTCCTCCTCTCCCTCTCTATCTGTACGCATTCCTATCCCACTAATACAGGCTACAAACTCCATTTCTTCCTGGTAGTTCCTGTGCTTTCTGTGTTTTTTCGCCTTCTCACTTTCTGCAGGTATTTCCGCCCCTGGAGCTGTAGAGTCTGGATCTGTGATTGCCGGCCGTCTACTGCCCCCATGTTCCTGCTCCACACTCACTGCTGCAGTTGTTATTATTATTAGTCTGATTTGTTGTCTCTCCTCCTGTTCTGTCTCCCCTCTCCCCCTCTCTCCTCCCCTTTCAACCCAACTCGGTCGATGCAGATGGCCGCCCACCCAGAGCCTGGTTCTGCTCGAGGTTTCTACCTGTTAAAAGGGAGTTTTTCCTCACCACTGTCGCCAAGTGCTTGCTCATGGTGGGAACTGTTGGGTCTCTGTAAATAATATTTTAAAGAGTATGGTCTAGACCTACTCTATGTGAAAGCATCTTGAGATAACTTTTGTTATGATTTGGCGCTATACAAATAAAATTGACTTGACTTGACAGAGACCCAACAGTTCCCACCATGAGCAAGTGCTTGGCGACATTGGCAAGGAAAAATTCCCTTTGAACAGGTAGAAACCTCGAGCAGAACCAGGCTCTGGGTGGGCGGCCATCTGCATCGACCGAGTTGGGTTGAAAGGGGAGGAGAGAGGGGGAGAGGGGAGACAGAACAGGAGGCGAGACAACAATTCAGACTAATAATAATAACAACTGCAGCAGTAAGTGTGGAGCAGGAACATAGGGGCAGTAGACGGCCGGCAATCACAGATCCAGACTCTACAGCTCCAGAGGCAGAAATACCTGCAGAAAGTGAGAAGGCGAAAAACCTTTTTACGTTAGTGGAAGAAGGAATTCCTTGAAGTCTGTTTTATATGGGCTTTGAAGGACTCCTAGATTCCTTACAGTGGTGCAAGAGGCCAGGGCAATGCCATCTGGAGCAACTATATCTATAGATAGTGCGTCTCGCAGGTTTTTAGGACCCAGAACAATAACTACAAAGGAAGCATATACAAGGTGAATAAAAGTGGTCCAAGCACCGAACCTTGTGGAACTCCATGACTAACTTCCATGTGCACGGAGGATTCATCATTTACATAGACAAACTGAAATCTATCTGATAAATACAATTGAAACCAGCTTAGTGCGGGTCCTTTGACACCAATCAAATGCTCCAGTCTCTGTAATAGGATAAAATGGTCAATGGTATCGAAAGCGGCACTAAGATCTAACAGAACAAGTCGGAGAAAAATCCTCTGTCTGACGCGATGAAAAGGTAATTTGTCACTTTCACCAGTGCTGTCTCTGAGCTATGATGCTCTCCAAATCCTGAATGAAAATCCTCTGATCCTGAATGAAAATCCTATAAACTATTACTGTTTAGAAAGTCACATAACTGATTAATGACTGCTTTTTCAAGGATTTTAGAGAGAAAGGAAAGGTTAGATATAGGTCTATTATCGGCTAAAACCCCTGGATCAAGTGTAGGCTCTTTAAGAGGAGGTTTAATTACAGCTACTTTGAAGGACTATGGTACATAGCCATAGTTGATAAAGACAGATTTATCATGTCTAGTAAAGAAGTGCTAACTAAGGGTAGAGCTTCTTTAAGCAGCCTAATTGGGATGGGGTCTAAGAGGCAGGTTGTTGGTTTAGACGAAAAAATCATTGAAGTTAGTTGGTTAAGGTCAATTGGAGAAAAACAGTCTAAATATAAATCTGGTTCTACAGCTGCTTCTGAGGTTCCTGTACTTGAAGGTATATCTGAACTGACATGATGAAGAATATTTTTCTCAAATAGTTAGAATTTTATCATCAAAGAAGCTCATGAAGTAATTACTACTGAGCACTCTGGGAATACATGGCTCAACAGAGCTCTGACTCAATCATTCGGGCTACAGTGCTGAAAAGAAACCTGAGGTTGTTCTTATGTTCCTCTATTAGTGAGGAGTAATAGGCTCCTCTGGCATTACGGAGAGCATCCTGTATATTCTTAGACTATCTTGCCAAACTAAATGAGATTCCTCCAGTTTGGTGGAACACCATTTCCTTTCTAATTTTCGCAATGTTTCTTTTAATTTGCGGGTTAAGGAGTTATACCATGGAGCTAACCTCTTTTGTTTTATTATCTTCTTTTTGATAGGGGCAATAGAATCGAGAGTCGTTCGCAGCGAGCCTGCAGCACTATCAACCAGATGATCAATTTGGGAGGGACTAAAGGTTAGCATGCTCTGTTATATTGAGATGTGGCATTGAATTAAATGCCAATGGAATCACTTATTTAAATTTAGCTACAGCACTATCAGACAGGCATCTACTGAAGGAATGTTTACCTAATGCCCTGTAGTCCAGTAATATAAATTCAAAAGTTATTAAATAATGGTCTGATATGACAGGATTTTGTGGGAAGACTATTAAATGTTCAATTTCAATTCCATATGACAGAACAAGGGTGTGGTTAAAACAGTGAGTGGTTTATGTTTACACTCTGACAGAAGCCAATCAAACCTAGTAGTGAGATAAACGCAGAACTAAGGCTATCATTATCGACGTCCATGTGAATATTAAAATCACGTACCATAATGACTTTATCTGTTTTGAGGACTAAACTTGTTAAAAACTCTGAGAATTCTGCTAAAAATTCAGAATATGGACCAGGAGTGCGTTACACTATGACAAATAGAATTGGCTGTAGAGTTTTCCACGTTGGGTGTGAAAGACTAAGAACAATGAGTCAAGAATGAGTTAAGAATGAGTTAAAACTGAGTTTAGGTTTAGGGTTGATTAATAAGCTAGAGTCGAAGATGGCTGCAACTCCACCTCCTCGGCCAGTGCCTCGAGGAATGAGTATTAATATGACTCGGAGGAGTGGACATATTCAGGCTAACATATTCTTCCTGACACAGCCAAGTTTCATTTAGACAAAATATATCCATATGATAGTCAGATATTAAATCATTGACTAACACAGCTTTAGACGACAGAGATCTAATGTTTAAGAGTCTACATTTAATTCTCTTATTTGGTCATACCACTACACTGGTAGTTTTAATTTTTATTAAGTTTTTATGATTAATTCCTCTTCTGTTTGAATTTGAATTAATTAATTGAAGTGGTTGGGGGACAGACACAGTCTCTATGGGGTATTTTTATGGAGGTTTGGGTGGGTATCTGCTCTAATGGAAGCGCAGAGAAGCGTGTAGGACTGCAGCTCTGCTTCCTGGTCTGAACTCTGTATTGTCCACTAATAAACTTGGTCAGATTTCTGGCTATGAGAGCTGCACCCTCCAAAGTAGGATGAAATGCGTCTCTCCTCATCAGACCAGGTCTCCCCCATAATGTGGTCTAATTATTTATGAGGTCCACATCGTTTGCTGGACACCACCTCGACAGCCAGCGGTTGAATGACGAAATGCGGCTATACATGTCATCACTGGTCAGATTTGGCAGGGGTCCAGAGAAAACTACGGAGTCCGACATTGTCTTTGCATAGTGACACACCGACTCCACATTAATTTTGGTGACTTCCAATTGGCGTAATCGGGAGTCATTACTGCAGATGAGAAATACAATTGTACAGTATTTACATTTATCTTTAGCCAGCAATTTTAAATACGACTCAATATTGCCTGCTCTGGCCCCGGGGATACACCTAACTATGGTCGCTGGTGACGCTAATTTCACGTTTCTCAGGATTGAGCTGCCAGTTATCACAGTGTGTTTCTCAGCGGGTGAGTCGCTGAGGGCGGAGAATCTGTTGGAAACATGAAGGGGTTGGTGGTGAACCGTGGGTCTCTGCTTGGGGCTATGCTTCCTTCAGACAGTCACCCAGCCGCCCTGACTTCCCGGCTGCTCGGGAGCTGCTGGGGGACGGCTAACAGGAGCTGCACTGAGTCGGTCCGCACCGACTACAGGGGGCTGGCTAGCTACAGCTAAAGAATGGATATCAATGGTGCGGAGCCGGGCTTCTAGTTTACTAAGCCTCTCCTCCGATGCTACAAATAAACTGCATTTAATACATAAACCTTTATCGCTAAAGGAGGCAGAGGAGTAACTAAACATCTGACACTCCGAGCAGGACAGAGCAGGAGAGGCAGAGGGAGAGAGAGAAGCCATCGCTAGCAGAGGAGCCAAAATAGGCTACAGAAGCTAACAGAACTGAACAGCGAACAAAAAGTGTGAAATTAACGAAAAGTCGCTAAAAAAGGGAGAAAGCTGTGAGTGTTTTAAGACTAGCCCTCTGGGGTCTGAGCCCATTTTGGTCGTTTTTGAATACTTTTGATTTTGCCTTTACATACCACAAAAGAAAATGTTTGCCGTACCCATGCTTGGTATCTTTTTTTCAGCACAACATCATCTATAAGATCTGATAATTATTTTTTCACTTTGACATAATTTTTTTAACACATTGGGCCCAAAAATACACAGAAATGATCAAATCCGAATTGAAAAAATATACTATTTATTACAATAAAAAACACAAACATGCTCAATGAAGTGTTTTGGATCTTGAAAAGGTAAACATAGGTTGTAAATATGAACAAATAAATGTAAAATTGCAATAAAGTAATACTTTATACAAATATTTACCATAAAAAGCATGTATATGTATAGGCGTTTTTTACCTTATCACCTGCAAGTTTTGAAGACTTGCAGGTGATAAGGTAAAAAACAAAGTGCCTCTGAGGCAAGATGTCTTTTGTGAATTTGGGCTATACAAATAAAATTTGATTTGAAAATTGGGATGTAATCAAACTATATACAAATATTTCAAACTATATACAATGGGACAAAGTTTTTTTTATTATTTATTTTTTGTTTTTTTATTTGTGCCACTCTCCGAAGCAGTTTCTGTCCACAACGATACACAGCGCCACATCACAGGACTGGTACTTCCAGGGAGTGAGGTTCCTTTTTTTGTCCACCTGGTGGCATTGTAGGCAACTCCTGCGGCCTTGTGTGGCTTTCTGGCTGGCATCTGTTACCACAGCAATAGGAACAGGGATGTGGTCAGCACTCCTCCTGGTGGGCACGCCCATCCCGTCCACCCCACACAGCTGGGACACCAGTTCTGTTTGGAAGTCCTTGTGGGACATGGGCCTCATGTTGTTTGAGGCGCTAATGTCACAATGGAGAAGGTAGTCATTGGTGGTGCCAATGTCCAGAAAGTGCAAAAAAATTGCGCGGTACCAGCGCGTGGTTCTGCGGTGGCTGGAGTAGTACTGCAGCAGCTGGTTGGACAGGTCAGCACCACCCATGTTCCTGTTGTATGCGATGACTGGGGTGGGGCAGGAGATGTCCTTCACTGCCCAGCGTCCATCTTTCTCCTTCACCCTCCTCTTGACCGCCTCTCCAGAAACTGCTGTATGGATTGTGGAACACAATGACACCTCCCGTGTGTCCATCCATTTTACAAAGATCAGAGACCCCTCCCTGATCCATCTCACCGCGCCCCTCTCTGATTTCCTGTTCAGAGCATTTTCTCTCCCTCTTGGACATCCTTTCCTGTTCTCCCTGTACGTTCCACAGGCTCCAAACTTCAAGTCGGCCAAGTCACGGAACAACTAGGGGCTTGTGTAAAAATTATCCATGTACACATGGTAGCCAGTGCCGAGGTATGATGGCTGGATCAGGTGCATCACCGCATCATATGAGAGCCCATGCACTGTGTGTGTGTGTTTTTCCAGTGTAAATGTTGAAATTGACTGTGTAGCCATTGCTTGAGTCAGCCAACACAAATAATTTGATCCCCCACCTGGTTGGTTTCTCCTTCATGAACTGGGTCATGCCAGTTTTTGCCTTGGTGGCCACCATTCTCTCATCCACAGCCAATTCTCTTCTTGGGTGATAATATGCCTGGCAGGCACTGATGATGTCGTTGATGAGGGGCTTGATCCTGAACAGCTTGCCATACCCTGATGTTCCCTTCTTCTCATCATTTTTCTCGTCCTCCTCTGGGTCACTGGGATGGATGTTCCAAAGCAGAGCCCTGAAATGGTCCCTCGCCATCACTGTAGCTGGAAACGGCACGGATGCAGTGGTGTTCTGTTTCCAGTAATCTGCGATGCTTGGCAGTGACACCAGAGAAGTATATGTAAGGAGCTCAAGGAACTTGTAGAGCTCTTCAACATCAACATCAGCCCATTTGTACTTCTTCCCCATTTCTTTGCTCTTTGCTGTACGCTTGTTGGTGTTGGTGCAGAGTGTTAGCACTGTGGCTGGGGAAAAGTACAGCTGGAACAGGTCCAGAGGTGAATAGACTGCATGAGTGTCCACCTGGGCTCCTGGTGTTCTCTACGTGGCATGAAGCGGCTAATCTGTGGAGCAGTGTCAGGGTCGCTTTCAGTTCTTCAGGGCTCCAAACGATTCTCCTACCATGCCCTCTCCGGGTAGGCCTCCATGTTGAGGGTCCACTATCCTCATATCTGTATATACACATAACAACAATAAATAAAAAATTAGAGATTGTTCAGGTAATTGCTGCATGTGCATGTGCCATGCACATGCTGGATAGTGAATTCAAATGTGGGCACTAAAATTGTAATTCTCTGGCTCCCTACAACAATGTGAATACTCAGTTTACAAAAAACTGGCAAGTAATAAATAAATACAACTAGAAATAAACATAGATAACATAAAATATAACTCAAAATACACAAGTAGTAATTAGTATGACTTACCTCTCAACACCGACGATGTCGCTGGTGACAAAAGATGGGTCTGTCACCTCATCGCCGCTCTCCTCCTCCTCCTCGGACGATGAAGAGGAAATGACACCTTCATCGTCGTCCTCGGCATAAAACAGCCTGAGGGCTTGATGGACATCCAATGACCACTTCATTTCTCTCTCTCAAAAACTCTTCTTTTTATTCTGTCTTCTTTCTTCCTCGTATAAAAAATCCAAACTCCAAACTCCAGCTCCCAAACTCCCGCCGCGAACTCCTGCGGTTGGGTTCCGGTTTAGCGATTTTGGCGCCTCCCGTGATCAACGTCAGATGTCAGACGTCTCTGGTACATTGATCACGTAGAGTAGTATTAGCAGATTCCACCACTTTTTCCCATTTTGTAAAATCACAAAAAATGACGAAGATATGGAAAGAAATGCAACCCCTGCCCCCCCCCATCCCGCCCCCTTTTACAATCGGATAAATATTTTTTTTTACTACCAAATTGAAACTATCATATCTCCGGTTTTACGTGGTGTATCAAAGTCAAATAAAAACTAAGAGAGAGTTTCAAATCCACACTTTCGAATAAAGTTGACAGCAGCGCTCCAGGTGACCTAGTATGTTTTCTACGGCGCCATAAGGACGTCATGCGATCTGATCACGCCGGCGTGATCATAGACCTCTAAGGGTTAATGTTAGTTTAAAGGTACAGTAGGTAGTTAGCCGCTGCGATGAAGAACTCTTTTGAGTGAGAACAGCAAAAACATGCAGTACAGAGACGCCAATTTTTGATGTACTTGTACTATTAGTATTTCTATTTTGTGCTTCTTTATACTTTTACTCCTCATTTATTGTACTTTTTACTTCACTACATTTACTTTACAGTTATAGTTACTTTTCATATTAAAATTTTACATAACACGTAAGGTTATAAAATACATTGTTCAGCATGAGCCTGTGAGTTCATGCTTTTTGGCTTCTGGCCCCTTACAAAAAAAAAAGAAAAACAGTTTGAGACCCAGTACAGAGACGCCAATTTTTGATGTACTTGTACTATTAGTATTTCTATTTTGTGTTTATTTTTACAGTTTAGATGTAATCTAATGTTCATTATCTGTTCATCGCACGACTCTACAGATTTATTTTGTGAGCATTTTTGGAGGGGCCCGATCACAGGACTATAGCTAACTAGTTACAACCGTAAAATGCTGCTTACACATTGATCCATCAGTATTAATAATGTAATATTGTAAGACATAAAAAAAATTTCAAGCAATGGCCTTTTTTCAGCAGTACTATTTGATATTTTAAGTAAACTTTGCCTATGCACTGATTAGTACTTTTACTTAAGTAGGATTTTTAATGTAGAACTCCCTATAGAGTATTTTTACATTGTGGTATTGGCACTTTTACTTAATTAAAGGATCAGATAATTTCTTCCACCACCGTTTTTACCTTGACAGGCCAATCAGAACCAGTCAATAGAATAAAGCCAGTCAAAACAACAAAGACATATTTTTATTTTGAATCTGTGGAACTAGTATTCCAGACAAGTCAAAGGTGGAAATTGGTCAAATTTACCTGCAACATAACAAGGGGGTTACTTAAGCCTTCAAAAGCAAAATAAGTTTTGAAATTCAACACTGATGCAGCCTGTGAGAGACCTGAGGCCACTCTTCATTCATTTTTTTTCTTCAACACTGTTTTCCACCAGTGACACTGCCCCCTTAGTTTACCAGAGGCCAATTGAGCGTTGTAGTTCTATCCATAATGGCCCTTTGTATAATAGACCCTTGCATTAACTTTTAAACAATACATTTTAAAACAAGTCTACAGGTTCCAGGTCTGAAAAGGGAAGAGAAGTGAATATAAGAGTACAAAATATAAGAAATACAGTGAATAAATACAAAACTAAATGCTAACCCACACACTATTTTGTGTAAAATGTAAATTTAACAATACAGAAGATGGCACCTCCCCCCCTCAGCGATGTTAGGTCAGGTTAGTCTGTTCAGTTTGATATATCTTATGTTGAGTTAGTGTAGTTTAGTAGACCTGTTTTATGGGCCCAAAACTTTATTGTATATTTTGTAAATTGTTTTGCTACATTTTGGGTAAATAAAACCCTCTTTTTGAAAATCCACCTATGACTACTCATGCCTGCTAGCTTAGTCCTTCACACTCGACAACAACAAGAGGATTTGTCCATTCTTCACCCAGAGGGTGATGCAAGTTCTGGTCCAGGCTCTTATCATTTAACACCTAGACTACTGCAACTGGCTTCAGGCTGGTCTGCCTGCATGTGTCAGCTGACCTCTGCAGCTCACCCAGCTCATGCAGCAGCCTCGCTGGTCTTCAGTCTACTCAAATTCTCCTACACTACACTGTTCCTCTGCACCCTGCACTGGCCTTGAGTGGCCACTCAAATCCAATTCAAGTCACTGGTACTTGCCTACCGTGCTGCGAGTGGTTCAGTCCCATACTACTTCCAGTTCATGCTCAAACCATACACGCCCACTACGCTCAGCTACTGCCAAATCACGACTGTTGTCCTGGCTCCAAGATGGTGGAACAAGCTCCCCACTGACATCAGGACAGCAGATTGTATCCACATGGTCGAATGCACTTATTTTAAGTGTCTTTAGATAAAACCGTCCGCTACATAAATGTAATGTAAGATATAAAGTACATTTAGAAGCTTTGTAATATTGGCAAATTCACAAATCAATTATACTTGGATAGTGTATGAAACTAAATCTATACATCTCAAATTAAAACATGGCATGTTAGAAAGTTGTATTATTGTTAGTTGTTTCCTATATATTTTTTTTTCATCCTCACTGTACATTTCAGGAATGGATTACATCAAACAGCACATGAAAAAACCCTCTCTGCAGCTAGGTAATGCCACAAGGCCCAGTTCACCTGATGAAGATGACTGATGATGATTTTTTGCCCTGAATTTGTCTCACGCATGAGACAGCTCCAAACAAGTGGACGGATGCTCGGCCTGTTCAGCAGATCACATGGACTTGAAATCCTTCCCAGCTGCATGCGAGCTGTCTGCAAAGCTGAACGTGCCTCCTCCTGCCTTAGCAGCTTGTGAAAGGCTCGCCAGCATCACAGGACTTGTGTCGAGCCCAAAAAGAGTGAGACTGGATTCTCGCAATTTTGAAAACCAACTTCTTTTGAAGAGGAACAGCAATTGTTTTAATTTCAAGTAATGACTCGGTTGTTATTGTAGTGAAGGAATGGAGAAAGGAAGGAGGGACAACTGTATGAGATATGTATGGGAGGAAGGAGATATAAATGAGGGGTGGAGGGTGTTAATGAATGATAGGAGGAAGGAAGGAAGGGATGGATGAATGAACAAATGGGAAGGAAGGAAAAATACCTTTTTTTTCTTCAAGTGTAATGTAGACTCACCTTGTAAGGTGGTGAACATGCTTGAAAGTTCTACCAAACTAATTTTCTAATGAGATATCTGACTTATTAAGTGTGACTCTCTTCATCCACCACTGATTACGAATCACTTGTAAATTCAGTCTGCTGCTCTTTAAAACTGTCAGTAAAAAATAGGCCTATATAGCTTAGTTCCCCTGGGAGGACTCCAACACAACTGTGAGTTTCTCTACAGTTTCCTGTCACCCTGGGCAACTCTGGAAAGGAGAGAGTCCAGCCCCTCTCCAGGAGTGGGAGGGGAGGGAAGCCTAACTATGTGGTCTTTTTAAAATGATTGCTGGCTAGACAGAAAGGCAGATTGTAGGCTTCTCCTTTCAGCAGTTGCTGCACTGGAAACATTTAAGGATATTTTTTTTGTTTGGGTGTTATTTTTGTAGTGTCATTTATACCAGTTATGAGAACATTCTACTCACCAAAGTAACTGCCTTGATCTGGGAACATGTGGGGCAGTTTTGGTGACACATCGGACTAGCTTAGCTGCAGTTCAGAAGCTAAACTGGAATTTACAGGAGTTTAATTATTTATTTAATATAGCAAGGGATTAAGTCAGGTGATCTTTTTTTGTTTTTTATTTATTTATTTATTTTTTATTTAACTTTATTAATCTCACAAGTGAAATTATTTCTCAGCATTTAACCCATCCAGTGGCACCTGTACAAACACACACATGCACATGCACAGGGTCGCACAAAGAGACAGGTGCCGTATTCACACTGGGGCAGTAGTTCACAGCGCCCAGGGAATCATTATTATAGAGTGACAAAGTCTGCCGAGGGAGGAAGTCAGAGTGGATGGATGGGTCAACAACACATCTTTAACATGGAAGTTTGCTGTTCGTTTGGTTGGTTTCTTTTAACCACAGCAAGGGTCTTTCCCCAACTTTGACCAAGTGGTTATTATTGTAACCATGACAACGAAGGTCCCTTAGGACTTCGGACTGCTCCTGATGAGCTCTTCTTCATTCACTGTTAAGGTCCTGTGTCATCTTCTTGCAAACACAACTACCCATTTTCTTTGAAATGTGCATTTTTGCATTTTCAGTAATTCTGACACTTGTGTGAAATGGGAAATCCACATCTTTAATGTACCCGCAGACCTCCTTAAAGGGCAGACCGTTATCACACACTGACCTCTGGAACAGCAATAAACACCTTGTGAGGAGCAAATGCCATGCACAGTCTCAGGGATGAGGCCCTCATTAAACTCAAGTCAGGCAGCAAAGCACCTCTGGGTGCCTGCCATCAAACAGAGATAGCAGAACAAATAGGATTTCTTGCAGGTAAGTATTATCTATTACATTTCGCCAGCAGCAAAGGCATAATAGAGCTGTACTCTGTCATAGTAATAAAGTCATTGGCATTAGTAGTGCATTTGTGTCGAGTCCCAACAGATGCAGAGCTACATTGGAGCATCACACATCACACTGCAGTCAACAGAATTTGTATTTAATGAGCGATACATTAGCAGTGGTGAAGTCACTGCTCCTAACACCTCAGACAGTCAGTGACTGCGCACAGGAAATCGGTTTCTGAATTTTTTTTCCAACGTTTTAAGTTAAAATAAGAGTTTTCTTATATGAAATTAGTTTATAGTTAAATAATAATAACATTGCACTACACCTGCAAAGTATTTGTTGAGTGAAAGAGCTCTCACCTGCAGCTGCAACTGTGTTGTGAAAGCAGAGAACCAAAGATGGAGGAAGTATTTGGATCAATTTCACCATTTCTTTAAAAACAAATTGAAAAATACAGCACGTGTTGCCAAATTGGTGAAGCTGTTCTCTTAACTGGCTTGTGTTTGTTTATTTGCTTGTTTTTTCTTAAGTTGCAATGTGTTGAGCTCCAGGGCCATGTTCTATTTGCTGGATTGATATGCATTCATATCAAAAGTTATGGATAGTAATTTTGTATATGAATGCATACATATATAATATACATATATAAATAACATTATATACCATTTATGATATATATATTATGTATTGTTGTTATTCAAATAGGTATCTTTCAAATAAGTGTTTCCTTGAGTCATAACAATGCTGACACAATTGACATAATTTAAATGAATGCATCAAGCAGCACACAATTAAATAATGCAATGCTGATGTTATTCACAGTGACCTTTCTGCTTGGTTTGCACACATGCCCTCATTTTAATGCTTGAACACACACATACACACAGCAATATACTGTACAATACAGTACACTGTACGTATATGTACACAACATTGTTTTACATCGCCACTAAAAATAGTTTTAATAAAACAGGATATTTTTAACTGCTGTACACCTGTGTGTTACACACACTCACACACACTCACACACACACACACTCAAATCATGCATACCAATGTGCACACACACCACTGCACACACACTGTGGGTAATGGTATGTGTGACTGTCTCTGCAGTTACACATACCATTACCTACAGTGTGATTACAGACAATGTAGTTTATTATAGCTCAGATAGCAATCAACCTGACTCAGAGAGGGCTGTATTAGCATCTACTGTAGTAAATGCTAATTATCAGGGGGGATTAAGAGGCTTGGCATTATATAATCTATGAGCTGAGCCCATGACCGTTATGGTACCTAGCCCAGTTAACAGGAAACAGTCAATCTGAAATTCAATGATTCTGTGTTATGAGTAAAACAGGAAGGGATTAATGATTTAATGACCAACTAAATATATGATACATAGTCTGCGTTCCCTATTATGGAAACAGTTGATGCAGTTCATCTACACAGCTAGCATTGTCTGGCTTGTTGGTCATACATACATATTTCAATTTGTAATGAAATTAATATGAACTGTCAGAAATTGCGATCGGTGATTATCACCAACATCACCACCTGCATAAAATGCTCCAGAACTCAGGGACTTTGTCACACGTGTAACTGTCTGCAGTGTTCCCCACTATCACTAATGTAACACAACTAACAATACACTTTTCTGTTCTGAACATCCAGCAGCACCTGAAGTAGTTTGTTTGACACAAACAGAAGACCTGGGTATTTGAACAGTGACAGTCATTATGGCTAGACGAGACATAGCAGGCTTTTTACATCAAATATCACACTGTGTTAACAACACATTAAGTAGAGTGTTGGTGTGAGTATGTTGCTACAGGTACAGGTTTGAGTAATAGCTTCATGAGTTTGGAGGCTTGTCAGAAGTTGTTTATAATACTGTGACACAGAATTTTAAATTGTGAGTCATCACAGCAGAAATAATTTTATCATCTGCCTCAACAATCATGAGTTACATTTCTCTTACTTTTTCAAAACTGTTCACACAGTTCCCTTTACAAACATGTCGCTCAGCACGTTAATCTCACATCCTAAATGCACAAATGCAACCAAAACATTCTCAAAATCAACCCTTGTACCAGAACAATGAAATTTGTCTGTCGACAGTAACACACTCATTGTATTAATCGTAAATGGTAAATGGACTGCATTTTTATAGCGCTTTTCTAGTCTACTGACCACTCAAAGTGCTTTACAATACATGCCAACATTCACCCATTCATACACTGATGGCAGAGGCTGCCATGCAAGGTGCCAACTGCTCATCAGGAGCAGTTAGGGGTTCAGTGTCTTGCTCAAGGACTCGAGCCAGGAATCTTCCGATTACCGTTCTACCTCCTGAGCCAGACTGCCCCATGTTGTATAATGACCATAAAGAACACTTACGAAGTGTCACTATTGTCTCTGTAAACATTTATTTTATTTATGTGTTTATTTATATAGAATAAAATAAGATGAGTAAGTCCAATTTCAGCAAAAATAGGGTCATCTCCTTATTGCGTGAAAATACCCTGATGAATCTGAAATGTTGCAATATGCTTTAATATGTCTTATTGCCATTTGCCATTTTTGCAGGGCATCGTTCCAGTAATACAAAAGGCCTGTGGGAAGAAGCTATTCTGGTGTCTGGTAGTTTTGGCCTTCAGCGCTCTTTAGTGCCTACCAAAGGGGGAGGAGTGGGAACCGTTTGTGTCCAGGATGTTATGGGTATGCAGTGATGTTTCCTTCCCGTTCACAAGTGAGATCGTAACATGCGCTAACGCAGCTACTCTTACTACTCTACACACCTTGCCCATATCATGATGTTACTGTGTAAGTGTGAGTGTGTGTGTGTGTGTGTGTGTGTGTGTGTGTGTGTGTGTGTGTCAGTGTGTTTTCTGACCGAGTGAGGGAGATAGCGCTCCGGTCCTTTATTCCCAGTAGCATAAGCCTAACTAAAACAACAAATTATTATCCCAAATTCATTTTTAACTTTAACTTAATGTTTTTTTTAAATTTAATTTAAATTAAATTGTTTAAATGTGTTAAATGTTTTGTTGTTTCTTGGAGACTATGGTTTATTGAATTTTGACCTATTTTAAAATGCGACTATTTCCGATATGTAATGAAATTAAGTAATTGTAAACTTAATAAACCCCCATAAACTAAATTTGAAATAGTTATTTTGTCTTACTTATTATCATCTAAAAAATAGATGAAAATGAACAACTTAACTGTCTTAAGAAATTACATCTTTGCAATTGCTGACGCTGTTGTGGCAGGGGGTAAAAATGACCTCCTCTGGGGGTTCTAGGGGTATTAAAATGTTGGCGGTTCTAGTGTTAAACTTCCTGAAGTGGCACAGGAAGTACATCCTCTGCTGGGCCTTTTTGATAAGAGAGACCTGGTCTGATGAGGAGAGAGGGCATTCATCCTACTTTGGATGGTGCAGCTCTCATAGCCAGAAATTTGACCAAGTTTATTAGTGGTCCCACACCGTAACAACCCAGAGTTGAGACCAGGAAGCAGAGCTGCAGTCCTACACGCTTCTCTGCGCTTCCATTAGAGCGGTTACCCACCCAAAACCCCGTAAAAAATCCCATAGAGACTGTGTCTGTCCCCCGACCACTTCAATTATTCAATCAAATTTAAACAGAGGAGGAGTTAATCATAAAAACGTAATAAAAATTAAAACTACCAGTGTAGTGGTACAACCAAATAAGAGAATTAAATGTGGACTCTGTGGTATCTACGTCCACGTGAATATTGAAATCACCTACAATAAAGATGGCTGCAACTCCACCTCCTCGGCCAGTGCCTCGAGGAATGTGAGTATTACTATGACTAGGAGGAGTGGACTCATTCAGGCTAACATATTCTTCCTGACACAGCCAAGTTTCATTTAGACAAAATATATCCATATGATAGTCAGATATTAAATCATTGACTAACACAGCTTTAGACGACAGAGATCTAATGTTTAAGAGTCCACATTTAATTCTCTTATTTGGTTGTACCACTACACTGGTAAAGTCAGTGCGGGTCGGACAGAACACCTCCAGTGTCCTCACCCTCAGCACAAGCTCCCCCCAAGGATGTGTCCTGAGTCCTCTGCTGTTGACCCTGATGACTCACGACTGCGTCCGCAGGTCTGACACAAACCACATTGTGATGTTTGGATGACACAACAGTGGTGGGACTCATCAGGGATGATGATGACCTGGCCTACAGACAGGAGGTGAAGCTATTGCTGGGCTGGTGCAGAGACAATCACCTGTTCCTGAACGTAAACAAAACTAAAGAAATCATTGTCGACTTCAAGAAGAACCAGCCCAGTCATGCTCCACGTCTCATCAACAACACGGCTGTGGAGGTGGTCACTAGCACCAAGTTCCTTGGGATGCACATTACAGATGACCTCGCCTGGTCTGTGAACACTGGATCACTGGTTAAGAGGTCACAGCAACGTTTGTACTTCCTGTGGAAAATGAGAAGAGCCCACCTGCCCCCACCCATCCTCACTACTTTCTACAGAAGCACCATAGAGAGCATTCTGAGCAGCTGCATCTCTGTGTGGTGTGGAGGCTGCAAGGCCTCTGATTGGAAAAATGTGAGGAGAGTGGTGAGGACAGCAGAGAAGATTATTGGGTCTTCTCGTTCCTCCATTCAGGAGGATATTGCAGCAAAGCGTTGCATGTCCCGAGCTAGGAATATCCTTAAAGACTCCTCACACCCCCATCATGGACTGTTCACCCTGTTAGCCTCTAGAAAAGGTTTTGTAGCATTTGCCGCAGAACCACAAGATTCTGCAATAGCTTTTTCCCCCAGGTTATCAGGTTGTTGAACAAATAACTGGACAATGACATTATTCTCACTTTATTCTACCTCAGCGTGCACTATTGTCGGACAGTTTTCTTTATTGCACTGGTGACAGTTCTTGGAACTCTGTGGTCCAGAGAACTTGTCACTCCAAGCTCTACACTGTAGATTTGCACAATTATACCTGTTGGACCTTTGAACTATTATTACTCCACAGGCTACTACTTATGTATCTGCTATTTTTGATCTATGCGCTTATAATATTTATATAGTAATATGTTTGTATTATATTGTACATGGTCTTTTTTTTAATGTATGGTGCATGTTTTCTATTATTTCAATGCTGTTGCTATGCCTGTGTTACGAAACTTTGTTGGGTGTACACTGGTTGTAAATTGAATGACAATAAAACCTGTCTAAGTCTAAGTCAAAGCAAACTGTTAAAAGTGAAATTTTCTGTGTTCTTATATCTGCTATCTGTGTGCGTGTGTCTTTCTACAAAGTTTGGCCATGTTACATGAATCCATTGAGAAGTTATGCACCTTTTTGTTAAAGGACCTCCATGCTGACCAACCAACCAACCAACCGACAGAACAATTTATAGAGCTGCTAGTTGCAGCTTAAAAAAACACCATAGAGACACAAGGTGTATCAGTTAGGTGTCTCCAGAGCCTCCAGAACAGCTTCAGTGCTTCCACTGAAAGGATAAACAGCATTCTTCCAAAAGATACTTCATTTGGTGTTTTTAATGATGCTGGTGGAGAGAGTGGTCTAGTCCAGTCTGTGAGAATGATATTGTGCCAGTTGTGCAGTGTTTTAGCACCTGATAAGCCTTTAAATGCTTGAATCTGTTACTCCAACTGGACTTGAATTTTTTTTATTAGGTTTAATTTTTCACAGTGTTTATAATACAACACCTAATACTACAACATTTAAAAAAAGACGATATACACTATTTAAATATTATGAACTGAGGGCCACATTTACAGCAGCTTTTGTGCCTGTTTTTCCAGGCGCGGATGAGAGTAATTCTGCCCCAAGCACGTACTGTATTTGTCAAGTAGACACACCAGGCTGGAGTTGCACTTGCAGGATGTGTCTCTCTCTTCATTGCATTTGCATTTAAGGGTCATGCAAATAATAGGAGGAGTCACGTTCACATGGGTTGGTTTTGTATTCCACTGAATTTACTGAGGTCATGCTATTTGCGACTGTCAGTTTTGAGGGGAGAATTCTCCTTCTCTGAAAAGGAAGCACAAATACAGCACAGATAAGCCACAAGAAAGGTTGTAGTGGCAGAAAAAAAAGTGAGGCTTGTCAAAAACCTGATTATTAGAAACATAGTGGAGCAATTAGGATATTATTACAATACTGTAACACAAACAGACAGTGGAAGCATAGAATAGAATAGAATAGAATAGAAATACTTTATTCATCCCAAACTGGGAAATTTCTTTGCAGTAGCAGCGTTTACACCCGAGACAATGAAATGAATAAACAAACGTAGAAAATAAATAAAAAAGCACCTACTATTAAGCAGTAGTTATAAATAACAGTATAAAATTAAAATGTAACCTTTACAATAGAAAATACAAAATAAGTTTAAAGTAAGAAATATCTTTTTACATATATACAACAAAATGTGCAGTTGTGCAGTATTAAAGTGTTAAAGTGTATCATTAAATTATTAAACAGATGTACAATAAGCAGTATGTGAAACAGATGTGTAAAAATATATCTAAAGTGCATATAGACAGTAATGACCAATGATTTCAGCTTTTGTTATACAGTGTGATGGCGTGTGGCAGGAATGATTTCCTGTTTCTGTCCCTTCGACAGCAGAGCTGAAGCAGCCTGTGTGAGAAGGTGCTGCGCTGTCTGACCACTGTGTGATGGAGAGGGTGTTGTTTATTATCCATAATGGACAACAGTTTATTCAGTGTCCTCCTCTCCACCACGGTCTCAAAAGACTCCAACCTGAGACCAAGTGCAGAGCCAGCTTTCTTAATGATTTTGTCCAGTCTATTTGTGTCGCTGGCTCTGATGCTGCTGCCCCAACACACAGCAGCAAAGAAAATGGCTCCGGCAACAACACTCTGATGCACACGTTGAAGGATCTCAGCTTCCTCAGGAAATAGAGTCTGCTCATCCCCTTCTTGTACACAGCCTCAGTGTTGGAAACCCAGTCGAGTCTGTTTCCGATCACCACTCCCAGGTATTTGTAGTCCTCCACCTCCTCCACCACCTCCCCCCTGATCCTTAGTGGCTGTGAAGGCGTCTTCTTCCTCCTGAAGTAGATCACCATCTCTCTGGTCTTGTTGACGTTCAGCCTCAGGTGATTCTGTTTAGACCACACCACAAAGTTGTCCACCAGTGTCCTGTACTCCCCCTCCTCTCCCCCCCCTTATACACCCGACAACAGCTGAGTCATCAGAAAACTTCTGTAGGTGACATGACTCAGAGTTGTACTGGAAATCAGTGGTGTATAAGGTAAAGAGAAAGGGAGAAAGCACAGTTCCCTGTGGAGCTCCTATGTCACTGACCACCACATCAGACAGGACACTGCCCAGACGGACAAACTGTGGCCTGCCTGTCAAGTAGTCAGTAACCCAGGAGATCACTGAGTCGTGTACACCCATCCCTTGCAGCTTCTCACCCAGTAGCAGAGGTTGAATGGTGTTGAAGGCACTGGAGAAATCAAAGAATGTGACTCTCACAGTGTCTCCTCCACCATCCAAGTGCATGTGGGCTCGCTGCAGCAGGTAGATGACAGCATCATCGACTCCTAAATGGGACTGGTAGGCAAATTGCAAGGGGTCCAGAAACGTCCCCACCTGTGGCCTCAGCTGGGCTAGGACCACTCTCTCCATGACCTTCATCACATGAGATGTGAGGGCGACTGGTCTGTAGTCTGCTGGGTCGGACGGCCTCTGCTTCTTGGGGACTGGAACCACGCAGGACGTCTTCCACAGCAACGAGACTTTCTCCTGACTCAGACTCAGGTTGTACAGATGTCCCAGTACAGGAGACAGCTGGCTGGCGCAGGTCTTCAGGATCCTGGGTGTAATGCCATCAGGGCCTGCAGCCTTCCGCTGATGTAGTCTTTCCAGCTGCCTCTTAACCTGGCCTGTAGTCACCGTTAGTCGGGGGTTGATGCAGTTGTCCTCGGTGGAGGAGAAGGAGGAGGGAGAGGGGGGGCAGATGGAGAGGTGCTGCACAGGAGTGAGTTGAGCCATTTGGGACAGCGTGGGTGTGTGGGGGGATGGGGGTTTCAGGGGAGTGGCAGAAGGTGAGCTAAACCTGTTAAAATACTGGTTAAACTGGTTCACGCTATCCAGGCTCCCTGATGTCTGCCTGCCTTTCCCCTTCATCCCCGTGATGTGCTTCATTCCTGTCCACACATCTCTCACACTGTTCTGCTGGAGTTTGGCCTCCAGCTTCCTCCTGTAGTTGTCCTTGCATGTCCTCAGTGTCTCTTTGTTCACGCTGCACTCCCCTCTGCTCCTCTCTGTCTCCACACTTGAAAGCCATCTTCTTTTTGTTTAAAAGTGCCTTCAGGTCACTGGTAATCCAGGGCTTATTGTTGGAGAAGCAGTGCACGGTCTGGGCTGGCACGGTGGGGTCCTCACAGAATCTGATGTAGTCTGTGATGCAGTCAGTCATATTGTTGATGTCTTCCCCGTGTGGCTCACAGAGTACATCCCAGTCTGTCGACCAAAGCAGTCCTGCAGTGCCTCAGCTGCCCCCTGTGTCCACCTCCTCACCGTCCTGGTGTGCACGGGCTGCCTTCTCACAAGAGGGACATACCTGGGAGTCCTCATGACCAAGTTGTGGTCTGACCTGCCGAGGGGGGGAAGGGCTGTGGCGTTGTATGCATCTGCTGCATTAGCATACGGGAGATCCAACGTTTTGTTTTCCCTGGTGGGGCAGTCAACATACTGGTGAAAGTTGTTTAGCGTTTTGTCCAGTGAAGCATGATTAAAATCACCTGTAATCACCATAAATGCATCCGGGTGTTCAGTCTGTAGTTTAGCAGCGGCTGAGCTGATGACCTCACAGGCCGCTGCTGCATCAGCTGACGGGGGAATGTAAACAGTGATCACAATGGTGGACGTGAACTCCCTCGGTAAATAATACGGGCGCATACCCACAGCCAGCAGTTCAGTGTCCGGGGTACAGAGACGTTCCTTCACGTTCACATGGCCAGGGTTGCACCACCTCTCACTCACATAAAGTGCGACACCGCCACCCTTCTTCTTCCGACTTTTGGAAGGGTCTCTGTCTCCCCACACCACGCTGTATCCAGGAACCTCCACGCTGTAGTCCGGGATGTGCGAGTGCAGCCAAGTTTCACTGAAGCAAAAGATGCTGCACTCACGGTATTCCTTCTGGGTCTTCACTAGCGCTGTGAGCTCGTCCGTCTTATTCCCCAAAGACCTCACGTTTCCCATAATAATCGCCGGCACCGCTGGTTTATGCCGTCTCCTCTTCTCCCTCCGTTTTACTCTAGACCTGCAACCCCGGCGTCTCCTCCGTAACTCCTCCGGGACCACAGGTCTGTCTCCAGGCAACAGTGCAGGCCGACACACCGCAATCAGCTGTTCACGCGTGTAAACCACGCCGCTACTCCTGTCTGCAAAGCTCTCTGATACAAAGAGTAGAAAAACTAACAGAAGAACGCAAAGAAGGGCGACAAAACATAGTCCAGCCATTGACACAACTTTAACACACAGTTTGTGGTTGTTCCGAAAAAAACACAAGCAATAATTAACTATTAAAAAAATAAAGTTTAAGAAACACTACGGGAGCTGCGTCTGCAAGCGGCCGGCTGGACCAGCGCCATCTTTAGCATGTCGTAGTTTGTGTTCATCAAACTTGAATTTGAACTAAGCCATCAATGAACTGTAAATCACTACAGCTACATCAACTAAACCTTTATTTTTTTTGATAAGACATTGAAGTGTGCGTTTGGATGCATTGTCCTCAGTATTATCATCCATATCAACAACAGCACCACCTACTCCCCCCTCCTGCACCCCCCCCCCCTTTTCCACTGGTTGTGGTGTCACGTGTACCTTGAGTATATTTCGTGTGTCTTTGCAGGATTCAGCACACAATGTGCGCAACGCTAACAGTAGCCTAGTAGCCTGGGAACCAGACAAATCTACGAGCTCATGTTTTATTTGCTCTGGCAGATACGTCTGGCCGCTCTCCCATTCAAACTGATTTCCGTTCTGTATTTAACAGACTGGATGGTAAATTTTCTCTAAAAGAAGAACAAACTGCAATTAACCTTATGTTGATAAGAAATATGTGTTTGCTGTACTTCTGATAGGACGTACTGTGTCACTGGGTGAGCCATGCCCTATAAATTATGATGCACACTCGCACACACACAGAATCGCCATTTCCATTACAGTTACATCGAGCAGGCATGGAGGTGTCTGTGTTGTGGTGTTCGCATAGCATATGTCATCTTAACTTACCTGTTTGTTAACATGCAGGGGCCTGCCGACAAAATCTTACAAAGCATACAGAATGGGTTCTTAAAAATAAGACACAGGGACGAGTATTTGTAACACACATTTCCCCTTACTGTTAAAAAGTGTTAACATACAAGTATATAGTTGTCTCCTGTTCCTCCTGTTGTTGTTGCACTCCTCTGTCTAGGTCTAGGTCAATGTCACCCATGATGGCGCTGCAGACGGTCGCCTCGGTGTGTTGGTGGTATATTTTCTTATTTTGTGTGTAAACTCAATGTTTTGCTACAGTACCGGGAGCTTTTTGACCAGAGAAGAGCTCATGAACATCAGGGCTGCAACCCCTGTGGATTTAATTCCCACTTTCATCACTTCATCTGTGGAATTACTGGACATTCTGGTCAAAGGTGCCCTCACCTTTGTCCACACAGTGAAACGCCGGAGGAGAGGGAAACGTGCTGGTGCGCTTGTGCGTCTCCACTGATGCAGATTTCGCACACCGCTGCCAAACTTGTGGACTACAGATCGTACTAAACCGTTACACATTCCCTTTACAATATTTTGCACATTCCTGCACAGTTTTATTTTTATTATTTTCATCTTAAATATATATTGCACACATTTAGTAATTTGTTTTCATATTCTGTATTGCAAATTAATACTTTAGTGTTAATAATTTATGGCAACTTTTGCACTACTTGTCTGTACTTGTTGTGCACCAATGCACAACAGCAAATTCCTTGTATGTGAAAACCTACATGGCAATAAGTCTGATTCTGCCAAAATCATACAGAGTGACTTTTCCAAGGGGGTTCTCAGGGGGAGATACCAAGTATGGTAGAGTCAGGGGGTATTTATTTTATTGTGAATTAACAATGGTATTTTCATGATTGATCAGGAACATGTCTCAAAATATGTTGAGACTGTTTTGTCATTTAAAGTGCAAGTGTGTGGATGTTTGTAATCTGTAAATCTCTTGAGGGATAATTGTTCATCAAAAACTGTTCAATGTCTCTTAGTAGGACCCAGTTCTTATAAAGGAGGAGGCTGGAGTCCTGGAGTGGGAGAGTGTGGTCCAACCTTGAAGCTGTAAAGGGCCCAAGTACCAGAAAGGGGATTGCCTAGTGCAGAGCTGAGTTTTTTTGTTTTTATCACAGTACTTGAATTCAGCTGCTATTCTGTTTTTGTCAACACGTTTTGTTCATCTTCAGTTATTTTTATTTTTGTTGCCAGTGCCTGCACTATACATATTGCTGCACGGGAATGTTTTTTCCACCCGTAAATAAATACACCTGGACATCATATCTGGATATTTTCAGTTCTCAGTTTTTGTGCCTTAGTCACTCTACCAACCTTTACAGGGCTCGCTTGCCATTATACACATGCACGCATGCACACACAACAGGGCAATCCATAACCTGTATGATATAATATACAATTTATAAATGTGAAGCAGCATAACTTTTCCATCAAACTCGTCATTCAAAGCCTTAGGCTGCATAGTATGAAGAGTATAAATCAAGACCGATTCTTGTTGCCAACATTACTCCCTCCAAGCTGGTGATCAATTTCAGTTCCCTGAAAATGCAGAGCAGAGGTATTGTGAGTGTTCATTAAAATTATATGCTACAGGCTAGTGTCCATACCTGCATCTCATACTGCTTTTGTTCTGTTTTTCAGTTGTTTGACCAAATTAATCTTGTCACATATACACTTATTAACAGTCTGTTTTTGCAATTACTGAATGCTTTTAATTTGGACTTTTTTAACCACGGCTCACATTTCTGAGATCATATCGGGTACAGTTGTTATATGACTAATTAATCCTTACTTAGGGGTGCAGCAGTCCAAGATTTCAGTTTGTACCAGCAGATTTCTGAGAAAAAAATAAGTGTTTCACACCTTGTTCACCTTTGATTTACATATTAAACATCCTAAAGGACAGGGTGATTTAATAGTAACAATTGCTTATAGTCAAGTGCAGGTATAAATCCAGATAAGGGTTTAAAAAGTCAGGCAAACACAAGGACCAAAACCAACAACAAATTGAGACGAACCAACAAGGAATAAAGGATCTAGGCTGAGATGAGGGAAGTGAAGTAACAGAAACGAGAGCAGAGGAGACTACTGCAAAATCAAACAGGAAACCATGAATGAATAACAAGACTGCAAAATAAAACATAACTAGGAAATTGAGAACCAAAGTGCGTAGATGTTTTAACTGATATACAAAAGACATAAAGTGCAAATTCCTCTTAAACATAAATGATCTCCAACCGATGACCAGCATAAAATAAGGCCACACAAACCAAAATTGTATAATAAAATTGTATAGTAAAGATAAAAATTGTGTAATTTTACCACTTTATCTTGCCGTCAGACAGCCCTATCCAACAAGGAACTGAAGCTGTTTTATCCATCTATGCTTTCTTCAAAGCCACCAGCCTCCACAGTAATTTTAAGTTTCATGGTCTATTGCTGCCTCAATCCGTTAGTTTGCATGTTTTTGTGTGTAGTTTGAATCCAAACTAACATGTTAAAACACCAAAGAACAACAATAACACAAGTCTAGTGCCTTCGATGGTTCCCCGTCGAAAAAAGGCTGTCTGATGACAAGGTAAAGCAGTGAAAATATTCTAAATATAGCGTACACTTAAACTGATAATCATTTTTTTAGATGGGCCTTTTTTAGGTGGCTAAAATCTGTTTTGCTGAGCGTTTGTGCTGACCACCACTTCAACTTAAGTAAAAAATATGAACTATCCCTTTAATAATACTTAATTTCAGTTGATAAAGCTAGTTAAACACACACACACACACAAACACCATATGATCCGGTCTGGGTGACTCTATAGGTTGTGATAGACTCTGAGCCTCTTTTTTCTGAGTGAAAAGCACTTGCGGGTTGGTGAGATGAAGTGCTTTCATGCTGAGAGCGCTGCATCACCCTAACAAGGAAAGTGCAGCCTTTCCTGAAAAAGTCTAAATATTTTCAGCTTGAAGTGGCTGCACGAAAGGGAGTTCAGCATTGGCATATCCTTTGTAGCTTATTTGCAGTACAAAGGCTAAAGGATTTTTTTGGTGTAAGAGAAAGTCAAAAAGTTTATTACTGGGAAAGAGGTTTTTATAGGAGATATTTTTACAAAGGCTAAAATTAAATCTTAATGAGATAATCTATGGTATAATTCTCAATAGTAGTCAGACGACTGTACTGACAGCTGTCCAACAAACTAAAAATTTACAACCAGCAAGGCAGCCCCAAGAGACCTTTGACACCCCACAATATTAAAGTATTTGGCAGAATTACCCACATGCTGATACTTTTGCTATCTTGAGGCTTGAGGTGACCACAAAGTCAATTTCAACTGTTGCATTTAATGTCAAGTCAAAGTCAGTAAAGACGTGACTGGATGTGAATTTGCTCTGTACAGCACACATTGAGGTGAAGACCCACAGGAGAAAAAAAAAGCTTCAGTCTAAGCAAAAACTGTGTGCTTACCCTGGATCTTAATGACTTTTAATTCATCAATGTACAGAAAAAGAAAAGAAAAAAGGAGAGGGCCTATAGGGGAGAAGTTTCTGAGGAGTTTTAAGATCAGTCAAAGTCTGAGTTGCCACACAAAGACAGCACAAACACACTTAGCATTGAAAAGCAGCAGAAATGCCAGAGTAGTGTGGACACATGATATTTAACAGTTTGTTGCATCTCTCTCTCTATCTCTCGTGCACCAATACAGTATGTGAGGGGGGTTCTTGTTGTTCTCGTTTTGTGTGAGCTAACCAAACCAAAGTCCTATCGACTATGTTGAAATTGCAATAAAGTATTGAAAGGGAAGTTATACACACAAAAGTGTGATGCAGCGCTTGCATGGTCATTTGTGGGGTTGTTGAGTGGATCTGTGTCTTGATATTCAGGTTATTGATATTCCATCAGCATTCAGCACAACCAAACCTTTCATTTGGTTTCTTGTTGGGTTGAACTTGGTGAAGTTGCTTTGTTGTGTTTTCAGCTCTGCTACATTTACACTGTGCGCCATTGTGTGTTGCCATAGCAACATACAACAGTCGGCCTTCATGTTTCCACAATTGACATTGATTTTATTTGAATCTAATAAGTATGCCCATACCATCTTGATGTCTGGACTTTATAAATTATAAAAATTAACAGTGATATTTAGTTATTTGACTCCAGAATGCACAACCATGTCATGGAAACCATGGCGACTTCCGTGGGGCAGCAGGGCGCTCTCATTGGCTGGAGCTGACTAGCCCCATCCCAATTTAACCCCTGGTTTTGCCTATTTTTCAATCAGGCTGCACTGCTCTTTTTCAGTCTGTGCTCTTTCTCCCCAGTCACCTATTGTCTTCCAAATACCCACTGTGCTCACAGTTATGAGGAACATCAGCTATTTGACATGTTTTTTTCTTCCAGAATTTTTTTTAATGTATTTGTATGAAATAAATATTAGTAAAAACACACTATTTGTGCTTTTCCGAATACCTTATTTAGATTTTGTTCCACTCGTACTTCCGCAGTAATAATGCTGGGTGGATTTTGTTTAAGGAAATGGGACACAAGATTGTTTATCTAAAAGCAGAGCCAAGTCACTTCTTCTGCTTTATCTTCTCTCGGCAGGCAATGGAAGAGGTTCTGTTGCTGACAGGAACATGTTTTGTTTTCGGTTTATGTTTGATAAAAGCCACAAATGTGGTATAGCTTGATTATTACTGCTAGGCCACTTCTGCAAGTAGCCCTCGCATTTCTTGGTAATACGAGACAGATGTATGATCACATTGTCCTGTTTTAAAGTAAACAGTATGTGTTCCAACATCACTGATTTCCTAAATAGCTCTAAGGAAAGCAAGGTATAATGGGGCTATCACAATGTGGATAAATGCTGATTAAATAACCTGCAAAGGCTCCTTACACTCAATGCAAACAACATAGATGATTTTAATGATTGTTGCTGATGTGTGGATGTGTACGGACTGTGGCCGATTGACATCGCCTGGCTCTCCTGGTAGCTTTGTTGCACTTATCATCCTTATTGGTACTTGAAGTCTGGTGACTGTAAGTCCAGCAGAAGCCCAGCCCAGCTTTCATCCGAGCAGTGCAAACACCTGTGTAGATGTGCAGAACCTTTGAAACACAGCTTTAATCCCGTTCAGTCAAGGTTCCAGACGGGGACAGGGCCAGGTACCAGGTGACGGGCCAAAAGAACAATAAGCGAAGGAATGTGTGAAATTAAATGAAATAGTCATGTTATCTGTGACAAATCAGTTTCGAGTAAAAGGGTTTTGATGACATTCCCAGTGCTTCATGGGATTTGTTGTACGAATCCTCAACTCATCCTCCACACTCCACCACAAATAATTATTATTGTTCTGAATTAGCAAAATGGGACTATATCTGCATCTCGTTGTACAACCCTTTGTTGTAGAATGACAATAAGTTAAGCTTGTATCCTTGAGTATATATACATTTTACTTACACACTTTTCCCTCTGAACCACTTGTTGGAAGGTCATAACTTGTATTGAAGCTGGCAGCTTTGGTTCAAAGTTTAAAACTGTTTGCAAGGGGATTTTCTGAAATGTGCACAGAGAAAATAAATGGGACATTTACTTCTGGAATCTGGGCCGGCCACTTTTCTACTCTGTGCTGTCTCTGATCCTGTGCTCCCACAGAGACTTAGCTACCTCAGAATAATTACTCACCTGGACCTTAAGGGTTCTCCACATGCATCAGCTGAGAACTCTTGTGGCTCTCTGTCCTAAGGGGACATTGTCAAATCCAGCATGGATAATGACCTACTTCAGCCTGTACAACTTAATGTAGTTCTCTGCTGACTGTCCTGCTCTGAATCTGGTCATCAAAGCCAGATCTGCACCTGGGGACTGCACACATTCCCACTAACCTTGCTGAACTACCGCTCCCCCACCCCTCCATGGGACCAAAGTGTTGACAGCTTTCCTCAAGCTCGGATGCACTTGCCTGCCCATTAATGCTGATGGACTTTTAATCAGAGGGTAATTGCTTCTCTACACTCAGAGGACAGAACTGTGTCGAACAACTGAAGTTGATAAACATTTACCTCAAAAATCTGCAAAGCGCACAACAGTTGTTGTTTTTTTTATTTATCAAACATAACTCATTAGGCTGAAAGCAGAGAGAATCTGAGAGCCCAAGTTATAAAGTAAGTAGCAGTCCGGTAGGCTGGTCACTCAGTTCACACACTTTTCAGTTCTGACTTTATATGGTACATTAGTGTGATCACTATTTTAAGTATTTTAATCCAAACTCAGGTGTCTGAATGTTTAGATAATGTACAGTAAGTGACATTATCTGCACAAATGAGTAAATGGACTTAAATCCTCTGTGTGGGGTGCCAAAGCATCTCCATCTGTTGATGAAGTATTTCGTATTACTATTAAAAGTATGTAGTAAACAGCACTAAAGGTTCTTAGCTAAGATCTTTTTAAAATAGAGTTAAATATTTTAGGAACTACGATAATTTGCTTTCTTTCCTAGAGTTAGAGAGAAGATTGATACTGCTATCATGTCTGTGTGTTAGCATAAAGACTTGCCTGGCTTTGTCCAAATTTAAAAAATGCACCTACCAACACTTCTGAAGCTCATTAAAAAACAAGTTGTATCTGTCATGCCGGTGTAAGCAAGAGGTAAAAGGAAGGACCCAAACTCAGACAGACTCTAAATCAATGATTTATTTCTAAAGTAAAGGTATATATAGGCTGATATATAGGCAGGCAGGTTCAGGTACGGGTACAAGGTTAGAATCAGGTTCAGGTGTCAGTGGATCGAAAGCAAAAGCACAAGGCAACAAGGCAACTTTAACAATCTGGCAACTGACTGGAGAAAATGGCTGGTATCTGTGTGCAGGGCTGATGATGAAAGGTCTGGGGAGTTAGAGGAGAGTACCTGGCCTGGGGGATTTGAGCAGGAGCTGGAGACAGTGACAAAGAGGTCAGGCAAAACAAACAAACAAACAACTAGACAGTATCTTGTTTGTTCCACCCGTACACAAAGAGAAATGTAAAAACACTCTAATAGTGTATGCACTTATGTGCACAATCTGTGGCTATAGACACAGTTTTCTTCTGTCTGTGTACAGGTACATGTTACGAAACCTGGAAACCTCCCTGACAGGTCTTCAGGAAGTGGCACACAGTCACTGCGCCCAGCTGTTGCTCACCAAAAAATAGTTCCAGCATAGTTCCTGCACGTAATTTCCAGTAAACCACAAACTGTAATTTTTACATTTCTGCTTGTGTATTGACAAAACATACAAGATGCATGTTCATCAAAGCTTTAGAGGTGCTGTTGTCCACTTTGGACAGAGCGAGGCTACCAGTTCCCTGGTAGTCCGCTTTTTATGCCAAGCTAGCTTAAGCACACTCTGACTCCAGCTCTGTACTTTACATACACACATGAGACTGGTATAATAAGTGAATGCTCAAATAAGCATATTTCTAAAATGTTTAAAAACTATTCCCTACAGATCAAGTCACAAAAAACTGAAAAGTTGAAACTACGTTTGGTTAATTCATAAATATGCAACAACTAGAGTTAAAATCATCACAAATATATATATTCACAATTAAGGTATTTGGGAATTATTTTGTGAGCTTACATGTTGTATTAATGTAGTCGAAGAATGGCTGTGGGTGAATGTAATGTGTGTCACAGCCTACAGGAACATACCCACCATGTGACCTCCTGTCTGAACACTTGACCGCCATCAGAAACCACCTGCTGCAAAGTCAGTTAACTACTAACACGTCCTGTCCATTAACCACCAGGGCTTTTGGAAAATTGATACATTTGCAGTAATATGTAAAATGGTCACAGGTAGAATTTGTAGAGACTTGCTGTGAGTCAACACCTGGGGCTCGTCAGATCATAATAGTGGCTGTATTAGTGTCTGGATCAAATGTGATGTATAGTTGATAGCATTACTTTGTTCACAGAGCTTCAAATGTGCCAATTCAAGCCTGTGTGTATGTTTGATGAAACCCAGACTGGATTTTTTACAGTGATTATTTAATTTGGAATTGTTTATCTTGGTGATAGTGATCAATGTAATATTATATGATGATGATGTTAAGATTCATACATCTATTACATTACATCTACTATCTTATTTCTCTAAGTTTTACTGTCATGTGTCAGTACACCACAGCAAATTCCTTTTATGTGAAAACTTAATAAACTCAATTCTGATTCTGATATGTTTTTAGTCAACCAACGGGCAAACATAGATTCAGTGTATGCAATTTTCACTGGCTACTTTATTTGAATCACTGTAAACTGTCAAGGACTAATGTCTTCCATGTGCAGCTTGCTACACATTATAGTCCACAAGCTGTGTGCCTTGTTTTTTTTTTTTTGTTCCTTTTTGCTCTCATTTCTTGCTGCTCTGAAAGCGTTGCTTGTTTTCATGCCCAGAATTATGCCTTTTTTAGTCCTCTAATTTGGCTCCAACACTCTCATTTTAAATTCAAATGTTACTCTCAGAAACTTTTTTTCCCCTGTCTTTCCCTCTTTCTCTCCCTCAGTCTGTCTGTCTCTTCAAAGCCCAGATGTAAAAACACTTAATCAGCCGGCTGTCGCTGAGCAGTAATCTGAGACAGCACTGTGCTGGCCTAGAAGAACAAGCTAGGGTCTGCTATTTTTACCGCGCCCCTCTGCGCTCCTCTCCGCCTTGATAATTGGGTGAAACAGGAGCTTCATCTTTGTGCTGCCCCATTCTAAAGTCCCCAGATGCTTTATGTGACACAGTCTTGCTGGCTTGGCCTCAACCTGTTTGGGTATTCACTGCAGCGCTGCTGCTTCTGATATCCTCTGCTCCCAATAAATGCCAATGGCCTGGCTTGTTTCCCGGAGGGATTTCATGCAATACAATCCACCATTCAGACAGCTGTGTAAATTCACCTTGGCATTTGATTATTTTGTATTGTTTTTCATTTTTTTTCATGTGCTGGTTCCGATGAGGGATGTTTTTTTCCTCCTTTTCTAATAAGACCAACCTTATTTCTAATTACACAAGTGCACTGAGACCTTATGCCATTAGTACATGTAACAGTGAGCCCTAGATAGTTTCACTGCAAAGCCAACAGAATTCTCAGTAAGGACAATCTGTTTTAAGATCTTTTAAAATCATTTACCAGGAAACTCTATATCATGCTATCACATGATTTAAAAAAATATTGAGTAGATGACGTCTGCACACTGTAAACTGCTCTAAGGAAAGTTTATTTTTTTTAGCTTTTAGATTACAGTCAGGATAGTAACTAATCAGTAATTTGTTGATGGTATAATAATAAACTGATAATATTATTAGAGAAGTCACATACATTTCCTGAAAAACAAGTAAAAATCATGTATGTATGCTACGATAACTCATAATGCCACTGTAATCTGCTCAATGTTTTTAATGGCTGGCATCAAGACAGAAAAATGTCAGTTGAAGCTTATTTTCCACAATTTTGTTGACAAGTGTCACTTGTTTGGTAGAAATTATTGTATTATTGTGAGGTGAAAATATATTATTAATAATGTTATCATGATGTTACCACCTGAAGTTTAAATTTGGAAACAACTTGTTTCCACATTATCAAGGTTTCGAGTCAACAGTGTAAACTGAGGTTGTGACCCTTTTGCTTTACACATCCCAGAGGACGGAGTTTTGTAAAATCTTCACCCTAGAAAGCGTTTTCAAAAAGGCGTTTCCACAAGCACAATAGTTTGAATGTGGACAAGGGGCTGAAATGTGAAGAAAAATATTTGTCTTGAAAAATATATCTATACATGTGGACAAGGCCTAATACTTTCTAAACTGAGAGTTAGTTTAACACACTGTACACATAATGGCGATTAGAGTTGCATCTTAATTATGTGAAGGTTCTTTAATTCCCAAGGGGATTCCTGACAGCGTTGTTGCTTTTCATTCTGTCACTGCAGCTCAGAATAACATTAGGTGATGAATAAAGTCTTCCATCAGAAAGATAACTTACTTCACTTTAGTATTACAACTCTATGCTACTTTATACTTCTATTCCACTACATTTCAGATTCAAATATTGCACCTTTTACTAAACTACATTTTAGATGGCTGTAATTTCAAGTTAATTTGTGAATCTAGATTTCACATGTGATTAGTTTATAAAAATAGATGCATTGTTATTGATTAACATCCACCAGCTATAACATGAAATTGCTGCTTACACAGTACTGCATCCCTAACAATAATTCAATAATATAATTTAATAAATCATAGGCAATTCTGCTGCATGCAAAAATACTAACATAAAATGATTAATACATTTTTTAATAAATCAATTAATCAATCAAAAAATACAAATGCAATTTTTTATTGGTTTAATGATCTGTTTTAGAAAGACATCACTGTTGTTGCATCACAAACACCAATTGATGACCAAGTGAAAGATGGCCAACAGTCTGAAAGCCAAGATTTAAAATTTATAATAAAATGAAAACAGTGAATTTTTGGCTGTTTTACTTATAAATAAGTTAAATTATTAATATATATTTCCCATACTTACATAACGTAGTAAAATATCTCATGCTCACTTTCCAAGCAAATTCCCCCAATATTTTGATTGTGATGTCTTTGTTGTCTGTCCTGCTCTGTCCCCCCCCCCCCCCCCCCCCCAGAGTCTGGTTCTGCTCGAGGTTTCTACCTGTTAAAAGGGAGTTTTTCCTCGACACTGTCACCAAGTGCTGCTCATGGTGGGAACTGTTGGGTCTCTGTAAATAATATTTTAAAGAGTATGGTCTAGACCCACTCTATGTGAAAAGTGTCTTGAGATAACTTTTGTTTGATTTGGCGCTATACAAATAAAATTGACTTGAACGTACTGGAGTCATGATTTGACATGTGATGTTTGATGCAGAGTAGAATCCTACTTACAAAAAGTAGGTGCACTTCAAGTTAAAGATAAGGAATTTGTGTGTTTTTGTAGTGATTTTAACCCCCTTTTTCCTGCGTAATTTCGTTCTTGTGTTTAATACGTTCTCACCTATATGACTCAAATAGTCAGGTAGATAAATAATACAGAAATAATTATAACATGTATGGTCTAGACCTACTCTATATGTGAAAAACGTCTTGAGATAACTTTTGTTATGATTTGGCGCTATACAAATAAAACTGACTTGACTTAAAGTTTCTGCTTAGGGAGTCTTTCCATTCATCTACTGATATGTTAATTTCTAGATCTTTTTCCCATTTCTCTTTTACTTAATTATCAACAACGGTGAGGTTTTGCATTATTGTCTAAATAATTGAAAGAGAATGTATTTGGCTTTCTTTAAATTTTGAATCAGGTATTGTATTTAATCATTTTTTGATGTGTCCTCTTCTAAATGTTTCATGAGCTTCTCACTTGTAAATACTTAAAGAAATGTTTTTGGTCTAACTCATATTTGGAGGCTATCCCTTCAAATGAATGTAATGTGTGTTTTATAAATAATTGGGAATATCTAACCCCTTACTAGCCCAACAAGATTTTATCAGATCTGTTTAGAATTAATTGAATTAATAATGATTAATAATCATTATTGTGAGAATTTGTGTTGCATAAAAGTAATTTTGTAAATTTGGAACACCTAACCCTCATTCTTTCTGTTAGGGCTTTAAAATTGATTCTCTGTCTTTCGATATTCCACAGCCAAACAAAATTAGAGAACACGTTATTCCATATTTTAAAATATGATGCTGGTATTGGTATTGGTAATGTTTGGAATAAAATTACAAATATTGGGAGAACCATAATGTTTATACTCTGCTTAGTATTCTGGCTGGTATTAATCTCCATCGGTCTTATTTTACTTTCTAACACACAGTAATTTATTCTCATACAGTTGATCTAAATTTTAAGTATATTAATGCCCAAGTTTTTTGTGTCCTCTTTAAGTTTATAACCATGTTTCAAAGCTTGGCTAACTTGTTTCCCTGTTGTTAATGATTCATATTTGTATTTATATAGTTTGTAACCTGAGAATTTACCATATTCTTTGATTGTTTCCATTCATTTATGCACTGATTCCTCTGGTGATGTAAGATACACTATTATAGCATCTGGATAAAGTGTGTTTCTTCTCCTAACTGTATTCCCTTTTATATCTACATTTTTTCTAATTGCTACCACTAGCACTTCAATATATATAGCAAATAAAGGCGGGGAGAAGGTCTCCCTGCCTGGTTCTTGTCTGTATTGTGAATATTCTTGACATTGTACCATTCATTTTTCACTCTGGACATTGGATTATTATAAAACTGCTTGTAACCATGAGCTAAATTTCTTGTCGAAGCCAAAGCTGTTAAAGATATCAAACATAAAAGGCCAACACACTAAGCCAAAAGCCCTCTCTGCATCTAATGTTATTAACAGAAGTTCTTCATTTTGCCTTCATTTTCCTTTTGGACATAATCAATTAAGTTTATTGTTCGCCTAATGTTATCATCCAAAAGCCACACTGATCTGTGTCTACTGTGATGGAAATCTTAGAGCTGGTTCACTTGAGACAAGAAATTTCAGGAGACCGGGATGTCTTACACAGGAATATTTATTGAAGCTCGATCGAGGAGAAAAGGGAAACACCACATGTGAATCACAGCGTACTGCTACCCAAATCTCAAGATGGTGTCCTGAAGCTCAGTATTTAACCCTCCCCAGAACTGATAAGTTCCGCTATATCCAAATAGGGTTATTCCTAACTCAGTCTGTCATGTGTGATGACTCTATTGGATATCAGATCCAAACAAGGAAAGACGTCAACCATTGCTGTCCTAGCAACAGCATAGCCTCTCTACAGTCTCTCTTATCCAGCATCAACAACCAGGCTCCAGCCTGTTGTCTCTAACCCTGAAAACAGAAGATAGCTAGCACACCTTGATCTACCAGATGCCAGAGCCAACTCGGCCTTGTCAGACACACAGAGTGAGACAGGCGAACAGAGACAGGCAGCTGACCTGACCTGTGAAGCCCTGTCTTAAGTTACCTTTAACCTACAAGAGGGAAGTTTAACATACAAGAAGGAAAATTCCTTCACATCTACTATATCTGTAATAATGTATTTAAATCTATTGGCAAATATTGCTGATGCTATTTTATACACTGTAATACATTTCAAGTTAGTTAAACTTAGAAACGAAAGTTCACCTGCTGCCTTAAAAAACCTGAGTGACCTCAACTTGAAGATAAACTTTGTTTCAACTCAAAAAGTTAAGTTATACAAGTTATTTAACTAATGATAATTTGTTGTTTAAATATGATACACTGAGTTAAAACAACTAACTATATTACATTATCCATAAAAGAATTTCTACTATCCATTTCTTGTCAAACAATACAACAATAAACATACAATTCCATACTATTTATACTTAAGACTACAACTATATTCATACCACTTGTCATTTCAAGTTAAGTGGACTAATGTATTTAAATTGTTTACTTTATTCCTTATCTTGAGTAATATTAGCAGGTTTGCCAGTTTCCTTAAATCAACTTACAACTTTTCTTCTCAAAAATATATAATGTATTTGTACAAGAACAATGTTAAAAACAACACTGATTTTTGGTACATTTAAATAAATAATAGTGCCCCCACCTAAAGTTAATAATGGACAGTGGGATGTTGAAAAGATGAAAGCAATTAAAGTTTGGAAGAGGGACCAAAACATTAACGAAGTTCATTGACACTAGCTGTAAACCAGCCTAAGCAGCCATGTTACCAAAACAATATCCAGGTTTCTCCAAAGAGTGACAGAAGTGGGAGAGAGTGAGATAGAGGGATATGGCATGTACAATCACACACAGCTTCATAAAAATCATACAGTAAACTGCACTTTATTGCTATAAGACTCCTTATACACGATTTAAAGAAGAACACGGCAATCATTTTTGTTGAATTTAATTTTTCATTACTGCTTATAAATTACTTTTAGGTGTCCTCTTTATATGAAAAACTTCACATACCTTTTTAAACTCTGAATAGTTTGAATGATACTTGGTCACATTTACTTATGTAACGAATATGCTGAATATAAGTAGTAAACACTACAGGCAAGATCAAGTATGTGTAATGTTTCTGAATGACAACGGTTTCCTCCAAGTAAATACTTGAGCTGTTACTAAAGCTTCAGTAACAGTTTCCTCCCACTGTGCAGTCATCTGTCTATAAACGATACCTCAGCAGTTTGTTTCTAAGTCTGTGTATCCTAGCTGAGCAGTTGTTGGGTTTTATCTTCATGATGACCGTCTGCAGGAACTCTGATGAGTACTTCATGTTGCCAGGGTGCTCCAGGTTAAGGTAGTACATGGCTCCCATTAGCATAACAAAACCAGTGGGCACATCTCTGAGGTCCTGAAGAACATTGTCTCCTGTTCCAACACAGCCACGTTAAAGATTTCAAGAGGAAAAGCGTCATGCAGGATGGCTCCGTGTCCAGTCTTGAGTCCAACCTGCATTTCCTTTATGATGGCATCAAGGGTTTCACCATGATGCTAAAACAAATGAACAGATTTAATCCCATTTACATCTGATGTAATTCTAATAAATAACATGCTGTACAGCTGTGGTCTAGATATGGACACTAAAATGACTTTGGAAAGAGTTCCAATTGACCAGTGCTAATTCGTTGCAGGGCCTTTTATTCATAATTCGGAGTAAAAGAAGAGAAAAAACATGCATATCAACTCAATGCATTGTCATAAATGCTCTTTAAAAATGTACCTATCACTGATTAATTTTCTATTTTTTAACTGATTTGAAAGCTGTACTAAGCTTTCAGTGAAAGGAAAGGTTCTGTGACATTCAATATCATGAGTATCTTATCAATGTGTAAATATATGTTCTTGCATCACTTCGATTGTCTCAGAAGTATCATCTGAAAAAAAAAAAAAAAACGCAGAAGACCAAGTAGGGCAGCTTCTGTTCTGCTTGGTGTCCTACAAACAATTAGAGACAACAGTGAGTGAATGCAACACACAAAGCATTTAGTCCATCCAGGAATGACTGCAGCAGATCTGTGCTGACTACTCTACTGAACTCTGAAACAGACACAGAAATAATTATCCAGTTAATAATTCAATTAATTTCAATAAAGAAAGAAAACCAAACATTTTCTTATTCAAGCTTCCAAAATTGATGTGATTTGAGGTATTATTTTGTTCAATGTGAAAGTGAAATAAATTGCATTGGTCTCCCAACTTAGGCTGACATTCTGACATTTTATAGAACACCAGATTTAGTGAAAATATAATTGTTTCTTGCAGTCCCATTAGGAATAGTACAAGAACTTAAAATAATCACAATGATTGTCACAGGCACTTAGTGATATTTAATGCAGGTTACCTGTTAAAAGGGAGTTTTTCCTCGCCACTGTCACCAAGTGCTTGCTCATGGTGGGAACTGTTGGGTCTCTGTAAATAATTTTTTAAAGAGTATGGTCTAGACTTACTCTATGTGAAAAGCATCTTGAGATAACTTTTGTTATGATTTGGCGCTATACAAATAAAATTTACTTGACTTGACTTAATCTTACACCTCTACCATATTTTTGTTTTTACTGTTCCCCCTGATCTATTTAAGCATTTGTATATTTCACTAATTTACTTTACATTTAACTCATAAAAGCACTTGTTCTAATACATTAATTTCCCAGTATAAAACTTTAGCAGTACTTCTTTGTTTACCTTGTGTATTCTTTAAAAAAAGGTAGCCTGTATATGTATACTTGAGCACACTCACACACAAAAGATATGCATGTGCAATTGTGTCTGCACACACCACATACACACATCAAACATAAACACCCACACATATCCACATACTAAAGTAATATAAACTGTCCATAGATGAAGCCTTTATCATTGTAATTATTGTAAAAAAAAACTAAAGAAAAAAAATAATTTCATCACTTACAGTTCACCTGTGTGTCCGTTAGTCCACAATGTGAGCTATTGCTCTTATTAATCGTTAGACTGATTCCCACTGTTGCACTTAAGTGGTGGTTTCCTTTTCCATCTCTGTCTCTCTATCCAATTTGTAGAAGCCCTTGCACTCCAGGTCCTTTCTTGCTAGTTCTGCACTGCTGTAGATAGTATGATCTAGTAGTAATGTGATAGTGTAATATGTGTGACTTTACCTGTTGATTTCAGAGTTGTTCTCGCAGTGGTCTGTACGAGGCCTGCTGTTGTTTCACTTTTGTCATGAAGTCATGGTCCAGGTAGATGCGTGCATCCTTGAGGCGGGTCTCTTTTTTTTTACCACGCTGCCTTCAATATTTCTCTCTTAATGTCGTAGGTCATGAGATGCACAGCGTGTACGGATCCTCTTCCTTTAGTATGCCTATTCTATGTGCTCAGGTGATTTGGGATTCATTTTTCATCAACAGAATGTCTAGAAACAATTTCTGGATGAATGCAGTCAAATCATTCCCTTCACTCTGTTCAGCTATGTTGTAGATGCATGCATTGTTTGGCCTTGATTTATTTGCGATATAATCCATCTGGTCTCCCATCTCAAAGATGTGACTTTTTAGGCATTGTAGTGTTTTCTGGTGCTGAAGTTTTTTGTCTTGCAGTTCACTCACTTTGAAAAATATTTTTTGATTGATTAAACAATCTCGTTTTAGGAGACATCACATTCAATGGCAGTTGTGTCACAATCAAATGTTGCATTACAATCATCAGTTGTTGCATTACGATGACCTGTTGTTGCATCACAGTCACAGGTTGTTGCATTGCCTTCACCCGTTATTGCATTATAATAACCTGTTGTTAAATCACAGTGATCTTCTGTCACATCACAATGACTTGCTGTTGCATCACAATCACCTGTTGACCAATTGACAGATGACAACAGTCCCAAAGCCAAAGATTTAAAAATTATAATAACATGAAAACCGTGAATTTTTGGCCGTTTTATTTAGTAATAACTTCAATGTTTAAAACACTTTTGAAAACTTGTTTGTGTGTGTGTATATATATATAGATTAATGTATTAATGGATTCAATTATTTGTTTTAATAGACATCACATTCATTGGTTGTTGTGTCACCATCAACTGAAAACACCAATTGATGACTTGATTGATTTTAAATGTACAATAATATGAAAACAAACAAAAATGTTATGTTGTTTTATGTATAAATGAAATTAATTTGTTTTCACATTTCACAATCACCTGTTGTTGCATCACAATCACCTTCTGTCGCGTCACAATGACTTGACACATCACAATCACCTGTTGTTGCATTTCTATCACCTGTTGTTGCATTTCTATCACCTGTTGTTGCATTTCTATCACCTGTTGTTGCACCTCAATCACCAGTTGTTGCATCATGATGACCTGTTGCTGCATTACAATGACTTTTTGTTGTATCACAGTGACATTCTGTCAGGTCACAAAGACTGGTTGTTGCATAAAAATCAAGAGTTGTTGCATCACAATTATCAGTCATTGAATCACAATCATCAGTTTTTGCATCACAATCACCTATTGTTGACCTATTGATAGTTGACCATCAGTCCCACAGCCAAAGATTTAAAAATTAAAATAATGTGAAAACTGAATCTTTGGCAGTTTTATCTATAAATAATTGAAATAATTAAGAGATTTTTAAAAAAAGTTTGTGAATATATTTTTTGATTGATTGATTGAGCTGTCGTAGGAGACATCACATTCATCGGTTGTTGTGTCACAATCAACTGTTGTTGAATCACAATCACCAGTTTTTTCATCATCATAACCTGTTGCTACAACCCAGCCATGTATCGTTGCATCACAGTGACCTTCTGTCACATCACAATAACCTGTTGTTACAACACAATCACCCACTATTTAAAAAAAAACGTGAATATATTTTTGATTGATTTATTTGATTTATTATTTTGGTTGATTTATTTATTTGTTTTATGAGACATCATTCATCATTTATCAGTTCCAAAGCCAAAGATTTAAAATTTACAATAGCATAAAAACAGTGTTTTTGAAAACTTTTGTTTTTTTGGGCAGTTTTATCTAATAATAATAATTATTGATCTGTTGTAGGGTACATCACATTTATCAGTCCTTGTGTCACATTCAACTGTTGTTGCATCATTATCACCTGTTGTTGAATCACAATGACCTGTTGTTGCATCAACAAGTAAGTTATTACTTAATAAAACGGCCAAAAATTCACGGTTTTCATATTATTATAATTTTTAAATCTTTGGCTTTGGGACTGTTTGTCTTCTGTTATTGCATCACAGTGACTATTGATTCATCACAATCAATTTCATCACAAACATTTATTGCTGCATAGCAATTACATGTTGTCATATCACAATCACCTGTTGTTTCATTACGATCCATGGTTGTTTCCCCTCAATCGACAATTGTTGACCAATCGACAGTTGACTATCAGTCCTAAAGGAAAATATTTTCAATTAACAATAACATGAAAACTGTTAATTTTTTGCTGTTTTTATTTAAAAATTAGCACCTGTTCTATATTTCACTATAGTGCCCAAGAGCGCCTGTCACTTTAGAGTTCATCAAAAACTGAAAATGTAGCCATGAGCTTTGAATTGTAGATTCTTTCAGTTGTCACAGATAAACTGGAAAACCCAGTTCACACCTGTATATCTAAAAATTGCTGTTACAACAATTCTAGTGCTATTTGTTGTTTTGTGTGGTATTTTTTTAAATGTGTTGAGTCAAACCCGGTCTAAAAAGCTACACATATTTCCCACATATTTATATCAAATTAAAAATGTTGTGTTTTTAAAAAAGGAAACCAACTTCTGATTGTCAATGTCTTTCTGTTTTAGAGATAGAGCTGTTTATTTGGATTGAGTAGGAAAATACTCATTTAAGTGAGAGTTGTCAGTGAACTGCAGCAACATTTTAAAATTGAACCAGGGTCTAGAGGGGTTAACTACATTTAGCTGACAGTACTTATGTACTTTTAATTAAGTAAGGACTTTTACTTTGAACATGGTATTTTTATATTGTAGTATTGCACGTTGATGGAGGAGTTGTGACTAATTAACCAAATAAATAATGTCCAATTTATCTCAACTCATCCACTTGTGAAAAAGGGCAGGTGTGGGATGGCGATAATAAATTAGCCAATAAATCATTTTTAGTTCTGTGATGTTTGAATCGTTTAAACAGTTCCAAATTCACCACTGCTCATTTATCTCTAAGATGCTACTGCCAGAGCTGCTGCTAGTTTACAATGCATAGTACAGACTGGGGGCTGCAAGATTATCCCAAATGTCTTGCACTTTCACTCTCCATTAAAATAGCCTACTTTTTACAGAAAAAACACTAACCTGGCAAATCTGCACAGGCCTTACCAGTAACATTATGAGGAGTGAAAATGGCAATATGATTTGAGATTGGTAAAGATATTGGTAGGGAATATTAAGCAGCACAACATGGCAGCGATATGTCCCTACTGCCCATTCTGAAATCTAACTAGTTTGAAACATTACCTGCATGTGGTGTTAATAAGTATTAATGCACTTTGGGGACTGAGCGTTTTTCACATGATGTTAAACAGTACACCAAGCCCCCAGGAAGTGCGCCACACTTTGAAGCCAATTTGACACAGCGGCCAAACGGTGGAATTACAACCTCCGGGTCCGTCACGTGATGCCATTGGGCCCAAAAAGACTTTTTCCCATTGACTAACATTGAGAAAGAGACGTCTGTAACTTTTTTTGAGGTACATCAACTACCCAGTTCTTACACTTGAATAGCCCTTATTTAAATCATTAGGTCCTAAAAGTTGTAAAGTTCACTAATAGCTGAATCCAGAGTAACTTTATTCCGCCATTCATGTGAACGAGCCCAGGATCGAGCGGCTTGGGGGCGGGGCTTACGGAAACGCTAGTGCGCATGCTCTATGGGCCCAACAGAGCGGGAAAATCTGCAAACTTCCGCATTCTGAATACCCGGATGTTCATGCGCCACTGAGCAACTTTCATAGGAATGAACGAGGCCCGGCCTCCAACGCTGTATCCAGTTCTCTTTATACATCCATGCAATACACACGTTCATCCTTTAGCTATTCTCCCCAAATCAGCCACTGGCTCAGTAAACTTTAGAAGTGCTAACTGCTAATTTTAAGAATTAAACATAAAAGCCTTTTGTATGTGAGGTAGGTAAGTGCTTTCCTCTTTAAAACATTCATATTGCAAATAAAAAAGTACCCATACATGAAAGAAGTTTATAACAGTTAACAAAACCCAGAACTTTTGAATGCGTCATGGATTAAAGAGTAAATCTGTGAACAATTCTGCTTTGAGCTCTGTGCTTATCTCCTGTAAGGTTTCACAGGGCCCACGGGGTTCCTGTATGTTGTTAAACTCTGAAGCTTCTTCATAACTATCCATCCCCATCCAAACCTCTTTAGCAAGCATAAGGATGACGATAGATACTCACACTATTTAAATTAAACTAAGCTCCCGTATCACAGCTGCCCGAGCTTCCATTGTAAATCACCCGCCAAAGAACAATACAAGAAGGTTTTTTTCCTCCAGTCTTCCTAAGCTTCTCCACTTTACCTGCAGTGAAGCTTTTTGCTAGCAATACATCTATTATCTCATTAGTCTCTTTTTCAGAATACTCTGTTGTGCCTGCTGGCATGATGACCAACTGGCCTCATTCAGTCAGAAAAAACTCTTAATACCCAGTTTGGGCGTTCTCACGGTATTTCCACAGAAACATTTCTAAATATGGATCAAGATGAGAAGTAAAACCCTTTTGAGCCTAGATGCTAGGAAAGGAACAGTTTAACATTTTGTGAAATACGTTTATTTTTATTGAGTGCAGAGTTGTAGTCAGGAGGTGGTTAGCCTAGCTTAGCATAACGACTGGAAATAGAGGGAAAACAGCTAGCCTGGCTCTGTCCAAAGTTCAAAGATACACTGAGCAACACCTCAAAAGTTCATTGATTAACAGGTTGTATCTCTTTTGTTAGATTTGTAATTTGATCAATTTTGTAAGCAGAAATGTAAAAGTGCTTTTAAGATGTGATACTTGTTGGGACTTTCATGGCAAACAGTGTATCCATCTACCCAGTACTACTGTAGTGTGCACAGTGTGGCTATCAGTATGGTCAACAAGCACAGGTTTTGGTTTCGGTCTCTGTACTGAACACATAATAAAGCTGTTGTTCACTCATTGTACATTTTGTAGGTGTTTTCATTTGAATTGAATAAAGTAATAACAATTATACTACATACGGAAGCTTCAACAGTTTGGTTTTCTTTTCTGGTTCTTTTTTATCTTTCATTTGTGGAGATTATTCTAACGTTGTGCTTTATTGCCTGGTATTCCTCACTGTCTGTAGTTAACAAGAACAAACTTCCTAAGATTTTTGTCCACTAACATTGCGGGTCAAGAATAACACAGTATGACACTGCTATCCCTGACTCTTCCGAAGTTGCCATCTCTACTCATAGGTGAAAGTGAACCATGATGATGCATGGGTTGTAATTCTGTAACTTAAAGACATTGTGGAATGTCTGGCATCCTCCACCTTTAAGGATGAAAGCTTCATGCCAAAATAAGGGAACACAGGAAACGTTTACAGAATTTGTTTCCAGGCCTGAAACTCAAACCTAAACACCATTTTCTGGAACACTACCCTCATTTGATCCTCTGCTTTTGGCCACTGGTTGATTTTTGGACAAAACATTTTGAAGCTTAACATAGTTTTTTCAAGAAAGTGGTTTGTGATGTCAATAATTTCAAAAACATTCTATTGACTCTGTCCTTCAGACACCAGCTTATGTTGGCATACTAATTGGAGATGATGTAAAAGAAGTATCAGAACAAAGCTTACCATAGAGATGCGGCCTTCTTGACATATCAAAAGACATGAAATCAGACATCTTAGATAAATTAGCAGAACAACACCTACCCAACGCAGAATGAGTATGATCATTTGGCCCAACAAGCATCCTTGTCTGAAGAGACTAGGGTTTGGCCATGGGTGGTATTGCTGGAACCTCAGTTAAAAGTTCGAAACATCTGGTAGAAGCTGCAAGTGGCTTGAAGCTCCAAGCTCAAAGACAATCCACGTACCTCTGGACCGACTAGGTCAAAAAAACTTAAGAGGTCCAAAAAGTCAGAAGTGAATTTTCTGCCAGATTTTCCAGAAGGGAAACCAAAAGTGACCTTGACATGGATAGATCAGCCATGGTCAGTGAGATGAGGAAAAGCAAAGAGACTGGAAGCAAATTAGGGAAATGATGAATAACACATTTCCTGTACGGAGAAAGGTAAACTGTGTTGCGTTTGATTTGTTTACTCAAATGAGATTTATCTCAAACTTAAACCTTGGTGATAAATGTTGAATTTCATTATTTTCCATAAAAATGAAAACTCATTCAAAATTTCCAGTTTAAGCACTGATAAAAAGCATACTCTTTGACTGTGAGTTATGTTTTTCTTTTTTTTCACAGCCAACAGATTGAAGCAAAAATTTGCTCACATCTATTGACCTGAAGCTCCCTCTTTGCTGGGGTAGACCAGTATCTTGCGAGGTTCCTTGACTTGTACAAAGCAAAGAGTTGCATAGTGGACCTGACCAGGCTCACAAGAAGCTTGATGTTGACCTAAGTTGTTAAGCTGTTGTTGTTCTTCCATGCTTCCATATTTATGAGACTTCCTCCTTTGTTTATTTCTGCAGTACTCATATAAAGTAGTGCACACAACTTCGACATTTAGTTCTGAACCCAAAATATACCCAAACAGGGAGTCCTGTGTCCAAATCTGGCAACAGCCATGCATTTCAGTTTGACTGCCTGCCTGTTCCACCAGTTGTCTGTATCATGGCTGCCCTTTGGTGGTGCAAATTGTGCACTACATCATGTTAATAAAATGTTTGTATCACGTTAAGGGAAAAAGGAACTTATGTTTTTGATGGTATTGAACATCATACCTTTGGAATTTCTAAGTAATGTGGTATACCTTAAGACAGTGATATCGCCCAAGCCTAGAGTTAATCATTGAAGACTGACTTCATGATTTGTGAGTGGACATTTAGTATTTGAACTGTTCTAGACTCATTAGTGGTTGGTTGGATTTCATTTTCTGCTCGAATATGCTGATTAGCCTGATCACATTAAAAGACTGGTCCTGTTCTGTTTATTGATATTCTTGTGATTACATTTTGATGGAATCCTGAACCAGCTATCATGTTTTATAACTACAAACAACTATCTACAAACAGATGGTGCCAAATAAACAACAACTGCTATTTGTTGTTCCGTGTTTTTTGAGAGCTCCACACAAAAGAAGGGCAGGGCAGTTCTGTCGTGTTTTTTCAAGACAGTGGAGGTAAGCATTTCTTATTTAATTTATTTATTACATTTGCCATGAATCAGTCAATTCATTTAGAATGGCCTATAGGTCCTGAAAAAGTGATACATACTATTAGTAACAGTAGTACCAAACAGACCTAGTAAACACTTGCTTTTTGTAGATGCCAGATAAAAATGATTACTGTGAAAAGATCTGTCTAACTTTAAAAAAAAAATTGATCCATATGACACCAGGTTTGGTCTTAATCAGCAAGTAAGCAACTCAGTTAGTTGTCATTGGATGACCTATCTATGGCACTTCAGGTGGTCATAAATGTCGGTAAAATGGAAACCATCTCTATTCAAACGTGGTCTCTGGTGTCGGATGTGAATGTCACCCTTGATCTTTCTGAGGTCTTCCAATGATTCCTGGTCGAGACTTTGATCCCTTACCACTCCATTGACATTGTGATTAGTCTTCTTTTATTCCAACCAATAGCCCTTTCACTCGTATTTTCAAGTTGAAACCACAAGTTAGATTTTACAGTGAAAGAAGTTGACTCAGTGTAGATACATGTTTTCTATATAGCCTTGGAACCAGGCAGCTTTTGCTGTTTAGAAAGCTGTATTTGCCGTACTTCCGACAGGATGTACAACAGGATGACATTTGTTGCTCGTTGATTGGCTGAAGGTCTATCTAATTGCATCCAGAGGAATTTTGGTCTGTGCCCATTTAATAACAATGTTATGTTTTCCATGGAGTGCTACAGTATTCTGTAGCAGCATCAATAGTGTATCCAACAGACCCACTTATAAATGCTGCCCAGGGGATGGTTCATGTTTCCACATGAAGGATAGGCTGAACTAGCCTATTACTCACTGGTGGCTCCACTGTTTCCTTAGCCCTGTATCCAAACAGCCTGCATTATTTCCTTTTGTTTTTTCCAGCATTTGAGGTAGAACTTGTTTAAGATTACAGTTGATGTTAGCTTACAGGCTACACTGTACAGAGAGGGAGTAGTTTGAGGAACTACTGCACAGAAATCTGATTTCAACCCTGATACTACAGTGAGACAGCTGTAAGACAACATACTAATACTAGATTATCGGTAGGCTGCAACTAAAAATATAACCTACTTTTTATAGTGGTTTTGGATCATCAGAACCTAAGCATAAAGTAGTGCCTATCAAAATAGTACGGAAACACATTCACCAAAAAAAAAAACCTTATCTTGTATACAGTATTACTTCTGTATCAAGAACTTTAGATACTGCACAATGTGGTGACATTTTATTCTTCCTCTGCCCATTGAAGTCGGTCGATTCAATAAAATTCTGGAGGAAAAGTAATTATGTAAACTGTGTGACTTATATGAAGTCGAAAGTGAGTCCAATTTTATTTTGTACTGTACAAATTATGATAATTTAAGAGAGTTAATGTTCCATGAAATTACTTAACAAAACCATGAAATATTCAAATAATTTGAATGGCTGTTTAGTTTTGATATTATGAATATTTGTCTTAGCTAATAGGTCATATAGCAGGGAATTTGTGTCCAATCTGATGTAGAAGCCACAAATGTCCCACAATCTCTGACGATCTTATTCCATTATATTCCCAGTGTAGCCTTAATGTTAAGCTCACCATAACCCTTTTCACACATGCCCTGCTACCCTGAAATTATCTAAATATTAACCAGACCAGCTGTATGTAAGAACGTAAATGTCCGAATCAGTTTGATCGGACGTTAAACAGACTTTAATCTGCCAGCTCCCTACAAATTAGTACCAGGTAAGTAGTAACAGTGTAACTAACAATCACTGCAGAGTTTGTATGGATGTGGTTGGGGATGGTAGGCAGTATGTACACCTCCATATAACACTATTGTGTTTCAAACACTAAACTGCATTTAATAACCTTGACATGCATAGCATCAATGAGAAAGTCCATGGGGGGAGCAGTGCACATTTTTGCCCTTTTATCACCATTAAATAAATGACTGAGCAATGACTCCCTGCAGTGACAGACAACGAGCAGGGATACAGGAGTGAGATGGTATTGCTAAATGCCTCCATTTCTGTCTCCAAATCGATATTCTCGTCATTCCTGACTTTCGCTGGGGTGTGTTGTTGGAGCCTCAGCTTCAGACCACTGCACATGACTGTTTGATCAACCCTAATGAACTGAGCATTCAGCTAAGGCGAGTGACTCACAGGCCTTCTGTGGACCACACAGCAGACTGTGTCTGGGTCACAGCACTTACCTGGGAAATAATTGGTTTTATATTCTGCTAAAAAGAGTGATCAAGCTTTCATTCCAAGAAGTGGATCCAAAATAAAGTGATGAAACCATTTCAAGACAAATTACCTAAAGAGACACATTCCTCCAGTATTTTCAATAGCAATGGTAGTATAGATAATCTGCTGTTGGAGACTACATTTTAACACATGGAAACATAACTAAAAATACTATAAAAAATGTATTGATCAAGTTACCGTTTTTAACTATTGCTAATAAATTTCTCTATAGGAGTTCACTTTTTCAAAACTCTTCACACAGTTCTCTTTATCGACATGGAGCTCAGCACATCCAAAATGCACCAATGCAAACGAAACACTTGATACATCTCAGAATCAACTCATGTACCAGAACACTATAGTAATACTTTGTCATTCATTATATATTGACCTTAAAAATAACTAACATCAGGTAGCATTACAGTTAGTCTCACTATTCTCTATTCCAAAGTCAGTGGGCAGCCTCTGCCCAGAGGTCAGAGAGCCATCACAGGAGAAGAGCAAAGAGATTAAGAGAGAGAACACAAAGGGAAACCAGGGTTTTATTGACCAGGTCATGGCCATGGATGTATTCTCTGGTCAGGGCATAGACCAGGTACAGGAAGTCAGAGGTGCGACTGTTTACCCTTTCAACGTAAAGTTCAGTCACACAATGAACAAATTAATTAATGGAGCTCCTGTGGTACCTACAACTGTGTGAAGAGCTTTGAAAAAGTGAAGTCCTATAGAGAAATGTGACTTCGAAATAGTAGAAAACTGTAATGTTTTCTTGCCAGTGTCTTAGTGATCTAGGGGTTTAAGATGCTGTCCATGTAATTGCAATGTCCTATCTTGATTAAAGCTCAGATATTGTGATACTTGTAGAAGCTTTCATGTAACTGTGTACACTGAGATACCAATTTATCAGGTACACACTTACTCAAAACACTTATGTTCAACATTACAGACAGATTCTAAACAGGTCATCAGGATGTGTTCACAAGGGAATGTTAATGAAAAAAGTCAGTAAGCAGACTAAAAAAAGTTTGACGCATTTGTGCCAAAGAAATGAAAGAGCTACTCACAGCTAAATTGCAAATGGTTGTGAGACACCTCCAAAAAGAAAAATAAAGTTTTTAAACCATTTTGCTTTTATTTGTGTTTAGTTTAATTTGCAATAGCATTCTAAATTCATGGGTTTATTGCCATCAGATAGTGGATGTATTACAGCATTTCCTATTAGTATAAAACAGTAAAGTATGTTTATTTTTATTATCCTAACTTCAAAAATATTCAATAATATTTGAATATTCAAAAGTATTTCTAATATCATTGGGTCATCCTTCCATAGTCAAGGTAGCCAAATTAAACACTTACAAGTGCAGCATGAATTTTCACAATTTCAATACCCTGATTTAGCAGACACGTTTTTCCAAACGATAACATTTGTTCAGGAGCAATGCAGGGTTCAGTGTCCTACTCAAGGTCACTGGATGGCATGTAGACAGGTAGAATCTTGGATCAATCCACCAGCCCTAATGGCCAACTTGCACTATTTCCCTAATAAATAACAGTTAAGCACATTCAACAAAGTTTCAAGTTTATGTTTATTAGTCATTCTATCTATAAAAAAGTTAGAGTTGAAAGGAGTTGATAATGATGTGTAATTGCCTCCACACATATTGGCCAACAACATCTACAGGGGATTGGTGATCTTAGTTTATACACAGATATATAATTGATACTATTATTACTGCGTGTTGAATTATATAAAGGTGACTCACAAATAGGCAATTTTTAAAGTCGCAATAAATTACATTTTTTATATAAAAAGCTCCAATCACAGTGTGTTCCTTCCAAGCAGTGATCCCATTTTCACTAATTAAGTTCAGGCTTCAGGTTTGGTGACTAAGGGGAGCATTCAAGAAGTGATGAATCAAAGATGTATATCCAAGCAACAGTGCTCTGAGAGCACTTTGTTTAAAAGAAGCTGGTAACGGCTGAACCTCTTCAACAACTCCACCCTCATTGGCTTTAGGAAGAAGAAATGTAGGTCAGACGAGTATCTATCATTCTCTGTTGTTTCACTATGACTATCAATATTCTGCAGATTCAGACCACTTTACAAATATAAACTGTGATTAACTCTTCTGAATCACCAAGGTAGTCCTCCTGACAAAACTGTCAACAGTCATTTGCTTTTAGAGTTACTGGCAGAATATAAAACTTAAACGGAATTTATTTGTAGAAAGAAGTAGAACCATATATGTAAACCCTGACATTGCCTTTGATATTACACTACAAGTTATTTTTTAGCTGTAAAACTGTACGTGGCCTGATGAACTAACATCACAACTGCTGCAGAGTAGCATATTATTGCATTATTTTTGTACAGTGTAACAATTTCACCTACATTCCTGTCAGTGGTGGAAGAAATTGCTCAGGCAGTTCAGAATAGAGATGTCCTGAGCTGATCCTAAGGATCTTGAATCAAAGCTGATCTGGACATATTTCAATGGATCTCTTGTTTAAACCCAATCAGACATAGTCCTTTCTTTTCTGTGTTTTGTGCACCCCATCCTGCTCTCTTTTATGACAAAGCAGCATTTCACTGCTGGGCCAATGATCATTTGTGAGGGTAGAAACTCTGTAACACCACTGTACAACCACTAGTTGATCTAGCTGATCACGTCAATTTCAGGAGTTGCATTGGCCCAGTTCACTTCAAGTAAATATAAATATTGGATTGGACTCAGTATCTATGCTGTGGTAACACTGTCATTGTGAGCATGTTATCATGCTGACTTTGATACTGTTTTCTTCTCTGCTTCGTATCTGTCTCCTGACTGGATTTGGCTCAACCAATCAGTTTGCTTGACTCTTAGCACAACATGCTATTGAGATTTGGGAGGTGTGTGTATCAGCTCATCTGCAAGCCTCTGCAGAGGTTACCCTTAATACCCTTCTTAATGTAGGTTAACATAGACATGTACTGTATTTGTATCTCTGCAGAAGCGTAGGTGCAGGAAATATGTGTGCAAGAAGCAAACACTTAGTGTTCATGACTGACCTTTAAAAATATAATTGCTCTATTTAGATAAAATGAAAATCCTTACATTACATTAACAGAAGAGTTGTCAAAGTGCCACAGTTTGTAAGAAATTATGAATTAGTTGTGTAGTGTATTTAAACAGTGAATCAATTTGACCCATATTTTTTTTTTTCAACATAATACAAGGGTTAAAAGCAGGATAAAACTCTCAGGGATCAGTCAACATTCTGAAACTCTATACTTACCTCAGAGTGGAAAGTATAGTATGGAGCCATGAGTGCTCATAATGTATACATAACAGAACAAACCAACCGTTTTTTTTTTTTGTTGTTGTTGTTGCTTGACAGCTCTGCATCAATGTCCACTTATTACAAGCCTGCAGACTACAAACATCTCATGCAGCCAAGCCTAAATGTTTCAATTAAAGAGGCCTCACATGACCACTGCAGATACAATCAAGAATCTAGATTTCATGGTTGTGTGCATGATCTTTCCAGTTCCTATCTATTATTAATTCAGCTTCATTCCTTTAATTCATTTTTAAAGATCTGTGGGGACTGTGCAACATCTGCAGCCACCATGAAAATTTCACAATTTTAGATGATGAAAGTCAGGTTGATGTCAATTTTCCGTAGTGATATGACTTGGAACCTTCCTACAGATCAGCAGCAACACTCTGAAGTGAAGACTGTGACCTGCCGGTGGTACTAGAGGAAAAGTCGGAGGATCACCAAAGTCATTAGGATTGATTTGCTGGAACATGGATGTGTGTTTTAAAATTCATCACAATCCACTCAATACTATATTTCAATCTGGACTAAAATGGACAGACTGACCAACATCACCATCCCTATAGCAACGTCACTAACAATGGATAAAATCTCTCTGTGCAATATGTACAATATTTTTTCTCTGCTGGAACACGATCTGAGCTTTCTGCTCTCATGTGGACAAAAAATGCTCAGAAAGCATCAGTTGTAGCTGTTAAGTTTTGACTGTGCAGTGGGGATAACCTGCTACTATATTGCATGCATGGCAATAACATTTTGTTACTTGGTATTTAAGATGGTGCAAACAAAAGCAGTGGCTGGATAGAGAACGGTTAATTGAGCTGGATAACTAGGGCCCAGTTGTTCAGAAGTAATCTGATTAGATTTGATAAAATCTTGAAAATGGGCTGTTTAAAAGAATAAAAGGATTCTGAAATTGGATTTGATCAAAACTTCAGTATGTGTTGTGCAGAAACTTTTAGTGGGATTGGGATACCTTTGATCCCAAAAAAACAGGATTATTGTGATTCTGAATTTATTTTAATTTTTCACTTGATTTGTTTCATTGTTACAGTGATAAAGTAGACATGGTGCTACCTATTAAGCCTTTCGCTATAGTAAAGTAAGAAAATAAAGAAAGGGTTTTGTCCCCAAAAAATAATCCCCCAAATAGGTAGCTCATTAACTGATTATAATGACACAGTCAAAAGTAGTTTCTAACAACTGCATCCCTTACCAGGGCGGATTTAGTTATCATGGGGCTGAACTCAAACACAGGCTTAGGGCCCTCCACATCCCTTGCTTTCCTCCTATTTTCAATCCTTATTTATCTAAGACTTACTTCTTCTTTTCACGATACACATAATGTACTGTTAAAAATGTTTCCCTTTTCTCTTTGTCTTTGTCTTTCTCTTCCTCTCTCTTCTCTTTCTACTCACATTGGTTGAGTTTGTCTTGCTTTCTCTCCCTAATCAACTCAGCTTTAGTGGGTGGGGAACCTATGAAGGGAATTTTGGGCTGTTGCTGTATTGTTGTATCTAGAGTAATCAAACATTGATGGATCTCTTTCATGGATTCTCAGAAGTTGTGGTACCTCATATGTACCTGTATTGTGTAAGGCTGTTAGGCACAGTTTAGATGGCCATAGTAAAATCTGACCTTGTGAGCCTCGGCCTCAGCAAATCTTGCAATTACTAATTCCATATCCAGTGACTTCCTGAAATTACACTCTTTGGAGAGAACAGCAAGTGTAGACAGCCTGTCCTGTGACATAGTTGAGGTATGTTTTAATGAGTTTCAGTGATGAGACGCTTCTCTCACCTGAAGCTCAGGGAGAGTGAGAAGAAGTCTGAGAGCTATTTCAAAATTTGGATAGATGTCAGGGATATTCTCCTAATACATACAATCACACATCTCTGATGGAGGTGAGATATGTGGGGAAGGATCTAACTGCACCCTTTACCTCAAGCTTCAGGTCATCTGCATCAATATCATCCATTCTCTGCTCTAATCTGTAGCAGCACTCATCCAGTTTACCACCCTTCTCAGTACTTCTAATTATGTCAATGGAGTATAGAAATCCATACAGCTCATAGATGCTTTCCTTGTGTGAAAAATCTCTCCTCTAATGTGACTAAGGCTTTGTTTATAAGAGGCAGGGAAAACTCTCTTTTGAAGAGTTCTTCTGCAGTTGACTGAGTTTGCTCTCTTCCTCCATATTCAAACTGTTTGGTTCTTCTCTGATGCACCTCTGGCTAGCTCATCTCCCCCTGAAGCCTCTCTGCTATATCCCCGGCATCTGTTTTGGCAGAGTTGGATCCATAATCTCGTAAATCCTGAAGGAATTCTTTCCTGCCCTGACATCTTTTCTCACTGTCTCTGCTCACTTTATATACGTGGAACAACACATTGTACTACACAATGATACTTACCACAGAAAGCCATTTCTGCATCTCCTGGCAGACCCTTCCAGCTGTTGAGACAACATCTGCATCCTGTTTCTCTGTGGCATACTCACTATTTCAGGCAGCTGGCAGCGAACAACTTTAACAGCTTCAACCTTACTGTCCCACCTAGTTATGGTTAATGCCTTCAGTGTGAAGTTCTTGACATATCCTGTGAGAATGGTCCAGACGTGACCGCTGAGCAGAGTGCAAGGTCACTGTAACAGACCAATGAAGCTGATAGATATCACAGATTACTCACAAGTTTCAGTGTGGGACTTCTACAAGGAACACATCACACCTTGCTGATTAGAACCAGCACTCTTTTGGACACTGCATGTTACTTCCATTATCATAAGACTGGCCTCAACAGTTGTGACTGAAGTCTGGAGTGCAGTCTATGATTACTGCATAATATTTGACTTTCTTTATTTTCTCTACAATTTTCATCAGTTTCAAGAGAATGAGTTCATTTTGAATATGCTTGCTTAAATAAGTGTCACTTAGCGTTTTCGCCTGAGTTCCCCCATGACTGGGTCAAACTGAGCCATCAGTTCTGCTTGTCCAAGGAAATGCCCATTGCCAGACTCAAACAACCTTTCTGAGTGGCCATGAAATGCAAGATTGTGCTTGGCCAGATGGTTGACAATTGCAATTAATCCCCCTAAAATCTCTTTTCAGCGGGTTAGTTCAAGAGCAATAACATCTTGGCTCACCAGATGGGTGTACTACAAACATAGATTAATGGGTTAGCAAGATATATTGAGCCTAAACCCAGAGTTTTCAATTTCACAAATGTGGCTCTCTTTTAACCTTTCTAGATCACCTCTGTAACTTATGCTGCATACCTTACCTGATCCAGAGCAGAGTTTTGGCTTAAAATCGACTGTAAAAAGCTACTTGAACACTGATAAGAAAATGTGTTAATCTATTGGTATTTATCTCAAATAATAGGCCTATCCAATCAATAAAATTAATTTAACTTTGATTTGGGGGAAAAAAAGTGATTTCCACGTATCCTTTATTACAGGACAGTGTCAGACCTAAATGCTGTTCTTAAATATATCAAGTTAAAAGTTTAAGAGCTCTACAGTGTGCAGCTTTAAAAGTAATAAAAAACAAGAGGCACTGAGAGTGCATTAAGTGGTAAAATAAATAACTTACTAATAGAGATTTTCTGCCAGCATTCCTCTCTTGCCATATTTGCAGCAACAGTGTTGCTTTTTGCTATAGTAATGTGTTTATATTTTTCATAGATCCCTGTTCCTCTTAACTGAAGTAGGCGAGCGGTCTTCTCATGCTGTCTTAAGTTGGCTAAAAGTGTACATGAGCCAGCCCAACTTGTTTATGTTAACTCCTTTCTTCTTCTGCATGTAATAGTCACTGCTTGTAAATCTGCACCTGTCTTGATTTTTTGGAAATAAATTTGACTGAAAATTTGCTTCCAAATCCTCTCTATTTGAGACACATTCTCTGTCTGACTGCACCATCACATTGGCAATCCCAGGCCCACTCCATGTGGAGGCACGAAACTCCACCCACAACAACATTCCTGGGCCTTTTGTTTGTAGCAGACCCTATCTTCAACATGTTATGAGCCCAGGTCATATTTGTTTTGATGTTGATGTGGCATAACAAATGAAATGTCTTACCCCCTTCTGAACCACCCTGCTTCTTGTGGCCAGCCTGACCCCACCCCCGTAACGGCCACATTAGCCATCCCGAGTTACTAACAGGCCATGCCTTTAACATACCTGCTCTAAGTGACAGTCCCAGTCCCATGGTGGTCCCAAGCATGCCCCAGTAGCAGCAGCAGGTCTGACAGTTTGAAGGTCTGAAAGCAGTTGACATGTTAAGTGTAAGCACTGACAGATCGTTCATCAGCATGGACAATACAAACACCTCTTGAATAACCATTTACAAGTGAAAAAATACAAACTTGCATTAACTAGATTTTCACAGTGTGAAAGCAGACTAGTTAAAATGTGTGAGACAGGAAATGGAGGAAATGGTTGGACACTGCACATGTGAATCACAAATCCGTATCAGCAAGTCTCTGGGGTGCAGGTTGACACATTCATCAATATGAATGGATTTCATATGCATCAGTTATTTTGAGTTTCCATCCCCTCCGTGTAGATAGCATGTTTTTTGCATGACTTAGTGCTCAGTGAAGCCTTAAGAGTGCATCAGCTCTCACTGATAGGCAGGTAAGACTGGGATTTCTTTACTATTAAATGTCACAGTAAGAAAGCATTTACACAAAGGTTGTCTTTGTAACAGAAGAGAAAATTGAAATTGATTTGTGATGGTCACGCTGACTGTGAACTTTTAACCTGTGATGATTGTTTATGACGACAGGGATGAGTATAATGATAAGAACAAGGAGGAGGACAGTGTCAAGGATGGCAAGAAACTGAGTACATTTATACAAATGGACTTTACTTGGGTAAATGAACCTCGATCCCAATGTAATGTTTTTAAAGTAAATGCCAGTCATACATACATTTATCTTGCTAAAATATATATATTATTTAATACATTGATACTTTTATTTTGCTTAAATATATGCATTATTTAGATTAGATTAGATTAGATTCAACTTTATTGTCATTACACATGTACAAGTACAGAGCAACGAAATGCAGTTTAGCATCCAACCCGAAGTGCAATTGTAGTAAATACCAATACACAGATAATAAATAAGTATTTTACAGATAATAAGTTAGCGTTCCAAGTGGAACTTTAATATATAAGTACGGAATATACAGATTGATTGATTGAGGTAATATGTACATATTATACAGGTTGATTTGTGCATTAAATGTAGGTAGACTATAAGCAGGAACTATAAACATAATTTACAAAAGGCAAATGGGAATATGATAAGTTAGGTAATACAGATTGAGTGAACGTTAAATAGTGCATAATAATAAACAGTAGCTGCCTAACGTTACTAGACTAGTGCAATGTTCAGTACATAGTTTTTAGTGCAAACAGATTCCAAAGTGTTTTGAGTGCAGGAAGGTCCAGTAGTGCAGTGGTGATGGTGTAACAGCCTTTGGTCAGTGGGGGGAGATGACGAGTTGAGGGGTTTGTGGGTGGTGGTGGTTGGGGAGTTGGGGGGGGGCGGGGTTCGTCAGCAGGGGGCAGAGTTCAATAAGGACACAGCTCTGGGGAAGAGACTGTTCCTCAGTCTGCTGGTCCTTGTCCGGAAGCACCTGAAGCGCCTGCCTGAGGGCATGAGGGAGTCTGTGTGCAGGGTGGGAGGCGTCCTTGAGAATGCTGTGAGCTCGACGCAGACAGCGTTTTCTCTGGATTTCCTCAATGGCTGGAACTGGAGTTCCTGTAATGCGTTGGTCAGTTTTCACCCCCCGCTGCAGTCCCTTGCGCTCCGCAACAGAGCAGCTCCCATACCAGATTGTGACATAGTTGGTTAGGATGCTCTCAATCACGCAGCGGTAAAAGTTCACCAGGATGGCTGAAGACAGATGGTTTTTCTTCAGTGTCCTCAGGCGCTGGTGAGCTTTCTTGACAAGGCTGAAGGTGTTGGTGGTCCAGGACAGGTCTTCCGAGATGTGGGTCCCCAGGAACTTGAAGCTGGAGACACGCTCAACATCCATCCCATTGATTTGGATGGGCGCATGCATGCTTCTTTTCTCCTTCCTGAAGTCCACGATGAGCTCCTTGGTTTTGCTGGTGTTTAGGAGCAGGTTATTTTTGGCGCACCATGTGGCCAGGTGCTGTACCTCTTCCCTGTAGGCTGTCTCATCGTTGTTGCTGATGAGACCAATCACTGTGGTGTCGTCTGCAAACTTGATGATGGAGTTGGTTCCATGCACAGGTCTGCAGTTGTAGGTGAAGAGGGAGTAGAGGAATGGGCTCAGCACACAGCCCTGTGGCACACCAGTGCTGAGACAGTGGTGGAGCAGGTGTGGTCTGACCTAACATGTTGTGGTCTGTTAGTCAGAAAGTCCAAAATCCAGTTGCAGAGGGAGGTGTTGGTGCCCAGGTCTCCAAGTTTAGTGATTAACTTGGAGGGGATGACAGTGTTGAAAGCTGAGCTGAAGTCAGCAAACAGTAATCGCGCGTAGGTGTTGGTGTTGTCCAGGTGTGTGAGCACAGAGTGCAGTGCTGTGGAGACTGCATCGTCTATGCTCCTATTGCTGTGGTAGGCAAACTGGAGTGGGTCCAGTGTGGGTGGGAGGGAGTCCTTCAGGTGTGCCAGGACCAGCCGCTCAAAGCACTTCATGATGATGGGTGTGAGTGCTACAGGGCGGTAGTCATTGAGGCACGTCGGCTTAGAATGTTTCGGCACTGGCATGATGGATATAGCTTTAAAGCATGTTGGCACAGCTGCTTGGGCAAGGGACAGGTTGAAAATGTCCGTGAAGATCCCAGTGAGCTGTTCCGCACATCCCCTGAGCACACATCCAGGAATGCTGTCAGGTCCAGCAGCCTTGCGTGCGTTGATCCGGCTCAGTGCTGTGTGGACGACAGGGGAGGAGAGTCTGATGGGCTGGTGGTCTGCTGGGAGTGTTGTCTTGGTGGCGGGGTCTCTGTTGTCCCTCTCGAAGGGATAGAAGTTGTTAAGCTCATTCAGGAGGGAGATATCTGTGGCTGTGGGGGTGAGATTGCTGGGTTTGTAGTCGGTGATGGCCTGGATGCCCTGCCACATGCGTCTGGGGTCGGAGCTGGAGAAGTGACCCTCTATCTTTAGCTTGTAGCAGTGCTTGGCCTTCTTGATGCCCCTCCTCAGGTTAGTCCTGGATGTGCTGTAGGCCTGTGCATCCTCTGATCTGAAGGCCGTGTTACAGGCCTTTAGCAGGAGCTGCACCTCCTTGCTCATCCATGGCTTCTGGTTGGGGTATGTGGTGATCTGCTTCTCTGTCGTGACGCCATCGATGATGGTGGGGATGTAATCCATGACGGAGGAAGCATAGTTGTTTATGTCTGTGTGTGAGCCACAGGTGGCCTGAGAAGCAAACATACTCCAGTCCGTGTGTTGAAACTTGTCCTGGAGTACAGAGTCTGTCCCCGCTGGCCACACCTTGATGGTCCTCACTGATGGCTTGACACGGTTGATGAGGGGTGAATATTTGGGAGTGAGGAACAAAGAGAGGTGATCTGACTCTCCGAGGTGGGGGGGGGGGGGGGGGGGGGGGGGGGTTGCAGTGTAGGCAGCAGCCATGTTTGTGTAAACATGGTCCAAAGTTTTGTTTCCTCTGGTGTGGCAGGAAACATGCTGGTGGAATTTGGGGAGCACTGTCTTTAAGTTGGAATGATTAAAATCCCCAAATTAAAATTTGCACAGTTTTTAGTATACATGGATTTATTAGCATCATTTACTAATACATTTATTTTGTTAAAATCTGTACATAACTTTATACATTTATTAGTATATATCACTTAACATTTATTTTCCAAAAGGACTTCATACCTACATTTCTATGGCAGCAGTAGTTGTAGTGAATGATCTTGATCATTCACTACAACAAAAAGAAAATAATAAAACAAAAGAGGTTAGCTCCATGGTATAACTCCTTAACCCGCAAGTTAAAAGAAACATCGCGAAAATTAGAAAGCAAATGGCGTTCCACCAAACTGGAGGAAACTCATTTAGTTTGGCAAGATAGTCTTAGAACATACAGGAAGGCCCTCCGTAATGCCAGAGGAGCCTATTACTCCTCACTAATAGAGGAACATAGGAACAACCTTAGGTTTCTTTTCAGCACTATAGCCAGGCTGACACAGAGTCAGAGCTCTGTTGAGCCATGTATTCCCAGAGCTCTCAGTTGTAATAACTTCATGAGCTTCTTTGATGATAAAATTCTAACTATTAGAGAAAAAATCCATCATGTTGTGCTCTCAGCTAGTTCAGATACATCTTCGAGTACAGGAACCTCAGGAACCTCAGAAGCAGCTGTAGAATCAGATTTATATTTAGACTGTTTTTCTCCAATTGACCTTTACCAACTAACTTCAATGATTTTTTCGTCTAAACCAACAACCTGCCACTTAGACCCCATCCCAACTAGGCTGCTTAAAGAAGTTTTACTCTTAGTTAGCACTTCTTTACTAGACATGATCAATCTGTCTTTATTAACAGGCTATGTACCACAGTCCTTCAAAGTAGCTGTAATTAAACCTCCTCTTAAAAAGCCTACGCTTGATCCAGGGGTTTTAGCCAATTATAGACCTATATCTAACCTTCCCTTTCTCTCCAAAATCCTTGAGAAAGTGGTCGTTAATCAGTTATGTGACTTTCTAAACAGCAATAGTTTATTTGAGGATTTTCAGTCAGGATTTAGGGAATTTCATAGCACAGAGACAGCACTGGTGAGAGTGACAAACGACCTTTTGATTGCGTCAGATAAAGGATTTGTCTCTGTACTTGTTCTGTTAGATCTTAGTGCTGCTTTCGATACCATTGACCATTGTAACCTATTACAGAGACTGGAGCATTTGATTGGCGTCAAAGGACCCGCACTAAGCTGGTTTCAGTCGTATTTATCAGATAGATTTCAGTTTGTCCATGTAAATGATGAATCCTCCGTGCACACGGAAGTTAGTCATGGAGTTCCACAAGGTTCAGTGCTCGGACCACTTTTATTTACCTTGTATATGCTTCCTTTAGGCAATATTATCAGGAAACACTCCATAAACTTTCACTGCTATGCAGATGACACTCAGTTATACTTATCGATAAAGCCAGATGAAACCGGTAAGTTAGCCAAGGGGGCGGCCGTGGCTCAGTGGTAGCGTGGGGTCGTCCAATAACCCAAGGTTGGAGGTTCGATCTCCGCTCTCCCTCCCGAAGATTGGTGGACAGACAGCTGGTGGGGTGGCAGCCCACCTACTTGCCACGGCCGAGGTGCCCCTGAGCAAGGCACCGCACCCCCAATTGCTCCCCGGGCGCTGTGAACTGCTGCCCACCGCTCCAGTGTGAATATGGCACCTGTCTCTTTGTGTGACCCTGTGCATGTGTGTGTTCGTACAGGTGCCACTGGATGGGTTAAATGCGGAGAAATAATTTCACACTTTGGTGATAAATAAAGTAAAATAAAAAAAAAAAAAAAAAAAAGCTTCAGGCATGTATTAAGGACATAAAAGACTGGATGACCTGCAATTTCTTGCTGTTAAACTCAGACAAAACTGAAGTTATTGTTCTGGGTCCTAAACACCTGCGAGACGCACTATGTATAGATATAGTTACTCTAGATGGCATTGCCCTGGCCTCTAGCACCGCTGTAAGGAGTCTAGGAGTAATCTTTGATCAGGACATGTCTTTTAACACCCATATAAAACGGACTTCAAGGACTGCTTTCTTCCACTTACGTAACATTATAAAAATCAGGCATATCCTGTCTCAAAAAGATGCAGAAAAACTAGTTCATGCATTTGTTACTTCTAGGTTAGATTATTGTAATTCCTTATTATCGGGCTGCCCAGATAAGTCTCTAAAGACTCTCCAGCTGATCCAGAATGCGGCTGCACGTGTACTGACAGGAACTAGCAAAAGAGAACATATTTCTCCGATATTAGCTTCTCTGCACTGGCTCCCTGTGAAATCTAGAATAGAATTTAAAGTCGTCCTCCTCACTTAGAAAGCTCTTATTGGTCAGGCACCATCATATCTTAAAGAGCTGATAATACCGTATTACCCCACTAGAGCACTACGCTCACAGAATGCAGGGTTACTTGTGGTACCTAAAGTCTCTAAAAGTAGAATGGGAGCCAGAGCCTTTAGTTATCAAGCTCCTCTTCTGTAGAATCAGCTCCCAATTTGGGTTCGGGAGGCAGACACCCTCTCTTCGTTTAAGAGTATGCTAAAAACTTTCCTTTTTGATAAAGCCTATAGTTAGGGCTGGCTCAGGTGAGTCCTGAACCATCCCTTAGTTATGCTGTTATAGGCTTAGACTGCCGGGGGACTTCCTATGACGCACTGAGCTTCTCTCTCCTCCTCTCCCTCTCTATCTGTACGCATTCCTATCCCACTAATACAGGTTACCAACTCCATTTCTTCCTGGTAGTCCTTGTGCTTTCTGTGCTTCTTCGCCTTCTCACTTTCTGCAGGTATTTCCGCTCCTGGAGCTGTAGATTCTGGATCTGTGATTGCCAGCCGTCTACTGCCCCCATGTTCCTGCTCCACACTCACTGCTGCAGTTGTTATTATTATTAGTCTGATTTGTTGTCTGTCCTCTTGCTCTGTCTCCCCTCTCCCCCTCTCTCCTCCCCTTTCAACCCAACTCGGTCGATGCAGATGGCCACCCACCCAGAGCCTGGTTCTGCTCGAGGTTTCTACCTGTTAAAAGGTTGTTTTTCCTCGCGACTGTCGCCAAGTGCTTGCTCATGGTGGGAACTGTTGGGTCTCTGTAAATAATATTTTCAAGAGTATGGTCTAGACCTACTCTATGTGAAAGCGTCTTGAGATAACTTTTAATATTGAAACTAGAAATTAAAACAAATAAAATTGACTTGACTTGACTTGACTTGATCTGTGCTTGATTTTGCAGTGACTGGTTGGTAATGGTAATAGTACAAATCCTCCAATTGCAGCACTTGTCTTGTTGCAGCAGGAAATCAAAAGTTTTGGATGCAGATAAAGAGTAATTCTGGATGAAAATCGATTTAATATACTTCTTTATTTTAAGTTTTAAATGTGTTTTTCCAGTAAAATGTGTCAATTTTGAAGTCCATTTTAACTGTCTTTAATTCAGGATGGCTAAAGACAGTTACAAACTTTACCTAGCCACCTTTCATTATTTTCATTAAAATAACACATTTGGGTAGGAATTTCACTTTAAGGTGATATAACTGTGTCACTGCTTTTTTCATGTTTTTCCTTTTAAACAGGCAACAGCACTCACATGACTTTATGGAGTCAGTTTGTAATGGGACGGTATTTATGGGTAGAAAACTTTAAGCCAGATCAAACTATGTATAACACATATTAGGCCTGACCTGGGGGTATATTTCTGAACTACAAAACAAAAACAGGGATTGTATGATTACATGAAGATTCAAGATGCCTAAATAAATACATGAACTCGCTTGTGGCAGCAACTCACTCACAGCAATCCACCATTTTCAAGCTGAGAATGGATTCAGAGCTGGAGGTGCTGGCTTTCATCCTGAGCACTTCGCACTTGGCTGCAAACCACTCCAGTGCGTTCTGGAGATCACAGTCTGATGAAATCAACAGAACCTCATCATCGGCAAAAAGGTGAAACGCAATCCTGAGATCCCTAAATCAGACACACTCCTCACCTTGGCTGCTCCAAGGATCAGTGACAAGGGGCAGCCTTGGCAGAGTCCAACACCCACTAAAAACGTATATGACTGCAGCTCCTTAATGGCCAAGTCATGTAGGGTCTGTGAACAATCTTAGTCTGGCCCCTTGCCTGGTACCAATTTGACTTGGGACAACTCAGTTCTCAGGGTCACAGGGATACACAAACCCATCTACCACGTTAAGGGTGTGTTTCTTTGGGGATAGACAATCCTTTGAAGAAGGAACGGAGCCGGAAAGCAAAGCTTTCAATTTATAAGTCGATCTACATTCCAACCCTCACCTATGGTCATGAGCTTTGGATAGGGATAGTGATAGTAATGAAAGAATGAGATTGTGGATACAATCGGCTGAAGGGTGGCTGGGTTCGTCTTTAGAGATAAGGTGAGGGGCTCAGAAATCTGGAACGATGTTGATAATGATCTAAAAGAAGGGAGGATTACATAAAGCAGCCCATCAGTGATTCAACCTTTCTATCTGTCAGCCTATCAGGCTTTGTGCCCTATGCCCGCACCACCCTGCCACACACACTCTCTCACACTCATCCGCTGCACGATATCAGCACCCCTCTGACAATTTATCAAGTCTCAGACAGTCGACAAAGTCCAGCTTGCCCAGGCAGGCAGTGGAGCTGATGAAAAACGAGGTGATAAAAAGCTCTGTCAGGAAAGTGGGTCAGCCTGCTCCTGAACACAGAGGTTAGTGCATCTGATGGTCCACGCCACTGATAGGCCTCATAATTAATGAACCTGTCGGCTTAATGCTGTGTGAGAGATTTATACAGCACACTAATCCCTCTATAAATGATCCTGCACTTTACCTAAACCTCACACATCACAGAGCTCAAAACTCCAGCACAATTTGTCCCAATCAGTCAACTCAACCTCAATTACTTATTCATTCACTTTTGCTTTGCCTTTTATGGAGGCATATAGTGTTACAGCAAGGTGTGATTTGCAGGGAAAAACCATCATGGTTCCTCAATGCATACATAATTTGTTTTATCATCCCTAAAAGGCACAATATAAAGTGCCTTATTAAATGTAACTTGTAAAAACAAAGTAAACAACGGGTGCTGTTCTGTGCTGCACATGGGAAATAATGTTTACTGTTTTTTAAGCAGAGAGTATATTTGTATCCATATACTGATAATAACTCAGGGTTATTGATGTTCTAAGATTTCATAAGGCATCAGCTATGCATGAAAATAAAAGAGAATTAATACCTAGGCAAATAATATGCACGTTATGTGTGAATGTTGACAGTGTGGCAGTTGTTCTGGGAGGCAGCTCCGATATAATGCCAAGAGAAGATCATGACTTTAAATTGAATTCACGTCTGTGAAATGTTTAAGATTCGGATGGTCATTATTGTTTTGAGTGCGTAATAGTGCACAACTCTATTTATCAGCAACCATCAGCAGATGAAAGTAGGATTAAAAATGTGGTCTTGTTTTTTTCGTATTGTATTCATTATTTTTAAAGTTGTGATGAAATGTTTTACATGCAAAAAAAAAGTGAGAAATTTCTATTACATCATGTTGGTAACACCTCTACCTGTATCATAATTTGGTCAGACTCGTTAAAAAGAATGTGAGCGTTCAGCTGTTGCCGTGGTTACCCAGTGTTTTGGATGTAGACACCAGTTATATTGATAGTAACGGACAGTTCTGAGGGAATTATTAGCACAGAGAGAAGTTTTCATTCATCTGTTCTTTTTCATGGAACTGTGTGAATTTTTTGTGCATTTTTAGAATAATTAATCAAAACAACAGGTTTGATGTGCACATAAGCACAGAGGTTTCTGTGGTTATTTTACAGTCCAAACTGAACCAGCAGATCTGCTGTGTGTAACTGGGGCTTGACAGTGACATCATGAGTCCAGTCAGAGTCTGCAAATGGAACAGATACCCGCAGCCTTCAGATGGCTGTAAAGAGTCACCAGAGTATAGGACAGGCCTTCAATACATGTTTCTAACTATTGTGGATTATAGAGCTGTAAGAATCACTCATTTATCTTTATTCTGCCTCGCTGGTATTACTACCATAACTGGTGAAAATGGGTAGAATGAAAGTGGAAAAATGAGCAATGGAATGATAATATTTTTTTGTCATCACCTACAAGCACCAGCTTTTGTCTTCTGTGTCATATGTGCAGTGTGTGTATGCATCATTTTATGTGAATCCCTTCTGCGTGAATACCGGTTTGAAATTTTAATAAAAAATATATAGAGGCAATTACATTATGTAAATACAATACATTTGAAACTAAAAATGCAGACCGTAAATTATATCAAACATGGGTTTTGGTATGATGAAACCTTCTAACTTTTACAGCTTTAGAAAACATCAATAAATGGACCTTTCAACCACCTGGAGATAATTGTAGGATGGAATCCTGTGTCTAGATTTCTTAGCAGTTGGCCTTTCATCACTATTTCAGCTGAAACATTTTGCTCAGCACACACGGGTTTCCAGCAGCTTGGTCAGGCTGCTGCAGTCAGCTAATGACCTGATTTGGTTGTAATTACAGCTGGGACAAATTAGGGCAAAGGTACAAATCCAGTGTCACCAGAAATTCCAGAAATACTAGAAAGTGTATCTGTCTACCCAATTAAGTTTTCGTCCCTTTCAGTCATTTATCTGCCACTTCCGAGAACTGAAAGGTTTGATAGATTACATAAGTGACTGGGTTAAAGATAAGTAGGATAAGTTATCTTAGCCCTTTAAACTTAAAAAAGTCTGTGTTGAACAAAAGGAAGAAAGTGAAAGTCTCTGTTATGGTCTTTGTCGGGTTTAGACAATGGGCACAAACAAAGGAGGCAGCCTGATAGTGTTCCTTCAGGGCTTATTTGGAATCTCCTGTGTCAAATTACAGTAGAAGACAGCAATAAAGAAAATCCCCAAACCTGTCTTCTCTAAGGACCGTGTTTCCTCTCACCTTTGCTGTCACTGGACTTGTTTATTGCGTCGGTTTCTCTGGAGCCTGAGGCCGTAAACTGCCAGGGGGGAAAGAGAGGCTGTAGGAGCCAAATTATCAAGGATAAAACCCAATCCAGAGCAGGGCTGGCAGGGTGATTGGTGTGCTCTCTCCGGGTCAGCTCCAGCCGTCCAGTGATTGTGTGTGATTATTTGTTTGTGCCAGTGGATGGATTTAACGTCAGTTACAGAAGCCAAAGTAAGTGCTGAACCAGACACAGACGCAGCAACCAGGACCAGAACATTAATGGTAATAATCTGTGACATTTGTATATGAATACAAGCCATGTTTGCTCTCTATCAGATTTAGTAATGTAATAGTAATTTAACTTATATCTACTTTAGGGAAGCTTTACATTTGCTGTTCTAAACACTAGTAGGTAGTCTCAGAGAAAAAATAGTCTTGGACAATGAAAGTGATGTTTTTATACATTTACAGCAGCAACAATAGTGATTTGATGGAATAAATGGAAGAAAAACAAGGCAAATCATGCAAAGAAAATAGCTACACCTACAGAAACTCCAGAATGGGACAGTATCACTTGCAGTGTACTAAAAGTACAGAGAATGAAACTAGACAATAAAATGATATAAAATCAGACAAGTCAAGTAAAGTCAATTTTATTTGTATAGCGCCAAATCATAACAAGAGTTCTCAAGATGCTTTTCACATATGTCTAGACCATACTCTTTAAAATATTATTTACAGAGACCCAACAGTTCCCACCATGAGCAGCACTTGGCGACAGTGGCGAGGAAAAACTCCCTTTTAACAGGTAGAAACCTCGAGCAGAACCAGGCTCTGGGTGGGCGGCCATCTGCATCGACCCAGTTGGGTTGAAAGGAGAGGAGAGAGGGGGAGAGGGGAGACAGAACAGGAGGAGAGACAACAAATCAGACTAATAATAATAACAACTGCAGCAGTGAATGTGGAGCAGGAACATGGGGGCAGTAGACGGCCTGTAGTCACAGATCCAGAATCTACAGCTCCAGAGGCAGAAATACCTGCAGAAAGTGAGAAGGAGAAAAAGCACAGAAAGCACAAGGACTACCGGGAAGAACTGGAGTTAGTAAAATGTATTAGTGGGATAGGAATGCGTACAGATAGAGAGGGAGAGAAGGAAAGAGAAGCTCATTGCATCATGGGAAATCCCCCAGCAGTCTAAGCCTATAACAGCATAACTAAGGGATGGTTCAGGACTCACCTGAGCCAGCCCTAACTATAAGCTTTATCAAAAAGGAATGTTCTAGCATACTCTTAAACAAAGAGAGGGTGTCTGCCTCCCGAACCCAAATTGGGAGCTGGTTCCACAGAAGAGGACCTTGATAACTAAAGGCTCTGGCTCCCATTCTACTTTTAGAGACTTTAGGTACCACAAGTAACCCTGCATTCTGTGAGCGTAGTGCTCTAGTGGGGTAATACGGTACTATCAGCTCTTTAAGATATGATGGTGCCTGACCAATAAGAGCTTTGTAAGTGAGGAGGACGACTTTAAATTCTATTCTAGATTTCACAGGGAGCCAGTGCAGAGAAGCTAATATTGGAGAAATATGTTCCCTTTTGCTAGTTCCTGTCAGTACACATGCAGCCGCATTCTGGATCAGTTGGAGAGTCTTTAGAAACCTATCGGGGCAGCCCGATAATAAGGAATTACAATAATCCAACCTAAAAGTAACAAATGCATGAACTAGTTTTTTGAGACAGGATATGCCTGATTTTTATAATGTTGCGTAAGTGGAAGAAGGCAGTCCTTGAAATCTGTTTTATATGGGTATTAAAGGACATGTCCTGATCAAAGGTTACTCCTAGATTCCTTACAGCGGTTCTAGAGGTCAGGGCAAAGCCATCTAGAGTAACTATATCTATACATAGTGCGTCTCGCAGGTGTTTAGGACCCAGAACAATAACTTCAGTTTTGTCTGAGTTTAACAGCAGAAAATTGCAGGTCATCCAGTCTTTTATGTCATTAATACATCATCTGTTTCATCTGGCTTTATTGATAAGTATAATTGAGTATCATCTGCATAGTAGTGAAAGTTTATGGAGTGTTTCCTGATAATATTGCCTAAAGGAAGCATATACAAGGTGAATAAAAGTGGTCCAAGCACTGAACCTTGTGGAACTCCGTGATTAACTTCCGTGTACAAGGAGGATTCATCATTTACATGGACAACATGAAATCTATCAGATAAATGCAACTGAAACCAGCTTAGTGCGGGTCCTTTGACGCCAATCAAATGCTCCAGTCTCTGTAATAGGATACAATGGTCAATGGTATCGAAAGCGGCAATAAGATCATTAAAAGAAGCTCATGAAGTCATTACTACTGAGCGCTCTGGGAATACATGGCTCAACAGAGCTCTGACTCTGTGTCAGCCTGGCTACAGTGCTGAAAGAAACCTAGGGTTGTTCCTATGTTCCTCTATTAGTGAGGAGTAGTAGGCTCCTCTGGCATCACTGAGGGCCTTCCTGTATATTCTAAGACTATCTTGCCAAACTAAATGCCATTTCCTTTCTAATTTTCACGATGTTTCTTTTAATTTGCGGATTAAGGAGTTACCATGGAGCTAACCTCTTTTGTTTTATTATCTTCATTTTCATAGGGGCAATAGAATCGAGAGTCGTTCGCAGCGAGCCTGCAGCACTATCAACCAGATGATCAATTTGGGAGGGACTAAAGGTAGCATTAGATTCTTCCATTATATTGAGACATGGTATTGAATTAAATGCCGATCACTTCTTTAAATTTAGCTACAGCACTATCAGACAGGCATCTACTGAAGGAATGTTTGCCTAATGGCTTATAGTCCAGTAATATAAATTCAAAAGTTATTAATGGTCTGATAAGACAGGATTTTGTGGGCAGACTATTAAATGTTCAATTTCGATTCCATACGACATACCAAGATTGAGGGTATGGTTAAAACAGTGAGTGGGTTTGTTTACAATCTGACAGAATACAATCAAATCTAGTAGTGAAATAAACACAGAACTAAGGCTATCATTATCGACAACTACGTGAATATTAAAATCACCTACAATAATGACTATCTGTTTTGAGGACTAAACTTGTTAAAAACTAAAAATTCAGAATATGGACTAGGAGTGCGGTACACTATGAGAAATAGAATTGGCTGTAGAGTTTTCCACGTTGGGTGTGAAAGACTAAGAACAAGACTTTCGAATGAGTTAAAGTTAAGTTTAGGTTTTGGGTTGATTAATAAGCTAGAGTTAAGATGGCTGCAACTCCACCTCCTCGGCCAGTGCCTCGAGGAATGTGAGTATTAATATGACTGGGAGGAGTGGACTCATTCAGGCTAACATATTCTTCCTGACACAGCCAAGTTTCATTTAGACAAAATATATCCATATGATAGTCAGATATTAAATCACTGACTAACACAGCTTTAGACGACAGAGATCTAATGTTTAAGAGTCCACATTTAATTCTCTTATTTGGTAGTAGTAGTACTGGTAGTTTTAATTTTTATTAAGTTTTTATGAGTAACTCCTCTTCTGTTTTGAATTAATTAATTGAAGTGGTTGGGGGACAGACACAGTCTTTATGGGGTTTTTTTATGGGGGTTTGGGTGGGTAACCGCTGTAATGGAAGCGCAGAGAAGCGCGTAGGACTGCAGCTCTGCTTCCTGGTCTGAACTCTGCGTTGTCACAGTGTGGGACCACTAATAAACTTGAATGCCGTCTCTTCACATCAGACCAGGTCTCCCCCAGAATGTGGTCCAATTATCTATGAGGCCCACATCGTTTGCTGAACACCACCTTGACAGCCAGCGGTTGAATGACGACATGCGGCTATACATGTCATCACTGGTCAGATTTGGCAGGGGTCCAGAGAAAACTACGGAGTCCGACATTGTCTTTGCGTAGTTACACACCAACTCCACATTAATTAAGATAAATAAGGTGAACTAATTAAATGGAACAGAGAAAAACGAATGTGTTTTGTGCTTTTTTGCAATGTAAAATGTAGGTAAGAAGTGGTTAGTGGGGCTACAATCCAAGGTTCAAGGTTAATTTATCATAATTTCCATATAATTGTCAAAACAAAATTTTAGAGATAATAAAGAGAGAAGTAAAAGCTTTGTCAATATGTATGCATGTACGTGTAGAAAAAAGAAAACACACTCAATAATTCAATAATGATCATCTGCACATTCCCTCTAAAAGCTCCACTGAACCTTTCATATGTGTCTTTTTGTAGCCAGTGAGTGACACCTGCCACATCTGCTCCAGCCCTCATTAAAATCATCAAGAGAAACAGCCATCTGCTCCCACTGAATGAAGGTGCAGCACACAGAAATACTCAGGCAATCTGAAGAGAGCTCTCCCACCTGCTGATGAGCCATTTTCCCTCCATTCTCAGTGGAGTTCAGTTCATTGGTCTGTGCTTTATGGAAGAAACAAAAGGTCACAGCAGAAGAAGAAGTTTAATCATCCTCATAAACAAAAATAATTGTTGCTTAGAAATTCTGATCCACTATTTTAAACAACTGAATGAACTGTCAAATCTGTTTTCACATAGCATTTACATTCTCAGAGTAAATTCTACTTCTCCTTGATGTGCAGGAGAAAACTAGCCTGGGAAGCAGACAAATCTGCAAGCTCAGGTTTCATTTGTTCTGGCAGATACGTCTGGCCCCTCTCCCATTCAAACTGATTTCTCTGCCGATTTCTCGGGCTAACCAATCACAAGCGTTCATCTAGTAGGAGGCGGTTTAATACGATGACTGACAGAGACAAGCGCCGTTCAGGTATCTTTGTAAATATCTAAGATGGCGGCTCCCGTTCATCGGCCGGCTACAGCTCTGATTGGTTGTCTCCGCCCATGGAAATCAAAAATGAACTGAAAGGTTCCACACTAATACGCATTTGCGAATTAGTCTGGCGATGCCAGGCAAGGAGAAACTATATTTCTATAAATTTAAATTTAAAATCCAGTCTGACTGCTATAATTAATTCAAATGAATATAACTGGCCTTTTAACAATTTTGTCTCATTTGGAGGACATGTGGGTTAGAGATCCTCCAGTATGATTTAACTCATATTTTGAGCTCTGACATTTCAAGACAAAACATCTTATTTCAAGTCTTTTGACATAGTGTTTTATAGTCTTTTGTCTTGTATGAAGGTATATTCGCAAGTTGCTCTCAGGACAAAACATATAATTTCAAGCTTAAGCCTTTTCAACCTTGCATTTTCCTTTGATAATCATCAGTTTTACAAAGAGCAGAACTGAACTCATAAGATCAACCAGAGTAACACATATCATATATCAACAGCAATGATAACTGAAAAATCTTATCAAGTGAAAATAATTTATAGCACTGGCAAACACTGGAGTGCTCATATTAAAATGTTTTCACTTAAATGTAATATGGCATATGCACACTGACTGAAATTAGATTACTTATGGTACATTTACTGTCAGGTGATGATTAGTTACCTAACATCAGTCAGTATACAAAAACTACTTCACACCCTGCTCTTGGTCTAGGTGACCTTCTTACAGAAGGTAACGTTCTGTAATTTATGTCATTAAGTTCATTTATTAAACAGCCATTTCCAAAATTACACTCCCAGACTGCATAAACTACCTCTAACAGCTTTTACTGCTGTGCTGTTTGTGTATCTGTATGTGCCAGAGGTCAGTCAGACAGTGCTGTGGAACTGTGATGACTTTGACCTTTGACTTTCTGCTGGTAAAGTTTTACTTTCTGTAGGTAGAGCTCCTTCATTTGTTCCTTTGTTGTTCCTATTCACGCAGACTTTGTGCATAGTCTGCACTGTATTCACTTCAGTGTCATCAAGACTTGTTTCCCACTTTAAAACTAAAGAAGTGACAGAGTGGAATGTTGCATAGTGAAGACTCTCTGTGCCTGATATGTAACATTGTGGATAAGTGAAAATGGTACAGTCTGGGTTCCCTCTACTATAGTCCATTGGAAGATTGGCTGTTTAGACCCATGACCAGAAGTATCAACATAAAGGTGCTGAACACAGCAGATCAGAATCATCTGTTGAACTGAGCAACCCTTAGTGGTTGGCAGACATTCCTTTTTTATTTTCAATGACCATCTGAACACAATGAACAAAAGCTTGCAAGGAAAAGATGGGCTTGTTTTGCAAATGTGTGGATGCATAAACTCATTTGTTGCGAAGCTTCAACTTTTTGAGAGGCAAATGAGTATAGACAATGCACACTTCCAAACTTTGCAGTTAATTATTTACAGTTTCACAGTTTCTGTGAAAATCAGCACTTTCAAGTGTATGGATTTGCTCAGCAAACTTAATGGTACTCTGCCCATTAGATTGTGAAAAAACTCAACATTTTTCCTTATTATACTAAAGGTCACCAAATTCATTGAGATTCATCCCAAAGTGAAAACCACCCTTTAAATTTCACGGAAATCTTCCCATTATGTTTTCATATACTGTATATTGTCACAGACTATAGTGTTGGCAGCTTTTACTGAACACAGTTCTCCAGCCAGCTGTATTTCAGAACCATGGAGAGCATCTGAGGGAGCCCTCCTCAGCCTGCTGTGTTCAGCACCAAGGACAGCAGCACACTGGGACACACGCCTAACATCATTTCAAGTATTTGGCATGGAGATAATGTTGTTAGTATTTTACACCCTCCTCCGTGGCTTTAACACTGTGATGAAAGAGCCTGTACCCTGTGCTGTGTACTGCTGTACTGGGTCTTTGAACTGGCAACATCACTGCAGAGCTTTGGAATCAGTGGGCGGGCTGAATCTCAAAAGTCCCCCACTGTTCTTTCACAAACCTGCCGTCTCATTCCAAGTGGCACGACACAGTTATTACTCGCTTAAAATGGCTTAGGAGAATCCTTGTACCTCCCCACTCAATCCTCCTAACATGTTAACTTCATATTGTTTGCCACTAGTGGAGCTTGTGTTCTGCCACAGTTACACCAGCAGAGGAATGCTGGATGCTAACATTCAGGAGAAAGAGACATGAAGTAGACTAATGTTCCCTATTAGTCCTTGGTCAGCCAATACAGCCTCCACGCCTGTCTAGACCTTACATTGGTCATGGTTTAGCTATTTCATAATCAAGCATGGCATATTCCTGCCATGTGTTTTAATGAGGGCGACTCGATAATTGACATTGAGTGCAAAAGAATGTTCATCATGACATGTTATTTAATTGAATTTTACTTCTAAATTAAATCTCAAATAATGAATCGGCCTTGAACCACAGTTAAATTCAGTTGTGACACTGAAGCGGACCAGAACGTTTAGTAGTGGTTTAATATTAGCCCTATTTTGGTATTTTGTTAATAGGAAATGTAATGTTGTATCTTCTGTAGCGATGATGTGCTGATTATGAAGAAATCTCCGCTGACACCGACTTAATTGTATAAAAAGGTTTATTACAAAAAGTACAGCGTCAAAACAAGCACCATGGATTGCCTGTGAGAAGATCCGAAGCCAATGTGAATCTCCCCCGTTTTCCACCCAAACTACTCTTCTTAAGGCCTGTTTTAAAACATTCCTACATATTCATGGTATAGCTAATGTGTGGTGACAAGATAGGCTCAGAGCCAACCTCATAACCATACATGGCTATTTTACAGAAAGGGAAGGTGGAACATATAGTTCATGTTGAAACTGATCTCATCTCTTTGGAACTTTAGGAAAACGACCCCCAAGGGGCACCCATCTATGAAAGTAGCCAGACCTTGGACATAGGCTTATCTAAACATTTCCCACACAAGTATCTAAACATTGGATCCACACAAGTATCTAAACATTGGACACACATGGGAGAGACATCTCTCAGCTCAGACACCTCAGTAACAACTTTATAATACACAAATACAAGATAAATGTATAACATCCTTTCAGTTGATACAATTAGATATATAATGTATTGCCTTCTAGAAAACTTTACAACACCTGGGAAAAATCAACAGTTTAACTATACTGGAACTGTCAGGTTCAAAATGACTTTGTGCTTTGTGCATGTACAATGTAACATTGAAACAAATGTATTTTTATAGCTGCTGGGGTTTCTTACATTTCATTTTTTTTCTTAAATGTTGGCCCTTTAAAAAAACCAACTGAACTACTTTAGTGTACATTGGAAAATATATGTGCCAACAATAATCTATAGTCTGAGGATATATGTTGTGTTTATTTTGATCTAAGGTTGTATAGATTTAATTCTGTGTTTGTGTGATTTTACTGTTGTTGTTGTCAGTTGTGTTTTGTCTTAATACACTAAAATACATAAACCCAACAACAAATTTGAGTTGAGTCTTTGGAAAAATGTACAGTGGGTAAAACCCTGTATATGAAACCTTCAGACTGCATATAGACACATAAAAAAGACATTCATGTGTCAGATTCTAGGTACATAGAAAACAAGTGCAGTTCCCCAAAAAACTGATTTATCACATTAACATTTAGACAAATTCCATAATTGTGTCATTTGCTAAAGAACAACCTGCACTGTGCAAAACTTTTTTTTAACCTTTGTGTTGTGTCCTGGTCAAATTTGACTGATTGAAAATCTTCCACGGTCATTTATTTTTCACCTGATTGCTTTAAGTCTTATAAGTTTGTCAGCCTACAGCATCTGAACTCAAAGCAAATCATCATCCAAACATTTTAACTTAATATTAAGTACTTTATTTCAAGGTTTATACATCTGACTTGACTTCACTTTGGAGCCTCAGTGATTCCACACAGCTTCCGTGCTTCCTACATACATAAGAAATCTGTGCATTCTGACATGATCCTGCAAGTTCAAAGCATCACACATACAGAAACACCCACTGTTGCTCTCACTCTCAGACACACACAACACACAGACACACACAGAAACAGCAATGGTAAAACTATAATTTCATATATAAGATAATCATCGTCCCACAGCAACCACACTGATAGTTGAAAACATTTATACAATATTAATTACACACCATGAACAAGACAAATGTGCTGCCATTAGGGATGTTTGGAACAAGTGGGTTGAGCACCTCATTTACAATCCACGGATTCAAATAATTTATTGTCATATCCGTTGAAATGCCACCAGTGACTTTTCATACAATGGAAACCACACAGTGTTACAGTATAAACAAGTAAACAGCTCCTGAAGTTACACTGGATATGTTCTTGGTGCCTTTCTGAGGCTGCTGTTCCTTCAAACAATAAATGCTTAGTAAACTGGTGAAATATGGCATAAAAATCTGGACAAATTGTGACTGCCTGAAGAAACAAACCTAAACTTCCAACAGAATACCTTGTTATTCTTGTAAATAATGTTCTTTGTGAGTCATTCTACTTAAACATTTGTAATAATGTGTAGAACTAGTACTTATGAATGTGTATGAAGTTAGTTAACTGGTGTTAAACTGTATTTGACATGTCTGACATGTCTGAACTATACAATACAAATATACATTTTAGCCCTCCATCCAGACTAAAACGGTGCTTTTCTGCCCTAAAATAATTCCCAGAGTGTTTAAATCTCAAATCGTCAGCTTGCTGTTTAAGTGTACAAGGAAAACTTTTGAGCTTTTGCAAATTGATGATGTAAGCTGCCCAGTAAGGGTCGGCCAGTGTGGCAGTAAAGTTAAGAAGTTTCTGTCATCTTTAATTTTCTCTTTTAGATGAATACAAAGCAAAGCTGTTGTTTTGTCATGTGGTGTTTATTGGCTACGATTGAATCACTATTTCAAACTTTGTGAATGAAAACAACAATATCTTGAATTCAGCGGGATAAAACACAGTTTATGGGTTCACAGAGGGCAGGAGACTGAGCAGAGGTTTAAAGGCCTGACATTCAGCAGGGTAACTGTGTATGTAGCAGTCTGGTCACAGTTGAGTGTATGACAGTAAAGTTAAGAACTCTTTTTAAATATCAATATAGTTGATCTCACAGCAGAGCTGTTTCCATTCACTTGGATTAATGTTGATTTTGTCAGATGACGTCTTGACCACGAAATAATGATTTGGTCGGCCGGCTGTCCGTTCCACTTTGAAGATGTCAGCTGCCTGAATGTTGAATCTCTGTACTGTTCAGGAAGAATTGTCACTGCTTGATTTGTGCTTAAAGGCAACATCTGCTTCAAGCCACAGCTAAATAATATTAGATAGACCAAGTTTATTTCTTTAAACTTACTTCCATCCATTATGTATCAAATCTTTATTCATGCTTTGCAGTTTATATATTTGTCATGTTTTTTTTTTATCTCCACCTGCTTCTGAGAAAAATATCTGGCTATTTAGCTGCTATATGATCCGCTATGGAGTAGTGTACAGTGGGTTTATCATTTTATTGACCCCCTTTTGCATTACACAGTCATTTCATCCATTGTTAATTTTATGATTCGATTAGATTGACTAGAGGATCTAGTCTAGGAAGTGCAGTTTTTGGGAAATGCGTAAAATAATTAACAGTTCACAGAAACACATTCGACAGCATGGAAAACATTTAATATGTAAAGTAACTCATTGTGTGGTAACAGGGCCCAGTTCCTTGCTTTGTTTGTGATAAAGTGTATTTGTTTGTGGAGATTGTCATGTTGGACAAAATGTGTGGAGTTCATAAATCGTCATTTACTTATATTTATAAAAAAAATCAGTGCTTTATTTCCACTGGGAACCTTTGTCTAACTTTTCAACTAGCGCCATCATCAGGTCAAAATTTTTCATTTGTCCAATTCTTGGAAAAAGACATTCCCATCAACCTTTGTTAAGTTATTTTGTTTAATGCTATTTAGCAAATATTAGCATGCTTACACGAAAGGTAAGATTGTGAACATACATATATACATGCTAAACATTATCATTGTTGGCAAGTTGCCATGCAGGCATTAGCATTTAGCTCAATGAAATGCTGTGTCCATGCAGAGCCACTAGACTGTACTAATCTGGACAACATCTGGAAAAAAAGAAAAAAACTTTGCCAGGCTCTGTAAATGTCCCAAAATACTTTTTTGACAACAATCTTATCTCTGGTTGTAAACCACATCATCTGGTGACAGAATATAGAATCATTTCCTCTTCTACATTCTTTGACTTTGCATTAGTTTAAATGCCGGGACTAGAATGACCTGCGAACAGTCCATCCCAGCTTATATTTCCTATGTTTCCCGACCACCGATTTTGCAGCGTCATGGGAAATAGTTATATCTTACTTTCAGCTTTCAGATTCCTTAATTCCTAATTGTGTTGTTATGAGTTAGCAGTGGTGAAGACATGCACATTTCCCTGATGAAAACATCAATGTTCTCATCAACTGTTTGTTCTGCTTGGGGGGATATTGCATCCCACAGCAGGAGCTGTCAGGTATTAACAAAACACCTGCCTTCCAATCAAATTATTTAACGGATGGCTTCAGCTCTTTTCGCCTCGAGGCATGTTGTGATTTCAGGGATATCATTCTGCAGTCTTCACAGCTTCATGTTGGGGCTGTTCATCAGCTGCCAGCATTTCATGCTAAGAGGAGACATTCCTCCTGTCTAAAACATTTTCATTTTTGAATTAAAATGTAATGATTTTATAAGGCAATAAAATGTGGGTCGTTATATAACTAAGATCTCTCAAATATTCAATTATATTGCCATTGTTGTGCTCCTGAATTACTTATTAATGATAATATCAACATGGTTTTAATTAATCATTGTGGTAATAGGTATTCGCTCAGCTTAGTTATGCATTTAGGCTCATACCCTACCAGAACACCACTGCTCTGCCCAACAAGTAATCCAAATTAAATGACAAAATACATTTTCGGATTGCCTTGGAAGCCAAATGGTTACAGCTTATGCCGCATGGTCGTAACTGACGCTGGTTCGATTCCAGGCGGTGACCTTTGTTGCATGTCATATCCCTCTCTATCCCTGTTTGTTGACTGCCTCTTCACTGTCCAAAAAAAGGATATTTAATTTTTTTTTAAAAAGCCATTCCTTCTTCTTTCTGATAAATGTTTTGCTTGGCATTTAGATGTTATGTTACTGCTTTGGTACTTAATCGTTTTAACTTTAACATGTCAGTCTTTATCAATATCCAGATCCACAGTAATACATCCTCATATGCTCATCTATTTGTATCCATTATTTGTCTTGGTGCTCATGGACCAGAGAGCTGATCTAGTCCTCAGCTCTGTGGTATTACACAAAGCAGATGGTGGATTTAACTGACTAAGACATGGTATAGTTGTGCATTGTTAAGGTCAAAGAGAAGGCTTATGTTCTAATGCACATGGAAAGGAGATTGGAGATCCGGATGGAGCATAAACCAGCCAAATGCATGGCTGTTTGGTGTCTTGACCTGACCTCAGAGCTGTACATGGAGCATGAAATCGTGTGCTCTGACATTACCTCTGATTAATCCTCAGCACTGAAAGGCCTGGGCATCTCCTAACTGGTGTTCTATCCAGTCCTCCCATTTCCCACTTTGATGCTACTTGGCTCGAAATGTGAGTCCTGCTGCCAACGTGCTACCTGACCACTTATGCAAAGTGGGGAGGCATCCGTCCCACAGGCCATCTGCAGACACCTTTGTGTTGTACATTTGGCTCCTCATAAAAGTCTTCAGAGGAAAGGCAAAGGGGATTAAAATGCATTCAGTGTCCAGCGTCCTGTTAATGGATAAAAATGAGATGGAGATGAAATGCTATCTGCATTGAATTACATGCAGATCCAGTACCCACCACAGTCTGAACCCCTGGGGCCTCTGAGCAGAACACTGCAAAAAAATACCCACTACAACAGGTGATTTCATTCTCTATTCAGTCCTAATGGAAAGCTCTATGTTTATATGATATGTACAGTCAGCAAAGCTCAAGTGTCCATTAAAGGGCATCCACGAGCACTCATGCAACTTTCTCAGCAAAAATTACGCTGCAATTTTTGCCTCAAAAGTGTTCTTTATTTTTGTCACACCTCCCGATTACATTTAGGTTTCTCAGTGTCCCACATGCAGGGTGTGAGTCATTAATTTTTCCAGGTCTGTCTACACAGATATACAGCATATACCTTCCAGGGAAGCTCTTTCTTCTTCCTTTGTATGCTGGTGCTGCAGCAAGTGCTTTATATACTAGTGGATAGTTTAATCTATAATAATGATTCATCATTTATTTGTTAATCATATATTTTGTGTGTAAAATCTGAATCTGCAAAGTAACTAGAAAAAAGCTGTCAGATAAATGCAGAAGAGCAACAACTAATTTTTGTGTGAATTATGAGTATTCAAGTAAAGTTCATGTACCTCATAACTGTAATGAAGAATAATACTTTCCACCACTGGTATTAAGGCACTTGTTAGCCTGGGAACCATACAAATCAGTGAGCTCATGTTTCATTTGCTCTGGCAGATATATCTGGCCCCTCTCCCGTTCAAACTGACTTCCCTGCCGATTTCTCGGGCTAACCAATCACAAGCGTTTATCTAGTACAAGGCAGGTTTAATACAATGACTGACAGAGATGAGCACCATTCAGGTATCTTTGTAAATATCCAAGATGGCTGCTGCCGATATGGAACGTTCAGTGGCCAGCTACAGCAGCAGTATTAAACGCTATGGATGGTACATTTTCTTTAAAAGAAGAACAAACAACTGCACTTAAACTTTATATTGATAAAAAATAAATGTTTGCTGTACTTCTGACAGTACGTACCATCCGACAGGACAGTGTTTTGTTGCTCTGATTGGTTATCATACGCATTTGCGAATTAGTCTGGTGATGCCAGGCTATCAAGGTTGATTGCAGAACTTTGGTTTTGCTGCCAGTAATGAGCAACTTAATTCACTTACTAATGTGAGGTGCTTTCTTCTGAAGATTTTCATGTAATGCTAGTTTATATTTCTACTCCACTAAAGCATATTTGCAGATATTAGATACAAAAAAAAAAACTGATAACAATGCATTATTATAGATTAAACTATCCAGCAGTATGAGTTAAATGTATAGTGTTATAATGAAGGCTTACGTGTTAATGAGTAACGCCGTATAGACTGTAGTAATAATAATACCAGTGTATCATAATATAACACATGTAAAACTTAGAATGTAGGACTATAACATGTAATGGAGTATTTCTGTATTGCTACTTTAAGGATCGGAATATAACTTCCACGACTGGAACAGAAAGATGTTTTTGCTATTTACCCTCATGATATGAATAACAAAAACACCTGTCACCACCACTAGTGTCCAGACTCTATCTGGGATATTCCTGTACAGCTCATGGCATCACTGCCACTTCAAATGAATGACGTCACAATGCGGTCTAATCGCTAAATACTCCTCACATATTCTTTTTATTGTTCACCATGCAAATAAATTAATTTGATTACTCTTTCAATTAAGTCTCTCCTGTTCAACATGTATATTATACGAAGCACATTGACTATTTTGCTGTGCACCCACTATGATCAGCTGCAGTGCTGGGTGAGTGTGCTATAGGCATTGGGTCAAATAATGTAGACCAAAATCTTGAATGTTTTTTATTTTTTGAATCACACAACAAGAGAAGGGGAGGATTAATAAATCCCACCAGTAATGGCAAGTGTGCCTACTTACACAGGGAGATTCTTTGAGGAAAAATGATGGATCTATTCCTTATATCTTCTTAGGGATAATAAATAGTATACTGGATTCACAGACATGGAATTAATATCAATCATCTTTTCCAAAACTGTTCCTTTAACTCTTCCATTTGAAAAATACAGCAGTTTTTGAGTGACCCTCAATGAAAGTCACTGACTTGCCATGTGACATGTATACATGTATTAATTACTATACACACTATACTGTACATTATGAGTATCTTTAACAAAACAACAGTGTGGCAGGTAAAAGTGATATAGTAATTGTTTATCGAGATTCTTCATAACTGACAATAAACTGTATTCTGTACAATGTATTTACTATACAGTAGTTAGTAGTAGTAGTAGAGTAGGAGATACATTTTTACAGTATGTTTCTTCTATATCCACTATGTTGCATGAATTCACAAAGAATTCATAGTACCGGCAATCACTCAGTATATGAGGTTTGATGGTGACCATCTATGACAACTAAACTCCTATCAAGCCTTGTTCAGGCAGGAGCAGCGAGCCTGTGTTGACTTGGAGAGTTCAATTCCCTCCAGGCTCCTGCAGGGTGCTGAGATTTGTGTGGCACGCCATTCAAAGACTTCTGACTCCACCGCAGGAGAGCCTGGGAATTCACTGATTCCTCTCTTCCTTCCTGGTTTATTGTAAAATGAAAGCGCATTAGAGATTAGCTTTCACTTTTAGTCAGTGCTCCTGGAACCTCCTCACATTCTCTCACAGAGACAAATCTCTTCTCTTTACACCATTCAAAACCTCCCGTGTTTTTTCTTGTAGGTTTTTTTTTTGGGCAGGTAGTGCTCAACAAGCCAAGCTGTGGAAACAACTACTGTTTCAAATAATCCACATTTGAACAGAAAATGTTTTAAAAGTCACCTATTTCATAGTGTATTTGCAACTAAAAACAGCTGTCTGTTATGCTGTTGGAATAACTGTGTGTATAGTACTGTCTTTTTGGATTTTATTTGTTATTTCCACAATGTTTGGTTTGCTGCCTACTTACTAAAAGTTCCATTGATATTGTTTTTTCTATTTCCAATGAACAAAATGACTGTGTGTAATGTGAAAGGTGTCACTTGCATTAATTAATAAGCACAAACTGTGCAGCTTTTGATGACTGCTTTAATCAAGTCTTGCTATAGGCCTTTTTCCTTGGATCAGTTTGGAATAATGTTTTGACTTCTTCTCTTTTCCCAGCTCATTCATTATAAATATGTGCAGAGAGCCTATCATACACCTGCAATGCTGTTCTCATGAAGACGAGAGCCTCCCTAGAGTGCTCTTTCAGTCAATGTGATATTGCCAGTCAACAGTGGAGAATTCTACAAATTGATATATTACGTCCAATGCTGATGTCTTTAAAATTCTCACTTTCTACAAGTATGGGAACTGGTTAAGGTCAGCGAAAAGATAGGGGTTATGGAAAAATTAACTATGCCTAAATATGTTTAGGACATGTACCCGAGTCTCCTGCATGAAAGTCAGACATGCTACACGCCCAACCACTACTCCAGCCTCCACATCTCGTGCAGTGGAGTGTCTACCTCACTGTATGAAGGCCACACTACTTCACACTATATGATATTGTCCTGCAGTCCACTTCTTATGTAGGACGTTTCACCATTCTCCATTCTTTACATGTTAAAGTGTGTTTCCAGGTGCTGGGGAGTACTGCTGCCTTTTTTTTCTTAAAGTTGTATAAAGACTTTTGTGGGTTCAGAAGGAGATGTGTGAAATCTGATCATTTCCACCCAAGGCAGCGGGTCTGCTAGTGAAAGAAGTGAATGTACCAGAAGTCTGTAGCCCACTCCAAAGGCTCCAGGCTTCATCAGCATTTACTACCAAGATTCTGGTGAGTATGTTCATACTGAGTATGTTCATACTCACCAGAGGATGAAGCTTTTGCATTTCAGACATTTCTTTCTATCAATCCTCAGTTGTTTCTTAATCCATCAGGCAGATGTGCTGAGGACATGTATGCTTTTGTGATGACCTCTAGAACCTTCAGATTTGATTGAACAGTGGTGAGTGATTCTGTATTGGTGATATAATGTTTGCATCATCACTGCAGTGCCTCTACTCCATGGAATACATTTACTTCCTTGTGTTGTTAATTGATTATCATCATCATTGCCATAATCTTTTGAAATAACTGAGGTGCTAAAGGCAAATGTCACTCCTCTTGCTTTCTTGTACCTTTGTGATGCTGATTTTATTGTTTCTGTTATTGGCTTTATATGAAGAACAATTTGATTTAGCTGGCTTTAATTTGATGTAAACACCCTCATCCCCTTCTAAGAGCTATGGCAATCTTCTTGATACATCTCGAAAAACACTGTGCCAATATTAAAGTCATATATCTGGGTGTAAACAAATATGACGTAAGATGTGAGCACAATAAATTCAGCAAAAAATAATGGTTTTATTAAAGGTTAATAAATCATTTGCTAATACTTTATAGATCAGTTATAAGAAAATAAATAATATTATTTAGGTTGCCAGGTTGTGAAAAATCTCTGTGGTTGGAGTTCTGGTCTTATAATACCCCAATGGACCATGTGACCTCTGACCCTTCTCAGAAACGGTAATGTTTAATGTTTAAATGTAAACGTTGCTAAATTTATTTAGAAAACGAGAGGGTCTTTTCAAGTTCTGCAATTTCAAAACCCTGCTTTCAAATATGCCTTTGGGTATCACTAATTCATATAGAAAATTGTGTCCAACATTCATACTGTAACTTGTGGATCTAGTACTTTCAGGTGACATTCAGTCAGCCAAGTGATCCACAAAGGAAAAGTTCAGCTGACACACTAGAAACATTTTTTAAAAATATTTAACATTTCACAGAGGGGAATTCAAACCACATGAATTCAGAGAAGTAAAATATTTTAATGTACTAAATTCTAATTATTGGCTAATCTGTACAATGAGATGCCTGATAAAATTCAAGTCTACAGCATTAACACATGATTTATTAAGCATGAATGGGCCTTATGAGATAGTGGTACTCCACCATGAAACATTAAACATTAATGAAGCCATTACAACTTCCAAACCCTTTAGAAGGGCTGTATTTGGAGAAAGTTGTACCCAATCTTGTTTTGCAACAACGCAGTGGTTTCCTTAGGAATGTTCATGAGGTGTCTGAGCTGAGAGATGTCTCTCCCATGTGTGTCCAATGTTTAGATACTTGTGTGGATCCAATGTTTAGATACTTGTGTGGGAAATGTTTAGATAAGCCTATGTCCAAGGTCTGGCTACTTTATAGATCGGTGCCCCTTGGGGGTCGTTTTCCTAAAGTTCCAAAGAGATGAGATCAGTTTCAACCTGAACTATAGGTTCCACCTTCCCTTTCTGTAAAATAGCCATGTATGGTTATGAGGTTGGCTCTGAGCCTATCTTGTCACCACACATTAGCTATACCATGAATATGTAGGAATGTTTTAAAACAGGCCTTAAGAAGAGTAGTTTGGGTGGAAAACGGGGGAGATTCACATTGGCTTCGGATCTTCTCACAGGCAATCCATGGTGCTTGTTTTGACGCTGTACTTTTTGTAATAAACCTTTTTATACAATTAAGTCGGTGTCAGCGGAGATTTCTTCATCATCATCACATCATCGCTACAGAAGATACAACATTCACAGCATCATCATCATCATCATCATTACCACAATCTCTTTTACAAGCGCTGCTGCTGCTGCTGTTAATGAGCTGAGTGCGATATGTGACGCCCAGCCTTTGCATTTTAAATGTGTCACATGTCCACGAATTTCCAGTCCATCTGCCGCCTCTCTCTCCCTCTCTCTCTGCCGTCAACACAGGGCGCAGTCGGTGCGTGGAGGAAAACTACACACTGCAGGTATTTGCAGTCAGATCAAAACGCAGACAACAACGCAGAGCGCTCCGAGAGGATTATTATCTCATTACTCCCCATCAGCAGTGTGACTGGATATTTATCTCAACGCGCATCACAACAGAGATGTCTGGAGTGTGTTAAAGTTTATTCGCGCTTTTCCCCATCTTCCCAAACTTAAAATAACCCACATTTGGAGCTGATCGATGCGAGGAGCCGGCGGAGGAGTTTGCTCGCCAGTAGTGTGGCCGGAGCGGGCTGCGAGCGTCTCGCTCGGTTTTCACGCTCAAAGGGGAGCAAGTGATCCGGCAACACCGGGAATCCAAGACGGGGGGTGGGTGGGGGGATGGAAATTACAAACCGTGTTGGAATTAATGTCGTGAAGTGAAAACTACAATGCCTTGATCATCGACTGCATCCCCTGGACAGAGAAATCGTCTGAAAACGCGAGAGGTAAGAAGTCGCATCGAGCCGCACTGTGACTCCGTGGATAATCTGCACGGTGGATCTGCACGCGGTTATTTAACTATACATGTCTAACTGTCCGACACATCGCTGTGTTGTCTGTGCATGCAGCCTAGTAAGAGGTGTTGCAGCAGGCACAGGTTCATGTGACACTTTCCTCTGGTGCCACTTGTACCAAACTGTTGTGTCATTTTCTATCTGATCCCCATGCTTTTCCATTATCCGATGGCCATTATCTGCTCCGCCTTTATCACAGTGCCCTGTTTAGCTCACATGCCCCCCCCATGCAGGATCCCAGGCTGACATTAATGTACTGGAGGATATTGAAGATAAGAGATTCACCAGTAAAGACACACAGCACCTCTCTGCTCCACGACGGCTCCCAGCTGCCCTTTCATTCAGCTCAACTTATTGTTGCCAGACAAATGAAATACAGCTGGAGGGTTCAGTCAGCATCATCTGTCAATACTCATATAGCCTCTGAGTGTGTTCATATTTGCAGAGGCAGGCGGTTGCAGGGCACCCGTGCTCTACCAGCACAAAGTCCTGATGAATTATAAAAACACATGAAACTTCCAGCGTGTCCCTGCAACCATCAAACCAGCTGATTAAAACTCAGCACAGGCAATCTGAGATAAAAACGCAGCAGGTGAATCAGCCTGAGGACGATCTCCTGCTTGATCATACTCGCTGCTTGATTTTTGAACACTGTGTGCATTTGGAACTCCGTTCGCCTTTCTTGTCTGGTTCTGGCCTTGGGGGGATTGTGAATGCTGGCCTTTATCGAGACAATGCACAGTTTGTGACCTTGACTTTTCCCATGCTTCTTGATCAGCTAACCATGGGAAGGGGGCTGAATAATGCATGGCTGTGTACAGTGCTTCCCTCTCGGTATTGAGGTAGCCACAGATGGGGGCTGGGCTCTGGAAGTTGTTTACTGGGCTTGAGGATGATTGGGATGAAGAGGCAGTCATTGTGAATTCAGGTGAAGTAGCACGCCAAGCGAGGGAACCTCCGGCCCTAATCCTACTGTCTACTAAAAGATGACCTTTGCCTCACATGGATTAGCGCCACACTGTAATTGACTTAACATTAACCCTTCCAACACATATTTTGGTGTCATGCTAGAGGTGGCTGAGCTGCAGGAGCTGGAGCAGCATCTTGTCCTGATTGTTGGGGGGGGGGGGGGCATTAATCTACCTCGTCGTCTATCATTTAATGCCCAGGCCGGGCGCCACAGTGAAACTGCTAATCCCTCGGTAATCATAGTTTAAATCTGCCAGAGCTATGACTTGCTTTACCTCACTGGTGCACTAAATGGAATATGAGTGAGACTGCTCTACTGTGAAGCATGAAATGTGTCACGAGAGATCTGAGCTATTTAGTTTTTCATATTCCAGTGTTGCAGAAAGTGTCATGTCAGAATGAGAAACTGGTTTTCTGTTGTCTTATATCCCTGCTAGTGTTCCAGCTCATCACTTGGGGCCTAGTAAAATGGTCTCAGTGCACACTTGATTATCTTCGCTGTAATTCTGCTCTGATGACAGTATTAGTACCTCTCCTGAGGAGGGATGTGCTGTGTTTGTGGGTTATTTTCTGATGCTAAATGTGCTGTGAGCTTGGTGGTGGCCAGGTTGGTCTTTGGGTTCTCAAATAATACCTTCTCTAAGCAGCCCCTGGGCCTCTCAGCGGATCTGCTGGCTATAAATAATGGCACATATGTCACCATGCTCTTGGCTGACGTACACTAAGCCCTATCCTGAGCTCCATAGGGACCAGCTGAGAGCTGCGTCTCAGTCTTCACTGAGGCCTTGACACAGACTATGGGCACACCTCACACTCCATTGACATTCTCCTGAGCAGCATTCTCATTTTGTCCCTACCTAGCTGTCATCTCTGCTCAACATCCCTCTCTCGGGTCATTTACTGAATCAGCCTCAACCTCCTCCTTCTCTCCCTGTACAGCCTGTGTAGGGATGGAAGAGCAGCACTGGTAACAGACTGTTTGTTTAACAGTATCTTATGTGCTGTGAGAAGTCTAATCACTAAGCAGCAGGAGACATGAGCAGCACTCTGGGACATATCGAGACCAGTCGTTGACTCATCATCTCATAGACAGAGCAGCAGGGCTTTTAACATCAGTACAGCACAGTCATATACACACATGAGTCATAGTTTGTATGGCTGAGCCCATGTTCACCATGGAGATTTTCACTTGCCTGGTTGGGCAAGAAATCTGCTTTCCAGAAGTCAGTCTTTACATGCTCCTATTCACATTCTTTATTTATTAGCGGTCATCAAGTAACAACAAAGACTCAAGGTAATTGTCATGTTAAAGTAAGTGAATGAGATCAGGATTTTTTGATCCAAGGAAGCAAACAAAAATACTCAGTTTGTGACAGAATACACACTTTGCCAACAAAAATAAAGTGACGCCTCTTGCATCTAATAGACAAGCTTTGGCCAGCAAAAATAAAGCCTAGTGAAGCCTCTTGTGTCTAATAGTAGAGGTGTCACAATTCTCCAAATCTATGATTCAATTTGACTTTCAAAGTTAAGGTCATGATTTGATTCGATTTTCAATTGAAACTTTTTTCCCACATATTTTTCTTGATTCCTAAAGAACGCATCATTGGTTTTATGCCCTGACAATTGTCATTTACATTTTCAAATTCTTATTTCAACTGTGATATAACCGCCATATTTTTTAGAATCTACCACTCTAAGGCCCTTTGGTCAAATTTAAATGATTTATTTAAAATGTAATAACAATAAGCATCCTCTGACCTGTTGATAGTAACTGAAAACTGTAGCTTGTGCTCATGTATACTGGCAGCACACAGCTGGACTGAAATGCACTGTGAAGACACACTGTAGCGGATCTGCAGTGTTCTCCTTATCGACACCTTCGGGTGATGCTGCGTAAATGACGTGTTTGAAGTGTTTCCACAGACAGACCCAACTTCAGTTGGACAATGGTGGAATTCAGTTTGACACTAAATACTGTTAATTTATGCTGTAACGAACCAGGAAATAAGGCTAAACTGACTAGCTTGCTACAGCTGATCTGACAAACAAACAACTGGTGCACTGATAAAAATTTCAGGGTAAAACTGGCACTGCAGAATATCTTTTCTGAGCGGCGGAGGCTTAATGTTCCTACATCAGTGACTCAGGGAGGCAGGAGGATTTTCCAATATTGTTGTTTCTGTCATCTCCAACTCCGGCAGAAGTCATGGTGTTTCAAGCAAGTATGTTGTCTTTGAATTTTTTTTTTTTTTTTCACTGGACATGTTCAAGTGGGGTGGGATGTTTGTGTGTGCCTGCTTTTGATTTTGATTATCGAAATTGAAAGCTAATTTTGATCAATTTTCAATTTAAAATTGAAATTGTGACACCCTTATCTAATAGACGTGCTTTGGCCAATGTAAATAAAACCAAGTGATGCCTCCTGCATCTAATAGACAAGCTTAGGGATCCTCAGACAACTCCGGGGTCACCTCCTGTAGTCGGGCCAGCGACCTGCTGTCTGCTCACGACTCACTAGTGTGGGCCCTCTTAGCTGTGCCATGCTGAAGCCACACAGGCAGGAGGAAGGGATTTCAGAGCCCGCCAGTGTCTGACTGTTGGCTTATACTAGTGAAAATGCTAAGCTAACATCAACCAAGACAGTGAAAAAGGCCCAGTTATACCCTAGCTTAGCCTACTCTCTCACCCAGATGCTCTCAGGTACCGACATTTGGCACCAACTGATTTAACATGAATCGGTACTCGGTAATACCAGCCTCAGTCGGTACCCTTAAAAGTACAGAGTTCGGTACCCAACCCTAGTTTTTTCCCACAAGAGAACAATATCATGGGCTTAAGGGCGCAATGGTCTGCAAAATTTAGACAATTTTGTCTGTGGACTGTCCGGTTGTCATGGGTTGTAGATTTCAATTCTTTGAGCACTTTAAGGAATTCTCGTCCATTTTGGTTTAATCATTGAGAGTGAATAATCATTCTCAGTTTAGGGAACAGGAAACTGTTTTCCCAGTGAAACCCTCAACAGGAATGTGTGTCTTGCTTATGTGTGAATGTGTGGGCAACAGACTACCTTCAGCACATTTTTTGCAAGAATGCTTGCATCCACAATTTGATTAAAAGTTTTATAAATACAATTATTATATTCCATGCGTATGTTTGAGCTGGGATAAGAAATGAGTAATAAGGAGTTCAAAATTTTAGGAGAAGGCTGAGATGAAAATATTCATGTGTCCTGTCATGGGTTTGATGTCGAACTAATTTGAGTTTCTGACATAATGGTGATATTATTATTACTGAATGAATTAATTTTCAGATTAACTACTTGAAGGGTTAACAACATTCAGCTAATTGACTAACGGGTCAGCCCTAGCTGTCATGTTTTTGTCCACAGCTGCTGATTAGTAATGCAGAGACAAACCTTTGCGAGTGAGCGGTGCCTCCCTCTGTGGTGCCCTGCAGGCCGGTGCTTTAATGTCACAGTTAGCCTGACCTACTGTTGTGACGGTCAGTAAAGGAGCAGCCACTGAGTCAGTTACTGCAGCCAGGCACCAGGCTGAAAGGAATAAAAGGCTGGAGGTACAAAGGGCGATGCACAGCAGGACTCTGCTCCATCCACTCCCCCCTCCTTCCCGGATGAGTCCTGATGTCAGACTCTCATCTGTTGCTATGGACGGCTGCACTGTCCCCTCATTTGCCATCGATTCTGCCTCTCCCTGAACATCCCTAAAGCTGGGATTATATAGTCATGCCTGCCAGTTCTTCAGCCTCAATTTTCTCCAAGAAAAGCTGTATAAGTGGATATGTATAAGAGTGTAGTGTTCATACTCCTGAGTGATCTGCCTTGGACAGAGTCTGTGTGTGTGTCTTTGTGTGTGTGTCTTTGGCAGGATGTGAGGAAGTAACATGCAGCATGCCAGGCTTTCTGAGGCTTCTCCTAGGTGGCGGAAGCAGCATTTGGGTTAGTGGTCTGTCGTCCATATGCCCTCCACCTGCCTGAACTAACACATGACCATCTGGGTGCGATTAGCATTTCCTGCTCCAGTGTGCACAAAGGATCACACAATGCTCCTTCAAATGGAACGCAAACAAATGTATATATTAGAAAGGTTCCTAGCTGTGGTCAGCCCTGTGGAGATTCTACATGAGAATCAGAAACAGGTTTATTGCCATGTAAGTTTTCACATACAAGGAATTTGCTGTGGTGCATTGGTGCACAACAAGTACAGACTAGTAGTAGTATTAAAAAAAAAAAAAAAAAAAAAGTACCAACAGTTGCACTGGTCAGTCTCCAGTAAGAAAGGTGCTTTGTTTTAAATGCAATTAAGCAGCTGCGTTTCTGGCACAGTTGTGAGTGTTCTGAATTAGCACTGAAACGATTAGTCAATTAACCAATTAGTGTATCAACAGAAAATTGATTAAAAACACTGAATCACTGAAGTCATTTATCAAGGCCAAACTTTATCTGCTTCCAGCTTCTCTAATGTGAGGATTGTTTTTTCTCTGTTTATCTTTGTAAATTTAATTCATATTTAGTTTGACCTCTGGTATGATCTATACATTTGTCATTACTGTTCATGCATTTTAGATTAAACAACTCTCTTTTTGTATACAGAAAAAATGGGGTTGGACTCTTCATCAATCTGCACAGCATTTTCAGTCTCATCCGTTTTATATCCTCCAATGAAGTCAAGTTTAGTAACAAGTTTAACATCTTGAACTTGTGTGGCCATTCATTAAATAGCAAGGAAAGGGAGTTGCTGAAATTGTATGTGAAGGCATTATTCTGTTTTGTTATTATTATTATTATCATTATTATTATTATTATTATTATTATTATTATTATTATGTTTATTTAATTTATTTCCAAAATAGTTAAATTACTTGAATTTTGTGGCGATTAATTTGCATGCTGTCGTGCTCATAGCGTCAGTGATAAAGCAGCCATTGATTGTTAACATGTTCAATTATTGTTAAAGGAAATTCCTCAAAATTCGCCCCAGTATGCCTGAATATTCACATTTTGCCAACTGTGGGGACACAGTCCAACTCTGTTGCTTGAAGCACAACTGTGAAGCACCATTTTGTCCCATTGTGTAAATAAGACAAATAAGAATGCACACACGCTAGCATCAACAATACCCAAACAGCAGTTAAAATGATCCTCCTGGTTGACAAAATAGAAGTTGAAGTGACCTCAGTCTTTGTAAACACAGTGGAACAGACCTGTACGAGGCCACCACACACTTCTGGCACAGAGAGGTAGAGGGCAGGAAATGAGGCTCTGGCATGTTGTTGAGTTCAGTCCGGAGGGACTGCTGTCTGGCTCCGTGAGTGCTGACCTGTCAGAGCCAGGATTGGGTTGGCCATACGAGAAGGGATCAGAAATCATGAATAAATGAGCAGGGCTTGGCATTTGGCCCAGTCTTCTCACAGAGGATTAGGTCTGATCCTCATACAACAGTGCACTTCCAACAATAATAATTTTTTATCATTATTGATTAATCTCTCATATTATTTGATTCATTGATTCATTGTTCAATCTATGTTAATAAATGTCAACCTGCAACCCTGCTGAGGGACCACTATGGCATGCAAGTAGTTTCCGTCACTTGATCGTTTCTTCACCACAGCGTATCTGTAACATAAGGATTCTCTCAAATCAGATTATCCAGGCTGACAAGAAACCCTCCTTGTTTCCTGAAATGAGGTCACACAACGGCAGCAGGAAAATCGGTCAACAGAAAAGCTTTTGAGATGTCATCTTCCAATCAGAATATGCTTTTCTCATCAGAAATACTGCTGTGCTCTGGCTCTAAATAGATCATGAGGCTGTGCCTGCTCACTGTGTGAACATTCAGCATAAGCAGCTTATTCCCTGGCTACAATAGCTATTTCTTAAATTTCCAATATCTAGTAAACAACCTGCAGTATTTGTCTTTGTGGGTAGCCCCTGTGGATAGACTGAATGGCCAGGAGGGTACAGAGATATGAAAATAGAGACATTGAGCTGTGTGTCTAAGTCAGAGAAGGCCTGTGTAAGCTTTTTCAAATATGGCCATGAAACGTTATACTTTAAACCAGCAGATTTACGACTGCTCCTGTTGGCCTTTGTATAATTTTAAATATTCACTTTGCAGTAGTGGCCAGAAATTCATTGCCATTCTTAAAGCTCCGTAGGGACAAATAATAACAAATTTTCATCAGCACCAGTTTAAAGTCTTTCTGGAAAAACTTCTTGCCACAATTTGAACACAAAAAAATCATTAATTCCTCATATAGTATACCATCTTTAAGGTTAAAAAATACCCAATACCAGTCATACAGAATGGTTTGATCTGCTGTTACTAGCAGCATATCCTCCTATCAGTTTTAATGTCTGAGTTGTTCTATGGCAGCATCTGACCATATTCAGAGTTCTGATCTGAGGTTATTATTGAGTGCGGTTGCAAGTAAGGAAAATGGATTGCGCAGCCATTTGAGTGTGCTGTTTCAGTGGTTTGACAGATTGGAGGCGTTTTCATGGATGTTTAGTCGTAACATTTGGCTGTATTTAGGAATGTGATGCCCCAGCTGATGAATGGAAATTAGCGCTCTAACTAGACTAGACTCTGACTACAGGCCTGGATGGCTGATGAAGCCACTTGTTTAATCACCTGTATAGTGTTTGTTTAAAGGTTTTGCAATCTGCTTCTTTGATAATCATTGTGAACAAATAGTTTGCACCCAGCTGGACTGTTCGCTGCCATTTAATTGGGAAAAGTAATTAAAGAATCTCAGCGCTTTAACTGATCCAGTTATGTTGTTGTGATAGCAGCATTTCAAGGTAGGGTTTTGTTATTTAGCTCCAAAGCTTTGGTAGTTTTAGTAAGGTTTAGTACAGAGTCTTGAGTCTGTGAAAACTCTGAAAACAGGGAATAGAATGTGGCAGGGCAGTGATGAAAACATGGTATTTATTTTTACTTCATCGAAATAAGTCTTATTGTTGTTCATCAACCTTCAAATTAGTTGCCTAAATTCTCATATAATAGCCAGAATTTAAATAATGATCTCAAATAATAGCTTGAGGCATGGCCAGCATAGGCTGGGTCAAAAAGTCATTGAGGGGATGGAAATAGCATACTACAACAGCTCACATCGTAAATGTAGCATAATGCCCTTTATACAGCACTGATTCCATCAGTACAACAGAGTCATGTTTTGCTCACCCTTTGCTGTACTCCTGATTGATGTTAAGCAACCGTCAACAAAGCTCAAACCTTCCTGATGTTTTTTCACATTAAATCCTACCAACAATGGGAAGGCTGCCAGACTTTCAATGAGAAAATTGTGGAGGAAGTGTTGAGTTTCATTCAAGGTGTTTTAACATCATTCGGGGAAAAAGGCAAAGTGGGCTCTTCCTGTACTGATGGAGTCAGTGCTGTGGAAGTTATACATTATACTGAATTTATCAAGGCATGTTAACATGGAGGAGGTTTTGGACAAATTGCAAGAGGCCTGTCTCCAGTATAAGCCTGTCCCAAATAAAGGAGTGGTTCTCTCTGCCACAGAGGTACAGCTGTTCTGCCACTATTTGAGAATTTCTGGTAGTTTTTGCTTTAAATGTACTGTTGGGCTTCTTCTGACCCATCCACCGCTCACTGCTGCCCACTGTGCATTTTGTGTTCACTCTGTCACCTCATATGAGACTTTACATGGCAGCTTAGTTAAACAGTGTGTCCACAGAGCAACTGCTCTTAGTTGATATTATACTTAAGTGGTACAGAGGGGTTGGAGGTTCGGTAATCCAGCCGTGTTTACAAGCAAGAAACTGATCTGGTGTCTGTGATACAAGCAAACAATTAGCAGAGCACATGAACCAGAAGAAGCAGTGGTGAGCTACATTTCCATGTGTAAGATTCATAAATGATAACACACCTGCTTTGCCGAGCTCAGCATGTTTACATGTATACACAGTATACAGTATCTGTGGAAAACCGAGATTTGAGAATAAAAGCAGCGAGAGGTAAAAAGAGAGGAGTCGGGGCTGTTGATACATGCAGATAGCAGGAAGTGAGGAGAAAGAAGAAATAGTGATGTGTGTGTGTTTATTTTGGCTTTGCAGAACCCCCCCCCCTTGTTAGCGGGCCTATCAGAGGGTTACTGTGTTGCTGGTGAGCTGCAGCTGACCTGCTGCCACTCACTGCACCGTGGCCTCTGAGCCAATTAGAGACTCCACTAGCCAAATCTTGTTTCCCTCGCCTCCCTCGACCTCTCCTGCATGCTGAGTGCCTGAGCCTGAAAGAGAGGATGATTTTACTTTTGTTCGTTTGTCTCTCCAGTTCTGCGTACCTTAATTAACCTAATGGAAAACAGGTAGATTGAATAAAAAGCTGATCCTGTTTGCTTTGGCAGAGCAGGTGCCTCTCGGGAGCTCTGTTGTTATGTCGTTCCCGTTCCCTAATGAATGGAGCTCTGTCCCGCCACTGCCCAATCAGCCAGCTGATTCCCTGCTCCCTCTCATTATGTGTGCACACACACACACACTGTCTTATTTTATAAAACCTGGCACTTGGGTTTCTTGGTATTTTTAGCCACTATTTCTCCAAACTGTCTGTGAGAAATCAGTGTGTCCTGGGAGCATTGGTGAGTGAATATCAACGGCCCTCAGGAGCCAGAGTGCCCGCCCTGAAATAATGTTACATCTCTCTAAAGTGTTTGACAGCATCACCCTGTTTCCCACCAACATTTCAGTTTTATCAGTGACATGTATTAGCTGTCACGGTCCTAAAGTGTCCATCCTCCTTTGTTGTTAGACATAATTAATGCCTCCTTCTCCAGAGATTCATTCACCAGGCACTCAAGGGGACAGATAACAGTCCTAGCTTAACTTATTCATTCATACTATCTTCAGCAGGGGAGATAATCTAATAGGGAGGGATGTCTTTCTAAAATTTACAGATTTACAGATTGTTTTACTCAAATTGTAGCACAGGCCTTTATTTACTTTAACTGCAGCAAGAACCACGGCTTCATTCCTGAATCCCTCTGTTTTATAAGGAGATTTTTAATCATACTTTAGTAAGATGCATCCCTGTTTTAATTTGCTATTTGCAAACTCAAAACTCCCCACGTTTCCCTGTTTTCTTGATACGTTCAGTATAATGTCCATTTCCACTGCACTGCTCTCCATAGAGCATAATTCTTCCTTTGCTGGTAGGCTTTTAATTTGAAATGTCTTTTTAGTTTTATGACAATAGCTTAACATCGAAAGAAAAAACAGAACAAAATGATTTGAACTAATTAGTGAGTTAATTTAATTTTGAGCAGGTAATAAAACCTGGCCTTTATTATGGGCCACCCATTTTGTTTGACAATGCAATACTCATTACTTGATGACTGACGTATATTTTACAGCAATTCAGTTCTCAAAAATTCTTCTGTGTTGCAAGTGAATGTCTGTGACTGATGTCTTTAATAGTGACCCATGATGGGCCTTCCTTCAATTCTTGCTTTCATTATGTTTTTGGTATCGTTTGTCTGTTTGTCAGCAGGATTACGGAAAAACTACAGGCCCCATTTTCATGAAACTTTGTGGAAGGGTATAGAATGTGCTGAGGAAGAACCCATAACATTTTGGAGCCAATCCAAATCCAACTCATGAACAAGCAATAATTTTGACTACACATACAACAAAACATAACAGCCACCTCAAACGTCACTGTAGAAAACAAATGCAGATTGGCACATCATAGAGGACTGGACTACTGGCTTTGGCGGAGGTCTGCACTCTCTGAGTGACCTGATAATTTTGTTTGTGTCCGCTCTTTTTAAGTCTTAGCTGCAACCAAACAAGAATGAGACTGTCTTTAATTTGGCTGACATCATGTTTTGATGTCCTGCTTTTTGCTATCTCCTTTTTCATCCTTCATTACAAACTTGGCTGAAGCAGGCAGACCTTCAAATGGGCAAGTCCGGTTAACAGGCTCATGAATTTTAAGACGGAATTTGTAGACTCCTTGCACTTAAGCATTGCATCATATTTCATTCTGCTAATGGTGTAGTTGGAAAAATGCTTACAGGTTTCTGTTTAAAAGCCTTTGGTATAACATGAGCCTAATGGCCAAGTGTTATGTGGGAGAGCTAACTCCAAGCCAGAGCGCGTTCATAGTCATTTTACTTGCACAGATGCATTGTGTAGTGTATCTGCTCACTGCATAGCTGTTGACGTGAGACAAACTCTGAAAAGAGGACGGGGAGCCCATGGGACTGGAGCAGCAAAAGAAGGCTTTGAAGAGAAGCTAATGGTGGAGGAAGAAATCAACCTACATACTGTACAGTACAGCACAGTGAGGAGCACGTGTGATGCTATTCATGGCACGCTGCTGTGTGTGGGCCCGTGTTCTACATCTGGTATTCCAACTGTACCACATGAGCACAATCCATGTCCAAAACATAAAAAACCTCCCTTAACTTACAGTGTTGTCATGATAAATACAACATAATGTCCATTTCCATAGCACTATATCTGACAACAAAATCATGTCTTACTCACCACTCTGCTGTTTTCACTTTCCTTTCTCTAACAGAAATACTCTTTCCGATCACCAATCATTGCCACTTCTATTTTGCCATTTTTTGGGGGGTCATTATTAAGTTATCATCAATAACTCAACACAGCTGTGCAGATGTCAAACAATAAAAGTTGCTGTTTCCAATGGATGTAATCCCTCCCTTTCCTGTAAAAAGGGTATGTGTGTAAATATGTAAAATACCAGCAGGAAGTGTTGAGTTTAATTGATTGTAGGTTAACAGTAATTATTAAACGGCAAAGTGGAATGGAAATGATGAGTGAACCAAAGCAGTGTTTGTCTTTAGAAGAGAGCAGCAGAGTAGTCAGTGTGTCAATAACGGTTGTAGTAATGGTGGGAGCAAAGGAGGAAGTCAGGCAGGCGACGTTGTCATTAAGTGAAAACCACGTTGGGAGATTGGGGTGAGGGGGTGGGACTTTGTATGTGGAATAGTATGGTTGTTTCTGCTATGGTGGCTACATAGTAGCATGTGGGGTTCTGTCGTAAAATCTGTACAAATAATACAATAATTATTAGAATTTTGTTACCATCTTGTTCCTCATCATATAAAATTAGACTTTTCATTTGCAGTCCAGAGCCCCTCTTCCTGGGAGTCTCTGAATGAGGAACTGCCTGATCACATCCTGACTTGGTTCTGTTGGTATGTTTGTTTTGTTATGCAATATAGCCACGTTTTTTGAGACTTAAAAATTAAAATGACTATTTTTCAGTGTGTAAAACCGTAAAAATTCACAATGTTCTTATACTCTGTAAAGGTAATTATGGTGCAAATATGTTACAAAGGTCCACCACACTTGCAATTTGCATATTTAAAAATTAGTAGTTTTGGTTAGATCTTTAGCGGTAAACTAAAAACTAAATGTGGATTTGAAGAATTGGAGCAGAGGTATCATGCAGAGCATCACTCTCAAGATGCTTATATGCAATTCTGAAATCTGCCTGGCCAGATTTTCATGAATGATGGTTCATATATATTTTAGTAACTCAAATCTGATGCCAATATGAACTTAAATCAAGGTTAAAAAGAAACATGCACAGTTACCAGATATCTGTCATTTAAAAAAAGGACTGAAATATTCAATATATAATTTTATTTGTGTCAAAGATAATGATGTTATGGCTAAGGGGTTTTGAGCTAATTTTCCTCGATAGGGCTTTTTCTCAGTTACGTCATCTTAAATTTGTAACAGTGTTTAGAAATAATTAAATGTAAATTCTCAAATATGTTTTAACAGCAGAGAGAACCAGGCCTTTATTTTGAACAGATGTATAATAGAGACAAGCCTCTCCTGCTGTTCCCGGGGTCTGCTGTCTTGATGATTAATAATAATGTATATTTCCACAGACAAGAATTCCATTAGCACAACAACAATTATGTCATATTCGCAGCTCTGTTTTCATTCGTTAAATATTGTTGTTTCTACTTTGCTGTTAGTTTTGGATTTGCTGTTTAGACACTCTTAATACTCTCTTCAATTAATGAGAAAACTGAGGTGCTGAAGTGTTGTGTTTCATTGATAGTGGTTTAATATTGATTAAAAAAAGGTAGTGGGAAGTATAAGCGACTGGAAATAATTAGTAATGAGGTTAGCATTTGTGTTAAAAATACAAATTTCAAAAAATGCAGAGTGGTGAATATGACAATGGCTCTGTGTACTGATGGAATTAGTAATGTTAAACGTATCATATACGTTGTTATAGCACAGGTAACCCCACCCTCCCAGAAGTTTTTTTGCCAATCTTCATTTGTTTGTGTTGACCATGCTACAACTCAGCCATTATTTCAATATGTTTTTATTTTATTTTTTTCTTTGTCACTTACTGTGATCCACCCAGCAGCATAAAGAGTTTAAGGATTGGCCTACATGTGTTTACTCTCTGTAGTTGGTATATTCAGGACGGTGGTGACTGTGAGGTTACTGCTGTTTTCTTCAGATTTCAGTGTTGACTGTAGAGCAGACGGCAGAGTTTCCTTCAAAATCTGTCTGGCAGGGATGGTGTTGTACCTTTGGCCCTCACTGGGTGTCCAGCGTGTGAGTGTTTTTTGCTGACATATCACAGGGATGGTCCCAGGGATTAGTCCCTTTCCCCCTGATGCAGTGGCCTGCCGTCCAGCCCCGGGTTTGCTGCCAGCCTCCTGGATTGGCCCAGATCAGCACAGTTTGTTTAATTATGTAAATGAAGGATCAGAGGGGCAGAATTACAGTCTGCATGTTGATATCTGATATAGTGTAGGTCTGGATGCCTACAGATTCACATAGAACACAGCCGTTGTGAGGCTGTTGTGTCCTGTCTGAAATAAGGATGGTTTGATATATGATGTGGTTTCAGTTTGGATTTTCAAAAAAAAAAATATTTCATGGTATTATGATGATTTAAAATGTCTTTTTTAAAGGAATAGTTCAAAGGACCAGATCTATATGGACTTGAATCAACAGTCCACTGTCACAGTTTGCTTAACACACATCCTACAGCATGTGTGTAGATTGTGTGTCCGTGTGTCATTGTGTATAAACACACAATCCTGGTGGAAGAATACCAGAATGTGGTTTGTGTATCAATGCAGGTAATAAGACATGCGACATGATGTGTGGACAGGTCACCGTCAGTCAAGCTTTTATTTAGTGTCTGTACAATCTTTCATACAAGATCAGGCTTCATGTGCTTTACAGCTAATACAACACACAAAACAATTAGTGGTTAAGACATGACATTAACAGATAATTTGGGTCAACAACATGGGTCTCATTTTTGTTACTCTAGCCGTCATTTTTATTATTACTGATAACATTTCTGAGTTGAGGACATTACTAGAACAATGTTAATAATTTTATCCTCCATCTTAATTTTCAATTATAAATAAGCTTTGCTACAGCCTGCCTGATCCTCTTGTGTTTCTTGCTCCGTCTTTTTAGAGGTGTTGCCATGTTACCAGCAATTCACTTTGTAAATAAAAATCTATATTAACAATAAGAATAATGGCCAAAACTACAAAAATAGAATTGCTTTTTAAAGATTCCCTGTGGAGTTGGTGACGTCTAATAGATCTATGGAGCTGTTCTAAAAGTGGTCCCCCAATTTGTTTATCTCGTCCACATGACTTAGACTTAGGTTTTATTGTCATTTAATGTACAACCAGTGTACATAGAACAAAATTTTGTAATATAAGCTTAGCAAGTGCATTGAAATAAAAATATATACACAATAAAAAAAATGTACAATATAATACAAACATATCACTATATAAATATTATAAAGTGCATAGGACAAAAATAGCAGATACATAAGTAGTAGCATGTGGAGTAATAATAGTTCAAAGGTCCAACAGGTATAATTGTGCAAATCTACAGTGTACAGCTTGGAGTGACAAGTTCTCTGGACCACAGAGTTCCAAGAACTGTCACCAGTGCACTGGAGAACACAGTCCTACAATAGTGCACGCTGAGGTAGAATAAAGTGAGAATAATGTCATTGTCCAGTTATTTGTTCAACAACCTGATAACCTGGGGGAAAAAGCTGTTGCAGAATCTTGTGGTTCTGCAGCGGATGCTACAAAATCTCTTTCCAGAGGCTAACAGGGTGAACAGTCCATGATGGGGGTGTGAGGAGTCTTTAAGGATATTCCTGGCTCGGGACATGCAACGCTTTGGTGCAGTATCCTCCTGAATGGAGGGAAGAGAAGACCCAATAATCTTCACTGCTGTCCTCACCACTCTCCTCACATTTTTCCAATCAGAGGCCTTGCAGCCTCCACACCACACAGAGATGCAGCTGCTCAGAATGCTCTCTATGGTGCTTCTGTAGAGAGTAGTGAGGATGGGTGGGGGCAGGTGGGCTCTTCTCATTTTCCACAGGAAGTACAAACGTTGCTGTGACCTCTTAACCAGTGATCCAGTGTTCACAGACCAGGCGAGGTCATCTGTAATGTGCATCCCAAGGAACTTGGTGCTAGTGACTACCTCCACAGCCATGTTGTTGATGAGACGTGGAGCATGACTGGGCTGGTTCTTCTTGAAGTCGACAATGATTTCTTTAGTTTCGTCTATGTTCAGGAACAGGTGATTGTCTCTTAACCAGCCCAGCAATAGCTTCACCTCCTGTCTGTAGGCCAGGTCATCATCATCCCTGATGAGTCCCACCACTGTTGTGTCGTCCACAAACTTCACAGTGTGGTTTGTGTCAGACCTGCGGACGCAGTCGTGAGTCATCAGGGTCAACAGCAGAGGACTCAGGACACATCCTTGGGGGGAGCTTGTGCTGAGGGTGAGGACACTGGAGGTGTTCTGTCCGGCCCGCACTGACTGTGGTCTGTCAGTGAGGAAGTCTAGCAGCCAGTTGCACAGAGGGGTGCCGAAACCTAGTGTTCCCAGTTTGTCTACCAGATGCTGAGGAATGATGGTGTTAAATGCTGAACTGAAGTCCAAGAACAGCATCCACAAATGAGCATTTTTCTTCTCCAGATGTGCAAGGCTCAGGTAAAGAGCGAAGGAGATGGCGTCCTCAGTGGAGCAGTTTGGCCAGTAGCCAAACTGGAAAGGATTGAATGTTGGAGGGGCTTTGGAGATGATGTGCTCCTTTATCAGCCTCTCAAAGCACTTCATCATGGTGGGAGTGAGTGTGATGGGCCAGAAGTCATTCAATGATGATATATTGTTTTTTTTGGCACTGGAATGATGATGGCAGAGTTAAACACGTTGGGACTTTGGCTAGGTCCAGCGAGATGTTAAAAATGTCCGTTAAAGCCCAAGCTAGCTGATCTGCACATTCACTGAGTACCCGCCCTGGAATGTTATCTGGGCCCGGGGCCTTCCTTGTGTTGATGTTCCTCAGTGACCTTCGCACATCAGCTGTGTTTAGAAAGAGTGCCTTTTCATCTTGGTGGGGGACAGATTTCTCTGCAGCAGTGACATTTAGTGTCTCAGACCTCCCAAAAAAGTTGTTTAATTTGTTGAGGAAGTCCGCATCATCTTCACACACCGAAGGGGCTATCTTGTAGTATGTGATAGCCCTTATGCCTTTCCACATATCCTTGGTGTAAGAGGGGTCATTGAAAAAGTCCTGGATTTTATGACTATGAGCTCTTTTTGTTAGTCTGATGGCACGGTTTAAGTTACTCTCGCTGTTCTTAGAGCCTCCTCATTGCCAAGCTTGAAGGCTAGATTCCGTGCCTCTATTATTTTTTGAACTTCATAAGTCAACCAGGATTTTTGGTTGGCCCGGGTGATGATGTTGTTTGTGATGCTGACGTCCTCCACGCGTTTGTTGATGTAGGCTGACACAGACATGGCATATTGATCTATGTCGATGTTGTGATTGTAAGTGGCAGCTGACTTGAACATGTCCCAGTCTGTGCATTCAAAACAGTCCTGTAGTGCCTCCATATCCCCCTCAGACCACACTCTAAAAAATGGTGGAAACTTGCTGTATATCTTTAATACATGTTGAGATAAGTCATAGTTTCTTTTCATAATATAATGAAAACAAGGCAGGCCACGATGAAGGTTAGCATTGAATTCAATTCAATTTAACAAAGTTACTGAAGGCAGCATGGCATACTGCACTAACTCTAGTTCAAAGTGGCTTCACCAGATGCAGCTGCAGCTGTACGTTTTTCATGTCGAATGAATAACTGACTCTTCAACCTGAGAAAATCAAGAAAAAAGCAAATTTCTTTTCTAGCGTCAGTGTGGCTGAGCAGTTGTTGATTCAACTTAATATCTTAAGTTTGTTGAAAAAGTTCCTCAACTTCTGTGAATTTAACTCAGTTGGTTTGACCTTTTCAAAACATATAAGTCACCAGGACCTCTACACACAGTGATGCAGGAAGCAGGCCTACAGGATCATCAGAGACCCCAATCACCCCTAGCCACAAACTGCTCTGCCTGCTGCTGTCTGGCAGACAGTACAGCAGCATCCAGTCCTGCACCACCAGGCTCAGGGTCAGTTTCATCCTTCAGGCCATAAGACTGCTGAACTCTTGAGCTCTTGAGCTCGCCACTAAAAAATGAACCTTTGCAGATATACACTTTACCTTTTGTTTACGTTTCTTTATATTTGTTAGTACTGTTGATACCTGCACAGTATACATAATATATTTATTTTACTGCCTGTTCACAAGCTGTTTAACCATCACAACAGGATATATTTTTTTATTTTTTAGTGCACTACCTGTCCTACATCCATATTGTTGCATCCATATCATCGTTGGAGGGAGCCTGAGATTTAAGTTTAGTACTGAAGAATGTTTTCTTGCTACCAACATACATCACACAAACTAAAACTGTGAGCCATCAGTTCAGCTTTCTTTCTTTCTCTTCTTTTTTTAGATCACAAGAACACTGCGATGCTTTTTCTACTTCAGTTTTTCTTTTAATGTAAGTCTGTCAGTTGCATTTTTCTTCTCCTGGTTAAAATGAATCTTGCAACCTCTGTTGGGGCCCTGACTCTCAGGGCGACAAGGGAGGTAAACTGATGTCAGAAGGACACAGAGCACTAATGCAGCTCAATGCATTAAACATGGCCCAGCTGGCTTCTATTAGAGGCACGCAAACTGCACTGCAAGGGCAAGGCTGTAGTCCCTCTCTAGCACTTCCTGTCTGGTGCCACCTCAGTACAGCTGGTGACGGTGGGTGGGTGGGTGACACAGTCACAAGTACACAGCAAGGTGACACTGTGGACCATAACTGGAGCAAGAAAGAGGGAATCTGGCTTTAAGGAAAAATGTAACCCATAACATTGTTGTCCTCTGGATGTAGTTTTCTTTGCTTTTAGATGACAGGCAGCCTATGGCGGACATTTTGTTTTAAAGAATTCCAAGTTGCTGCTTGGCTCTGTAATAAAATCTTTGAAGAATAACATAGCACTCGGTTGAAAAGCAGTGCTCTGCTGGTTCGAAGTTTCCATCTGTCCCACCTCTGACCACAACCAGCAGAGGTGTGCTTTGTTGCACCTGTAACAATGCCAAACAGTGATGTCACAGTGTTCCTGAGTGCACTTGCACTGCATAGCAGCACGGTGAGCAAAACAAGATTTCCACGGGGTGTTAATCTTTAAAAATCCCTTCTCCCATGTTCTCTGGAAAGCTGGGGGCGAAACTTGGGCGCAGAACTCCCAAACACATTTGGAGTTGTGATTTTATCAACAAGACTGTAAATCCAACATTTACTGTACTTTTAGCTTTGTTTTGGTCTCCATCATCTCTTTAGAAAAATATCTGGCTCTTTATCTGCTGAATGCTCCACTGTGTTCACCAGCTAGTCCCTAACTGTGTCTGTCTGCTGTCTGTTGTTGGGCAGGCAGTGTACAGTGGGTTTATCAGAGCATTTTCTCTGACAACAGCTGCTTTTTACTCATAATTTTGACATAGTAACTCATAATTTTGATCAAAATTTTGACAAACATATCCAGCATGGTTTTAGAAGCTGATTAAACTATCAGATTGTGGTATTTTCCAACTGACTGCGATTAAATTAGTCCTCGCTGATTAAATCTCACTGCATTAAAGTCATCCCCGCAGTCTGCGAGGAGAAAAACACAATGAATGAATAATTGTGTCATATATCCCGTGGCTATGTTGATTACAAATTACTTAAGTGCTCCTGAAGACTTGCGGTGTGTTTTATTAATGACTAAGAGACTTAGTGAGGACCAGTCGTTGTTAATGTGCTTAAGCAGGCCTTTCAATCAATTGTGAATCATGAGAAGTGAACTCATGCAGGAAAATCAGCCCAGCATTTTCAGGCCTCTTCCTATACTTTCCATATCAAATATTTATCGTTTTTTATTTGTACCAATGATTCCTGTGTGCAGCACTTTCAGCCCTGTTCATACTCCTCCAATGGAATATTTATTACTTATATTTGCTTAAAAAATAAGTGGAGCTTTCCTGAATTGAACCCAGATTTAACAAAAATGCAGGGCTGGAGGGAAACAACAGGGGAATACAAATCATCTCCCTGCCTCTTGGTGAAAAATTGCCAGCGTTCCCATTGGATCGCTTTGCCCGCCTTGCTGCTATTTTTGTCTTATTAACATTAATAAGCACTTATGAGACTCTCTGTGCTGCAGAAGTGCCAGTGGTCATAATATTTTTCAAAACACAACCGTTTTCCGTGGGAATAACTAATTCCTTCAGTCTCCCAGCTCGATGTCAGGCTTGTACTGATTTGTCTCTTATGTGGAACAGTATGTTCTATATAAGTGCGTGTAACCTCATTACCAATTTAATCTGGCTGATACCTCATTGTGTCACACGTGGTTCACACTATCACCCAGAATACACCCAAGTAACTTAGAGAAAAACAGACATATATTTATAACTCCTGTGAGTTCCTATGATTTCCTCACTGCCTGCCATCTGCTGTAGTCCTGTTCTCACATTCATAAGCTGTGGAGTGCAATAGAAGCACACTAAAACCTCATGGATGGTTATAATCCCCAATATAGTTGGTTGTAATCTTTTGTATATATTGATTTTCTGAAACAAAAAGCAGTTTAACCGAGGACACTGCTGTGTCAGTTGTTTAAAGCTCAGTTTTTTGCTACAAGAATTCATTTCTGGAAAGCGAGCATCGATTGAGCCCAGCAGCTGGAAGTGGGATCAACCAGATACCCAGGGGGAGTCTTTAGATGATGACGTGACTCACCGCCTCCTGTTTAATATAAGCCTGATTCTGTAACTGTTTGGTCTGTTTCTCATCTTCAAGCCTGTTGAGATGGACTCTTTGTGAGCTAGTATGTTGCTGTAGCAAAGACCAGTGGCAGCCCAGTGAGTGGTGTGTTTGCCCGTCCAGGTGTAGGAAGGGGTCATGTTGATGTGTGAGCGAGACATAAATCTGTCATTCATGCACAGCCTACTTTAGACATCTGTCTCAAGCAAATTTCTACTGAGCCATAGCCAGACTACAGTGAGAAAATAGAAGAAATATGTGAGCTGGTGTTGTCAGGCTATGTGATACAGTCCTCCAGAATAAATAGTTACCAACATACTGTGCAGTCGATGTGATGATGCTAAACAGATGAGGGCTGCTGGGTGGAGATGTGGGGTTTTGGTGAATATTAACTTCTCTAGAATGCAGACAGAGGTTTTCTGGATTCATAATCTCAGAATTCTTACATGAAAATGAACAAATGTAAGTGTCTTTCCCGTCATTTCTAAATAGTATCTACAGGTATTAATTTCAGGCTGCACAGAGCCCAAACAAACTTAACCAATAAGGTAGAGCAGCCTGTGTGTTGCCTGAGAGGCCAAATCCAGCGAAAGGCTTGCCACACCTCTCACTGTTGCTTGTTTAGTTTAAGAAAATGTATTTGTCCAGTCTTCTATGATATACAAATCTGCAAGCGAAACGTGAGTTGGATCCGCTGTTATTGCTTGTTTATGAGGGTCCAAAGCCGCTCCAAAATTGGGTGGGTTATTCTGTGGCACATGCCACACCCTTCCATGAAGTTGCGTGAAAATTGTGCAGTAGTTTTTCCATGATACTGCTGACAAACAGACAAACGGCACTGGAAACATAACCACCTTGGCGGAGGTAACAAAAAGTAAGGGGGGCAAAGAGAGGATTTTGAAAAACTCAGGGCATTGTCCCCTCATTCCCAGTGGAACACATTTACATACCTCAGGTGTCTAGTGACTCTATAAACTTTCCATTTAAACAATACATTTTATCATTTTTGACATTTTGACACCAGAACATTTTTAAAAACAAACAGCTGTGAGGAATGTTGTGTGTTCTATGTTTTTAGTGTGTAGCTTTTTATGATAATTTTAACGTTTGTAAGGTGTCTTTGAGTACCATGAAAAGCGCTCTATAAATAAAATGTATTATTATTAGTATTATTATTATTTTTATAATTATCTTGAAGAATACCAGGAAATTGAGTGCTTCATTTAATAAAATGAATGAATTAGATGGTATAATGTAGTCCTGAGTCCCTAAAGACCACAGGTATGCATTCAAGGTTTTATTCAGGCAGCATCTGAGTAACACTTGGATAATCTGATCTGTTTAAAGTTTATGTGGTTACCTGTATATTCTGGTGGTGGTAGAATTTATCTAAAACAAGCCCATTTTGTTATGAAGCTTTTATTTTGAAGTTTCTGTGTTGGAGGTGCAGCATCCTTTAGAGGGGGCCTCTTTGTGTCTAGTTCTCCTTGGATAATCACAGAGACTCAGCCATCTTGTAGTGTATATATGCTGCGCTTTTGCCTGTTCTGCCATGTACTGAATAATCTCAACCTTAATGCTCTATTCATTTTCCTATGTCAACATTGTTTTTAAGTAGTATAAAATTAGTTAAATCATGCATATGGTTCCTCTTATGTGTATACGTTCTAACGTATTTGTTTATGCACATGGTTCACTAACACCACTAAAGATGTATGTACCATCTCAGACTAATTGGTTAAACATCTGTCCCTTTTATTGTGGAATCTCTGCCTCCAGAAGGCAGGTCATGTTATAAATAGCATTTAATACCATCCTCTGTACTTCTATGTGGTTTAAATTGACTGTGTGTGTGTGTGTGTGTACACTGTGGCTCCTCGGTGGATCTATTTGTATTGAATTAGTTTATAAATAGGCTTCCATTCAAAGGCCCGTCCCACTGGTCATCAAGTATAAACTACAAAATAAACTACAGTGTGTGTGCTCATGGTAATGAAGGAACATGTCACCCAGAACAGTGTGGCTCATTGATGTGTCTTTAATAGTTTTTGGACAACAATAGAGCTCTGTGGCTCTAAATTAGTAGACTTAGTTAGTAGATACATTCATTGTTGGTTTGGCTCTGCACATAAAATTTGTTGTAAAAAAAAAAAAAAAAGGAAAAAGAAAAAAAGCCATATCCTTTAATTTGAGTGTACAATATTTCTATTTTACATGTCTTTTATAAATATTTTTTCGCTTATTATTTGTAATTGTATTAGTATGTTTAAGAATGAAGTAAAGGTAAAGGTCTACAAACCTTAATTTAGACAATTTTTCATGTAAATCGGTGGAAACCAAGGAAAACATTAAATTAGAATCAATTCAAGTTTGTATCTTCACTTAACAACCAGCAACCAGTATGGTACTGATCAGTTATCCAATAAATAAATCAGTAATCAAACCATGCTGACCCACTAAGTGCTAATAAAAGGCAAACACTGGCTTTAAATAATACTGTCTAATTCTGTCTAATGCTACTTGGATTGTAATTTGCCTTTTGAGGATTTCTTAACTCTACAAATACTTAGAGAAAACACGACTGCAACACCCCCTGACTGAAACTTTGCTCAGGTTAAGATGTGTTGAAGATACTCTGAATACTCTCTTAATGAAGGCAGTGTAAATGAAGTGTCCTGCTGACAGAGTTCTCTGGGCTGATTTAATCACTGCTTTAACGCTCTCCTTTAAGCCCCTTTTCCATCTAAAATTAGAATCTTAAGTTGAGACCCTCGTCTGTTGGAAACTGGCTCTCGGTCAGGAGGAAGGAAATAAAGCAACAGGAGGTGCAAGCATGGCTGCTTATCTGGACTAACAACCACCACTTCTTTCCCAAAAGCCATGGAGGCCAATCACTAGCTACTGATCAGTCACTCTTAGAGGAGAACGCTGCTGTCTTTTACAGTTAGAGTCAGTTTGCAACTGCGTCCATGTGCTATCCCTTAACCCACTTTTAATTAGACATTTTAACAGTTACACTGCACTGTTAAAAGTCACATTTTACAGTGCCACAGCAGGATTTGGTTTGATATTCCTGGCTGGGATGAAGGCTGAATTTCCAACTGGGCAAAGCAGGGATTTGTTCAGTCATTAATACAGTGAGTGAAATCAAATCAGAGGTAAATAAAAATGAACATTATCATCTTTACACACTGATGATTGATTCTGACAGTCTACAGAAGACTGAGTAGGGATTTCATGAGCTTAAAGGTATCAGGGCCAATTAAGGATTTGTTTTATTGATCATTATTGGCTATATTAATGTTTTCTGATCTGTAGTTTGATGTCATCCATTGCATTCTGGGTAGACCAGTTGTTGCATCTATTTCATAATATCTTGCTGCCAAACCTTTAAAGTGCTGCTGTTGGTTGAAAAAAGTGCATTTGAACTTCAGTATGTTGTTCAAGCTGTGGAGGCAAAGAGACCGTCCATCTTGTCCAAAACATCCTTTCCACAACAGATACTATGGCATCATTAGGAAAAGCTGGGATGCAGGATATCCTTTCTTGATGCAGTCCTGCTTCAGGCCAAGTGTGCACTGTACAGCCGCATTCTGTTGGAAAATATACAAGTCAGGCTGGATTTTGTTTGTGAGTGCGTTTTTTTCCACCTGTTTTCATGTGCAACTTGCTCATAAAACAAACAGATTTAACTGGAACTCTTTTAGTGATCTATTAATCTCTTATTAACCACCTGTTTATCTTGAAAATGCATTTTCTTTTGCAGATTTCTAGAAATTTGGTTAAAATTTGCACTACATTATTGGATGGAAACTTGACTTCTGTATTGAAGAATATTTTTGTAGATACTATATGCTATGTATTCTAAACTGTAAACATTATGGTATTAATTTCATTATTCATGTTCTGCTAAACTTTATGGAGCCATTTATTGAGCCATATTTATCTGAGGTTACGGACACTGCTGTGTCTCTAAGATACAGTGTTGGTGGCAGTTGGGGGTGTCTGTTAGTTAGCATTATATGCAAAAACCATAATAATGCAGAGTGTGTTGGAGGGTAGGAGTTGGGGGGTCTTCCTGTGGGTACAGTATTGATGATTTTGTTGTCATGCTGGACATTAACTTGTTTGTGTGTGTTCTGAGTGCACTCTACTGTAATTTGATTATCCCGCTGAGATACACACGTGTGTGTTTGTCCTGACTTCACCGTGGTCCAGGGTAAACAGCAACGTTGGTGGTTCCTGGAAACAAATTTGAGTTTGCTGTTTTTCTTGATGCTCCTTATTAAATATTTTAGGTCTGGCTGGTTCCTCACTTCCATTAGTCTTACAACAGAATCAGAAAAGGCCAACATTTCTATATTATTACTGCACTAACCCTATACTGAAAATTACATTCAGTTAGGTTATTTGATAGAGAACTGATTTAACCATTTTTTAAACAGCAGCATGCAAGAGTTGAAGACTGTTTATACATATACAGTACATACATACACACACACGTATGTATGTGTATTATATATATACATACAGTCCAGTATATGTGTATATATGTATATGTATATCCTGTATGTATGTAAAGTGAAAATCTTCAAATCCAGAGTTGAATTTGTTTGTCTTGCAGACTGATGTATAAAATGTAACACAGTGTACAGTATCCCACCGTTTTTGATGTTCTATTCACCTTTATAGGCCAACACAGAACTCTGCTCTGAGACATGAGAGCAGTGTGCAGTTTCAGGCGGTAACCTGCGCCACCCAATTTGGTGTGAAAGCACAGACGTGCCATCTCTGGTGGTGATCGCTTCTCAGGGCAGATTTGGGTGACAAGAGAGGATGGATGCCGAGGGTAAGAACCAGCAGGCTGCTGTAAATTCAGCAATTAGTGTGTGTGTGTGTGTGTCTGTGTGTCTGTGTGTGTGAGAGTGTGTGTGAGAGTGAGTGTGTATGCATGCATGTTTGCGCTTGGTAGGCGTACATGTCTTAACGTGTGTGGGTGATCTCACCTCACCACCATCAGAGTGTGTCTATATTCCTCCTATACTTACATTTCACTCCTTACCAACCAGATTTTTTTGCAGAGAGGAATGTGATGACTCATTCTCATAGCTGGTGGAAACGATTAAGAAATAAATACACAGCTTGGGTGCTGTGTGACTCAGCAGACTAAAACACATTAATATGGAGGTTTAACAAAACTTGTTGATTTGTTGGTTTTGAGCCGAGTTCTCGATCACACTTTTCACTGTCTTCTCCTGTCTCTTTTTTTAAACCTCAATACATGTAGAGTGGCTTGTTTGTGCAGGAGGTGACAAGGCTCTCTGCCAGTGGATATGAGCATGTACAGAGTAGTGTGTGTGTGTGTGTGTGTGTGTGTGTGTGTGTGTGTGTGGAGGTCCTTGGATTTAGCCCAGCTAATCAGATCATCCTGGCATGAAAGACAAATGGGCCTCAGGTATTAGTGTGCTCAACCTTTTTAATTGTAGCATTCTCACTCTTACAGGTCACTGCTTAGTGAGGAACCTGCACACACTTGTGGAAGCTCCACAGTCTGAACTGAGAGCAGCCACATTACTCTTTACTCGGTTTGATGTAGATGTTAAAGCTCCATGATGAGCCATAAAGCTGGGGGATGAAAGGATGAGGATACCATGTCATCATATTAATATTGTGATTGTTTGTATTCAGATGAAGTCCTTAGCATCCTATTTAACTCTGTTGTTCTTCTCTTCATTCTGCGCTCCACCTCACACAAACTATTTGGTTGTGTGCGTTTGGTCTCAAACTGCTGTTAGACCCCATCTCCTCCTGTTATTAACATGTGAGGTTTGTTATTTTCTGAAATAAGTTAATGATACTGACCTGTTTTCCAGAATCAGCACCCTGATTGGTTGTTCAGGTTAAAAAAAAAATGTAAAACCCGAAAGACTCCAAACTCACTTTATATGCTACATATTATATTTATTGTATATTGTGCCATTTTTTTGACAGGCTTCATCTCAATGTAAGGCGTCCAATGACACTGCTGTTAGCTGTGTGTTTGGTCACATTTATCCACACAAACATCAAAAGCAAGAGAAAACAGGTAAAGTTCCAGGCATCTGCATGTCTGGCTTTGTGTTGTAGAGGGTTATTTTTATTTTTATGGAAACTGACATGTCCTGCACAGTAACGGGACAGTGCGATGTTGTATCCCAAGAATCAGGGTGAAGGAGAGCTTAAAGATACATTCCCTGAATTTTTTATTTTTTTATTTTTCTGTATGGTATCTGCCAGTGGCCACAAATCTTAAATTATCCTCCCAGCTCAGTGGCTTGAAACTCAGAATAATGACAATAAAATTGTTCAGTGGTTACAGCAGCGTCACATCACCAGCTGTAGAGACATTCTCCCCCCATAACCACAATGATTATAATCCATGATGATTTAATACCTTTGCATATGTTACAAACACACTTCCTAATCTATAGTGGCATTTAGTTTATCTCGAAATTATGCTGCACATAAATAAAACCCAAAACTGAAACACTTCCACAAGCATTAGTTATTAATAAATCCTTTCCATAGCTAGAAAATGACTCTGCACACATAAAAAAATGAGAAAGCTCATTATTCAAACATAACTGGTTTAAATAATGAGTAACGGTAATACATTTACATGAAGGATAGGAAGTGGATCTCAACCAGATCATGAGCAGTAATGACAGCCATTATGATGCATGTATGTATGCAGGTTGAATTAAAATGATTTCTATTGCTTGTTTTTGACTTCCTACACTTTTTTGTGAACTACTGCTCTATATGTGTAGTCATGGCAACAGCACAAACATAATATTGACAATGACATGGACAGTCACATTAGTGGTGTCACTGTTTGCAAAATGAAAAACTAATTTTTAAAGTTTCCATCTTGGCGGATGGAGCACACACTCTTCTTGAATGTGACGTGAACTGCATTTTACTTCATAATGCAGAAGACCCAAAGCTGTGAGTTCACAGTGAAAGAAAACTGAAGGAGCCTGTGTGTTTTCTGACAAGAACAGAAAAATATGTATATGAGAAAAAAATAAATAGTAAGTTAAGCTGTATTTCAACACAGCACAGGTGTTGCTAAAGAGGACAGAACAGAGGTTTAGATTCAGCAGAGTAACAGCAGAGACTGTCTGTCCCTCTCCTAACCAGACAACCAGTTTGGCTGTTTGCTGAAAAAGCATTTTTAAGACCTTTTGGTTTAAATTGACATGGTTTTTATGTGTCATTGGCATTTTCAAAATTAGCCAGCTTAGTGGGGACATAATGTTGGTCCTTAGTATTGGTCCAAAAAGCTTCAGGAGTTGAACTGGGGCAGATACAAAGTGTCCTGTGAAGGCAAAGGATGAACCAAAAGAAAGAACTGGGAGGCAGCACACTGCCATTGACCCCAATAGTTATCAGTTCTCCTTCCTCCAGCAGTTATTGTGATGTGCCCCTGAGCAAGGCATCTAACCATTTAATGACTCAGCTGAAGCGCCTCAGTGATTCAAAGGAGCACATTATGTTTGGGTGAAATGTTTTTAAATATGTAATTAATAATTGATTAAATAATGAATTTGATTGAATCATGCATACAAAATTAAATAATTTGGCACACATTTCAGCGTGAACATATCTCATATCATTAATACTCCATAAATTCCTACTTAACACATTGTGGTAGTTAAACTGTCATGTGAAATCTGTCTTAGCTACATTGTGCAGGATTTTTCTTTGCTTTAGCTTGTTACTGTTGATTGCAACAGTGAGCTAATTTGCCTGCTGGGATGATCAAACTCATTTTATACCATAAGAACACATGTTAAATAACACATATTTTATGCAATGAGAATTGCCAGCTGATGACAGTTTTCTTGCTTTAAAAACAGGAAAGACATCTGTTTTTACCATTGAACTGATCACTTCATTTTTTTACATTGTCACTGCATTAAGAGCAGAATTGTAGTGCTCAACAGCCCAGGCTGATTCCATATTAATGCATAATTTCACTTTGATTGTCCTCAGTGTTATTCCAGAAAGACATTCACTAAAGAATTCGACACTTGATGTGTTTTTATGTAGGGTGATCATTAGATTTTGTTTGTGTGCCTGATAGAACTGTTCCTTTCCCTCCTCTCTAATGTAATTATAGCCATTAGGTCTCCATCAGGATGTACCATTGCCAATAGAAGTTGACAGCTTTTGCACACTTAACCAAGTTGTCTTCCCGTATTCTTCATAGTGTGTCTACCCAGTGAAAGACAGAGCTGGCATCTGGCAGAAACAGTGTAGGTAACTTTTAAAGCCTTTGAGGTAGAGTTTGTAGGTGACAGTAATAGCCGATTCTTACCAAAAATATGATTCACAATTGTTTGTAGAAGTATAAAGTCCTTCTTGCAACTGTTCAACACATGTAGCTGTCACACAGCATTTAGGTCTGTGTGCAACATGCAGTGGTTAGGGTTAGCATGGGTACCTTTAAACCTGATGACTGTGAGTCCAATATTCAGTCTACTTTTAGCTGGGTTAGGGTTTAGGGTTAGGGTTAGGTCTCCTCCAACTGCTGAGAAATGTATCTGTCTGTAGCTGCTGAATGCTCCCCTATGTTCACCAGCTGGTCTCTAACTGTGTCTGTCTGCTGTTTGCTGCTGAGCAGGTAGAGTACAGTGTGTTTTTAGAGCTCTTTCTCTGAAAACAGCTGTCTGCTGCTGCTGGAAATGAGGTTGGTGAGAGCACTGACATGGAACCGAAACTGTAAAATCACTGGCCTTAAAACCAAAACAATGAGCTGAGAGAGGCTAAAAAGCTCCCTAGAGCTGAGGGGAGTTGTAGAGTTGATGGTAATTCTGGCTTCATCATTATGAACGGACCTTTTCATGCTACAAATTGTCATTGGATCCATTGTATATAGAAAAAAATTGATAAGAGCAGCCTTAAGAAATTATTCAAATCACATTTCCTCTAATCAAAATACATTTTGTTGTATTATATCGGGGAGTCTGGGTGTATGGATCATGTAAGTGGCCAGGCTTTTCTCGTTACTGTAGTAACATTACTGTGCTTGTGTAACTCTACCCTGTTATGACTTCTGAATGCAACCTTTGTAATCAAGTAATTAAAATATGTTGCAATGTATATACACATTAATTATGGAACATGCTTTAGGTGTACAATACTTCTGTGCATATTATATACACACTTGCAGGAGTTTCAGTGTGTTCCTGGAATCTAAATGCAACACCGTCTTCCCTTTCAGAGCATTTTTGGGATGCTGTATGATAAACACTGTATATGAATCTTTGGGCTATTCTGTATTTTTTTTCATGCATTTTCAGAGCTCGCCTAGGGTGTCACCTAAGTTAGAGTTGACACTGGTAAAACAGCACAGCAACAGTCATGATATCCCCTCCAATACACAATACATTCTGATCTGAGAATGTAGATGAGTCAAGAACTCTATGTGCACACAGCCTTAAAAACACTGCGCTGCCCCTCTCTTGTGTTTGCTTTGTTTCACAATGTGGCTGCCAGCGACAAAAGTTCCTTCGGCCCCGTCAGGAATGATAAGCATGCATCACGCTCAGATTAAAACTTAATGTGCTCTTACCGGTTGGCTGCATGTCAATTGAATGGCCAAGGCGATAGAAGGCAGTGCAGTGGAAAGCTGGGTGGATCTGTTCCCTCCAGTCTGAAGCCCACAAAAAGCTTGGAACCTTTCCCCAAGTCAACCACAGATACTTGTTTGCCCAGCAGCCAGTAATATATCATATGCTCAAACAACCTATCGGCTACTTAAACCAGTTAACGAATCATTGCTCTTCTACGGGTTGTGCTTTTGTGAGTCTGCAAATTTCCTCCAGTTAAATTCTTAGCTGCAAATGGATTCATTAATCATACAGGAGTGTTACTTTCAGAGTGAGAATCGGTAAGAGAGTACAGGGGTATTTGTCTTAGTGACAGTGTTGCACAAAAAGTGAAGTTGTTACTTCATCATCAGCCTTAATAGCACCTGTAGCTTGTTGTGCAAACCCTCTAAAGATGTTTTCATACAGTCATTTTCAGCTTATATGTGAACTTGAGTCAGTGGCAGTAGGAATTGCTTTCACTGTTTTGCCCTGGGTTTCTCAGGCTTCCCACAGACTGCTCCAACTCTCTGACTGGTGAAGCCCATTAACCCTCCCCAAGTGTGGTTGTAGTTGCCGTGCAAAATATTAAAGTGGAACTCTTGCAGACAATAACGATACTGTAGCCCCAGATTGTGACTCACTGTCTTTCCAGTGGAAGAACTGACAGTCTGACAGTAGCTGCTCATGACTGGCCAGCTCTAAACTTAAACTCTTATACAGTCTTATCAAAAAAATATTTTAAAATTAAGCTTCATTATTCATTTTCTGGAGCTGTCAACCGTGTGTTAAGACCTTTTTCTTAACTTAAATACATAACTTAAGTACAGACCAAATTACCACACCTATTAAAGAACATTTAATAGGGTCAAAAGCTTGGGAAGTTTAGAATATTTATCACAGTGTGTTCCCAAAGTCAAGAGTGAAGCTCCATGCCAAACATTTAATCACATTTTTGATAAGAGATAATATTATTCTCTTTAAAAGAATCAACATTATTCATCATTAAATATCAGGTCTATATCAGTGACTCTAGATGGGATTTTAAGTAGGGTTTATACATGATTAACACAACCATGTGCACAGTGTAATATGTAAAATACGTAAAATGTAATTCTTTTGTTAGACTACAGTTATTGTTGAAAGCACGATTAACGATGACAGTGTGTCATTTGCTAGACTGATACTCGGTGCATTTACATAAAGCAGGAAGTAGAATTCACATTTGTTTGTTGCTGTTTATTCTTTAACTTGAATTACCCCACATGGATAAACATGTTATTAAAATGCAGTTTGTGCATTTAACTGATTCGAGTAACATGCATGAGTTGACTTCATCGACATCTGGTAATAGAATATGACATAATTTAATTTGTAACAATGTCGATTTATTTTTCTTTATCAGACTAACTGACCGTTAAAGATTCAGCAGAGCAATAAATGGAACTACAGCTCAACATGACTGTGACTGCAGTCACAGGTTTGCATGATTTGATGATTTTTTTGGTTCATGTGATTCGTATACAGGCTGTAAACTATTTATTTGACAGAGCAGCAAACTGACAATCAAAACTTTCAGTTATATTCCATTTTATCTCTGCCTGTGATGCACATTAAAGGATGTTTACTCTCATTTTCCCCATATAAACATGCCTGAGCCAGACTGGCAACTCTTTTGAAGCATCTTAAGGGTTTGACAGGCAGAGTAGAGATGTCGGCGTGGCAGCAGTGTCAACCTACCTGAGTGACTGAGGATGGCCCCGTCAGGAGGCAGCCGTGTCAATCACACTGATGTTTATTCATTTCTCGGATGTAAGCCTATCTATAGGCCCGACAGGGAGAGATGCACAATGGCATTTTAAGGCAGAAGGGAAGCATTCGCAGGATCAGCTGTCGCTTGTAGAGCTTTTTATATCTCAATATCCAGTTGTTGGAAGAGTACAAGCTGCTCTTGTGTTGTGCTTTATTCTTGCGCATATTTAATTTGTTACAACAAAATTAGTCTGTTTTAAAGCATGCAGTAAACTGCCATGGGTAATTTATAAAAAAATAATAATAATAAATAAATAGGGATGGCTGGAATTATTAGGATTTGCTAAGTGAAAAATGTTCACCTTTTGACTGTGTTGTAGTACCAGGATGACTCAGATAAGAATAAATTATTTACTGCATAGATTTCTCTGTTTTCCCAGTTAGTCCAGGGAATCAGACCCACCTTATTTTTTTATAGTATTGGCCATCATTCTTATAGACTATGATAAAATTTTACTCAAAAGTGCTGTGGGAAACTGCTGGTCACAGCCATAAACAATCTTTTTTGACAATTGTGTAATTGCTTAAGTCATTTTTTAAGCATAACAAGAAACAAATCAGTGGTTCTGACGTCTTGAATGTATATATTTGCTGATTTTCTCCTAGTCCTCTATGATTGTAAATTTTATGTATGTCAGTTTTGGAGTGTTCGTCAGACAAAAACAAGCAATTTGAAGATGTCAACTTGGGTCAAATTCTGATCGGAAATTTTATATTTTCTCTTTTATATTTTTTACACCAAAGAATTAAGTGAGTAATTGACAAAAAATGGCAGATTAATCAATAACAGGGAAGCAGATTAATCATTAGTTGCAGCGCTAATCACACCCACAAGCTATTGGGGCATTTAAAGTATTCAGTTTATTTTTATTATATGAAACCTGTTTTTGGTGGAAATAGATTTTGCAGAGCTGCTTATCAGCTTACTGTAGAAGTTCTTAGACCTTACACATCTACTGACATTTCAACTGCTTTCATCTCATGGTCTTGAACTGACATTTCAACTGCTTTTGTCTCGTTATTATTAACCAAGAGTTCAACTGCTTTCTGTGATTACCTTTCAACAGACACTTCATTTGCCTACACTTCAACTGACATCTCATTTCCCTCTGATGCTTAGTTGTCACCTGACGTGTTTCTTATTTCTGTTAATTAAGAGTTTAACCGCTTTCAAAGTTCACATTTTGATGGACAGTTCAACTACTTTCACACTTCTCATTGCGGTAATTAACCTTGAACTGATCAATTGCTTTCATTGTTTACAGTTCTACTGATTCATTTTGACGCTAACTCTTTGACTAACACTTCAGATCCCTACAGTACTTCAACTTCAACTGAAACTTCAACTCCTTCAAGTGCTTGAAGTTCAAGTGTAACTAACAAGATACACTTTAAAACATTTGAACCTGTTTAAAGTAAACTACTATTTCATTTTTAGCATAAGAGGCACAAGAGAACACACTTTCTTAACTAAATGTAGCCTTTTGTGCGTGGGTGAAGCTGGACTGATGTTTGTGTTTGGTGTATTCTTTTTACAGATATGGCCTTCGTTTCAAAGGTGTGTTCCTGCAACTACATTTCAGCAATTAACAGGTGAGTGAAAAGTTATTACAGCTGACAGTGATGATGGCAAAAACTTTGTAAAAAGAAACGGAAATTCATTTCAACACTAACCTGCTTATCATCATGATAACATGGACCAAATGAGCTTTAGTAGGAGTTTAAACCTTCTAAGTAGATCATTACTACCCTGGATGAGATTTGAGTTGCATGTTGTATGCAGAACTTCAGAGTAAACTTGGGATGTTGCTTTTCATTGTTATCACTTCCAGACTTCCGCGTTTGTTCGTCTAGGAATTAGAAACTACACCCTGATTCGATAATGCTCCAGAGAGTGCTGGATTTGGGGGCTTATGTCTGAAGGAGGATAAGTTCTACCAAACTATCCAAAACTCTTGGCTTAAAGGGTTTTCAGGTGATGTTTTGGGCCTGAGAAGAGCTGCTGCACCCTCTCATGAGTCAGTGAGAGCAGACAGCTTCAGACGTGTGCTAGCGGTAGCCCTCTAATCCACGCCAGTGATGGACAGTGTGTGTGAGGCTTTAGCTGGACCTGATGAAGGAGAAGCTCTTACGGGCCGAGACGACCATGATCTAAGTAGGCAGCCAGCGAGGCAGCGGATTGAGGTCACGTCAGCCCATCCAGAGCCAACGAAACTTAACAAAACAACGACTGGGCTTGTGGTGACTGGAAAATCCCACTTTCTATACCCGCCTGACAGTTGCAGCATCCTGTTACTGGAAATGTGGAAAAGTTTCCAGATTTCTGCAAACATGAATTTGGCTTTATGTATAGCCAAATATATGTATATAGGCATCATTTGTATTCAGGGAGGACACTGATACAGAGCAGAGGACTGGAACATTTGTATTTGTGACAGTGATATTACATTTTCTCTTTTGGTTGACAGCCAGAAGCCCATCAGGACTCATTGAGCTGCTTTGTGTTGTTGTTTGTCCCTGCCAAAGAGCTGCTGTGCAGGCTCCCTGATCATCTGACAGCTTTCAGAGACAAGAGGAGGAGGATGCGCTGAGATTACTGCCTGTGTTCCAGCAGGGCCCCCAGAACTCGTCCTGTGACGCACCACAAGTCAGTAATCCATTATTTACACCTTCTGCAAACATTAAAAAGTTTTTCTTGGCCAAGTGTCATGGGGTGTTGATTGTATTCATGAACGCAGTGACATAAGGTGCTTCATAATCACTGGGTCATGCAGTCCCAGGGTTTCCCAGTACCCCATTCACCCTCTGCAGCGCTAACATACAGATTCAAGTCAAGTCAAATTTTTCACAGATTGCCATTTGCCTCAGGGGCTTTACAATTGGTACAGTATACAACACCCTCTGTCATTTAGACCCTCCATTCAGATAAGGAAAAACTCGAAAATGGAAGAAATCTGAGGATGAGCAACAGAGGAGGGATCCCTCTCTCAGGATGGACAGACAAGAAATATATGTTGCACATACAGAACAGATTAACAAAATCACGGAAGATACAAATTATAATTTCTGATACATGTCAATTCTAAAATATATGTGAAGAATGTGGATCCAGGAGGCCATACGACTACGTCTCCGCCATGGAGACCTAGAAGAGGACAGGCCACACAAAGAAAGACAGAACAAGAGAGAGAGAGGGGAAGAGAAACTCACACAGTGGAGGCTTGTGGGAACAGAACAAAAATTTGATTGGTGGACAGATTTGTGATGCATATGGTTCAATTGGAATTAACTAACGTTGACCACTGAATGCCTCCTTCTGTCTGATATTACAGTTCACATTCTTGTCACAAGTTTATTCCCAGAAGCCAGACACTGTTGTGTTCAACATTGTGTTAGTTTTGACAGCAGGTCGATCCAAGAAAGTCAGGCGCAGGGATTAGATTTGTCTCTGATTAATCTCCTTTTAACACTTTTGTTCTTGGATTTGGCAACATGATTTGGTGCTGGAGCAGTCTTGAATGTTCTGTTTCTGACTAAGTTTGGGGATTTGAACAATTAATTAACTCTTAATCTGCCTGTAGTGCCAGTCCATGTGACACTGCATGCCTATTTCTTCAAGGGAAAATCTTCATAGTTCATATCGTTTCCTATCATCAAAAATTGACCTACTGTACTGTACCTATTGCAGCGCTTTTTAATTGACTCTTTCTCTTAACTGCTTACAACTCATGCTGTTCAAATGACGAAGTTTGGTTGCTTTTGTGTTTTACCTCAGCTGACACTCGCTGTAGTGATTAATCCTCAGCTGACACATTGACTGCTTTCACTGCTTATGCTTCATGTGAGCAGCAGATATTAATAAAATAATGCAAAGATCACAGAACAGTCATAACCAGTGTGGAAAAGTTTATATCATAGTTTCAAAAGTTGCGCTAGCAGAGCCAAACAAACTGAGATCACCTTATTTACATCAGCTGCAGAGAAAACCAAGGCTTATATAAAACACAGGCCTTAATTCCTTTATCATAGTTTGGTAAGAAACATTACTGTTTTCTGATCTGAACCTGTTTCAACTTCCTCCATGTTGACTGTTGTCTTGATAAATCCAGTATAATGTCAATTTCCACAACACTTCATTCTACTTCTACAGTTTTTCAATCAGTGACTGGAATTAATCAGTGCAACACTATTTCTGTTTCAGAGAGAAAAATGTGTACTGTTGTGCTGATGGAAATTATTATTAGTGCTGTGGAAATTAGCAGATTTTAATGTGAGTAACTATAAAACAGATAATCCCAACCACCCCTCATTTTTTATCAGGCATTTATTAGCAACAGGCCTTTTTTCCAGGCGGTAGTTTCAGACTCAGCCACCTCTCTTAAATACTGGCTTGATGGTACGTTAAATTTTCTTGGATAGAAAATAACATTCCTGAACTTCGAAATATGGCTCAGCTGTAGATAACAAGACAAGATAAAACTGAAGTGAAAAAAGTAGGAATAGATTCTGGAACCTTAAAATGGACATTTGATGTTCTTGAGAAAGCAGACTGGAGCTGCTGACTGACAGCAGGGGTCAACATTCTGTAGCAATACAATACAAATAAATGGCAGCTTCTCATGTTTGTATATATTGTATATTTTTGCCCCCTGTAAACAAAATATGACGATTCAGAGAGAAGCAAAGTGCATTTAGCTAGCTACAGGATTGTAGCTTTGGTCAATATTTAATGTGTGCTTTACCGTGTGCGAGCCGAGCTCCTCACTTGACTGCTTCTGATGTCTCTGGTGTCTATGGCTCTGTGGCAGCTCTGCTAAAGGTCGGTTAGACTCCTCGGAGCAGGCTAGCAGCACAGTGAATGGTCTCTCTGGCCCGTGGCAGTGGAGGTGTCACTCTGACAGAGGGCCTCATTAAAAACACGCTCCCTATAGAACCACTTTCCCCCACGGCGAGAGAAAGACACCTTGCTACTGCGTCTTTAAGCTGAATCCATTTCGCTTGCAGCCGAACCCACAATCTCACAGCACAGCATGCTGACTGCTCCCAGTCAGGGTGTGCAGGGTGCTGCATAGAGGCAAACACTTGCACTGTTACACTGTATTACTGCTGATTGTTACTGCCTTAAATTGCAAAATGACATATCAAGAAGGGGAGAGAGAATGGTAATAGGATTATTGATCAATACTAATGATTCAATTACTACACCAGCTTTTATGGCTTTCAAAGCTTGCTTTCCTGGCAGCGATAAGGCCAAAAAGCCAAAAAGACTTGTAGTATTAATAGTATTCATTTTGCCATTTGTCAGTTTTTTTTTTCTTTGTTTGTTTGTTTTGTTTTGTTTTTTGGGTTTTATCCCTGCTCATGAAACATTTCAGTTTCTACTACTTGCCTCTGTTGAAAGGTGACATTACTCATGTTAACTACAGGTCAGTGTAATACAAGGGGGCAGAAGAGTGGGATCTGTGCCACATGATGATACAGGCTGAGAAAAAGAAGGTTGATGTTGCTATTCCTCCTGGTTGTTGTTCCAGGTCAGTGTGTATGTATATATATATATATTTGTTTTGTTTTTTTACAGCCACTGTTCACAATGCTACTTCGAGATAAAAGTACACGGGATGTGAGCGTGAGTGTATTTTAGATTGTAACAGCATTTCTACAGAATATGATTTATGCAGAATTCTGTAAAATTTGCCTGACAATTGCTATTGAAAAGAACAAATTAACTCAAATTAATATCATATTTAGAAAAGTATTACAAGCAATGAGTACATAAAGTGTGTTTTTTGTTTTGTTTTGTTTTTTAGAATGTAGGACAGGTGGATAATAATGCCACCTGGGACATAATAATAAAGTGTTAAGAATTTAAAGGCCCTGATCTTATTGTTGAAATTTGAGTTGGTAAAGGATAAAAATGGGTGTAATCGACAAAGATTAATAGTATTCAGAGGGGTTCTATATGATGTATGTTTATGTTTATTTATATTTAACATTTCATTCAAGTTGATCAGATACGAAGGTTCTGAGATTGAGTTTGTTGGTTTTATATGTGGAGTAAATGTGTGTTGTTGTAGGTAGAGTTTTGCTCTGTTTTGTTTTGCTTTGTCATTAGGATTGTGGGTCTTTATTTTGTTAATGCAGGAAGTGTACATTGTATATGTTGAGAAATCTAAATAAAATGGTATAAAAATAAAAGAGTGATTTGAATTATGAAGCGTAGGCAGTGAACCAGAAGTCTGAAGGCAGGCTAGGTGAAAACTCTGTGAGAAAGAGAGAAGCTTTGCGCATCTTTCCGCTTTCTTTGTTATTTCTTGTTGCTGTTCCTGTGCAGACTATGTCCTCCCATTCTGGCTCAGCAGCACTGATTAGGACTGGCAGTACTACAGTGTTCACAGACTGTGAGCAGGGGAAAAACTGTTCAAGGACAACTAATGCATTTGTTTGCCGTACATATTCCTGAGAGGACAAGTAATGTATTTAGCATAAGAACAGAGCAAGGAACATGGAGTCTTCTTGTGGGCTGCAGCTGCACAGAGCGTCCAGCCCAGTGATGCTACAGAGAGGTGTGAAGGTTCTCCAGGCTGCTGCTCAGACTGCAGCTGTGTGCTGATGTGGAACCAGTTTTCCTGTGCTGTGTACTGTACCTGCTGGGCTCCTCCAGTCGCAGCTCTCATATAAAAGAGGTTGTGGAAAGTCTTTGATCAAAGGCCCCACTGTGGACTTTAAAACTGCAACTCCTATTCCTTGATGTCCTTGGACGATTCTGATTACGAAGGCACTCTTTTCCACACGAGAACTTATTAATAATTTACAGGATATTTGCATGCACTCACTAATAGAGGGGCCCCGACCTGTGCCTTTGATGCATCTACTGTGTCTTCCCATTAGTGCCTAAGTGGCTGCGGCCTGTTTTTGACTATATGTAAAGAAGTGGATGCAGTAAGAAAACATTTTGTCTTCCTCTATTGACTGGTTTACATTACTCTCGGATGTTGAGCAGAAATGCCACAGTAAACAAGTAACTTCCCTTGTTGCTGTGTAGGTACACAGCAACAATGCTGATAAGCTATGATAGTTTCTTCCTTTTTGTACTCTGCAGCTCTCCGTCCCCTCAAAGCTCAGCTCTGGCGAGACGACTTGATATTGTTCAACAAATCTGTTTGTGAGAGTTCCCGGACATGTAAGATTCCCATATATTTTACTTCCACACAAGTGGAAACGGTGATTGTGGCGACTCCATTGAAATGAATTGATTTTGCCTCAATATTCTGCTGTTTGAAATGCAGGTGTGACCGAGCAGTTACACAGTCCATGTAGCTCAGTATAAGCGTTCTTGAACTAGCATCTCAAAATGAACGCTGTCTACAAGTCCTATTCACTGTGTGGTGCACTGAGCCCAGAGTATTTCAGGTGAACACCTTCACCTGCACACAAGTCACCTTCTTGTCAAGTCGTTTGTAGTTTGAGTCCTTAACATCTGATTTATTCAAGCGAAGCATCTGTCAAGACACTGAAAATGTTTCAACTTGTTTTCGGTTGCAAACCAACTTGTAGAATTTATTTTTTATTTATTCTAGAGTAATCTTTAAATCGTGAGTCATGGCCCTGTTCAGGTTTTGAACCTTGCTTGCTCTGTCTCGTTTTGCCTGCTGAGAACTTTTGTAAACATCACAGATCCTTAGTGATGCCACTAACTTGTTCAGTGATGAATATGAATGAGTATATTTAACGTTTCAGCAGATCGAAAAGATCGGTTGACTTGGTCAAAAGACATTAAAAGTAGCCCTGTTACGCCCATGGCCCTGACTCTTATTTAAGGATGGTGTATCCTATACTCTGCAACTTTATCAAAAAACAGATGTATAGTATGCAAAATATATATGCTGTACATTGTTTTCTTGCAATGCCATCAGAATGTTTTAGTACTTGGCCTGTATTTCAGTGACAGTGATTAAGATTCAGCAGCAGACAGAGGAAAAAAAGCTGTTTCAGAGTCATTACTTAGAAGAAATTGTACTGCCTGAGCAGGTGTATCCCAGGGGAGATTTACCCATACATCTTCATAAGCATCAGCGCACCAGGTCCTCAGATCTCTATGTGCCGCTGCAAATGTAACTGAATAAACAACGCTGTGCAAGTTATTCATTGCAGGCTAAACCCTGGTTTTTTTCTCCTCTATTGCCGCTGTGGATTTCACTCAGGTCTCCTTGTATAACTGTTTGTTTTGCTTGCACTCACTGCAGCTAATCAGCACCCCCTTAATAACCCTTTGTTATGGATACAGTCAGGCTTTGTTAATTTGTTTTTAATAAGTTTTACACAGCTCAACAGTTATTTTGGAGATTTCAAACTGATAAATTTCAGGTATTGGCAGTATTAGTGGAAATTGCTATACAAAACAATCAGCAAATTTTCTATTTTCTCCTTTATAAGCAGTCCATACATTATAACTTACAGATATATTCTGCTCAATCTGACATTACAGCTTTATAAAGAGAGTGAGTGTCGATCGGACACAACCAATGTGCATGTGTAATGTACATGTGTAATCTGCTAATTTTCTAATGTACTAGCAGCAGATTGACCAGATTGCCAGGCCATGGGCGAGCTACATTTGGTGGGATGAGATATAGGGATATATTTCAGATGTTACATGTCAAACAATGTTGTCTTGTATTTGACCTCCCTATATGTTAAAATGTTAACAATAGCTGTCAATTTGTGTGCACAAATATATATATATATATACACATACTTTTTTTTTCACGTCTCCTGCTGGCCTCCATACATGGCTTTCACATTTTCATATTTTATTTAAAAGCATCTAGAGATTATTCAGACTGATTAACCTGAGCTACTGATGTTTGATTGTGTTGCTAGATAACTATTACTTTTAGGGCTGGATGTAGTCCAAACAGAGACTGACATGGACACAGTCTGTTTGTAGTAAATCAGGTGATATATTTTTCATGTCAAACGTGGCAAATATTACTTAGACTCTAACTACTGTTGCCTGTACTGTATTGGTTGGTCTGCTTTAGCCACACTGCGCCACACCAAGCCGAGCCGTGATGACACTACAGCCTCTGCTGTGTCCTCAGCGGGTGAACTCGTGTTTCTGTGCTGGAGACCAGAGAGAAAGCCTGTTTTCAAACGTCTCTGTGTGCAGCTCTCAATACTTCTGTAGCTATTACCTGAATGTCTGTGGTTTGGAGTTTAGTTTCACTCCTTTGTTCCTGTTTGTACTTTCAGGTTTCTGCCTTACTTTACTGTTTATTGATCCCCTTCAACCATATTGGAGCTGTGTTAACTTACTGCTGATGTAAACGGAACCTTTCTTGCTGTTGCTGCTTCACATCAAGTTTTCCACCGGCAAAGTAGCAGGATGCTTTTATTGTTCAAGGTTTTAGGTTCAAGGTTCATTTATTTGTCTTCGATTTCCAACCAATCAGAAACGCCGCCCTGTCGGACAGTACGTCCTGTCAGAAGTACGGCAAACACATATTTCTTATCAACATAAAGTTTAAGTGTAGTTGTTTGTTCTTCTTTTAGAGAAAATTTACTATGCAGTCTGTTTAATACTGCAGCTGTAGCTGGCCGTTGAAAGCTCCGTATCGTCAGCCGCCATCTTGGATATTTACAAAGATGCTTCAACATCTCTCCTCTCTGTCAGTCATTGTATTAAACCCGCCTCATACTAGATAAACACTTGTGATTGGCTTGTCTGATACCAGTTCTGGTGGAAATCAGTCTGAGTGAGAGAGGGGCCAGACATATCTGACAGAGCAAATAAAACATGAGCCTGCAGATTCATCTGGTTCAACAAAACCAGATGAATCGAAAGTGAAAGTTGTAGCCCCTTCATGTTACACACCCATACAACATACAGTAAATAGAGATGATTATATTTAGAAACACCTGCACCACACCAGCATGGCTTGACTGCCAGTGGTCATTATTTATTTCACAGAACAGTAAACGTTAGGTGACCAAACAGCTGACGTGCCGATCATCTACACACAGTGTTGATAATGTATCAGTCATGTATTTCTTTCCAGGTAAAAACAAGAAAAGAAATTGTCCATGTTTGTCATATTGTGTTGAGACAGCCAAGTTGTATATTTCCAAAAACAACCAGCTGCTCACAGCTACTGTTCCCCCAAAACCTATACAACCTATTAATAACTGCTAATATGGTTGCCACACATCATGATACTGTAAATAATCTTAAAACTCTTCATTCTCAAGACAATGTTTTTTTTTCACTCTAAAAAAATATATCCAATACAGCATGTGAGAGCACAGTGTGCAACATGTTTGCCTCTGTTATCACAGTAACAGTATTTCAATCAAATTACATAATCAGGAATTGAGTGGAATCTCCCAAGGTGGTTGATGAGTTATGTCAGCATGTCTTCTTCTGTGGTACTTGGTAACTCAGCAGCAGCTTGGACTCGGTAGAGTAATAGGCAACACTTTACAACATCTATATTCCAGTTCATTAGCTTGATTACTAACCTACATGTAAAATAATATGGAATTCATCGAAATACCACTTAAATATTTGAACAACACTTATCATAACACCGCTTATCTTATCTTAAAGTCAATTTTCGCTGATTTTCAACCATATCTCTATCTATTCTAGTTAGATAGACTGAAAAAAACTCCAGCAGTCGTTGCTGATGTTCTCTGGGGCGCAGCTGCAAAATCTGTTGTTCTTCCGCCTCAAGTTCAGAGAAAAAGTCTCTAGAGTTTCTACTTAAGGCGTTCGACATAACTGTATGGCAATTGACCTATAGTAATTTTGTGGTCCACTGTTTGGACATTTTTGCCAGCATCTGTGTAGGAACTGTTGTGATGCCTTTTTATAGTTCTGTTTTTTCAGCACAATTTTCAGGCCAGCAGGGAAGTAACTTTAAAATTGTTACTGAAAATCAAGTGTACTGCATTGTATACTGATATATCGATCAATATTAGCCTGTGGCAGATATATGGATATCAGTGAATAAGCAAAAGTAGGTTTGTCCACCAGAGAGCACTGATAAGTTGATTCTTCAGCTGTAAATAAAAAATGTTTTGAGACAGATAGAAAACAAATAGTATCAGTGAAATAAATAGAACAAAGCAAATGAGGCCAGGTCAAAGACAAAATGTGGTGACGACTGGCGAGTGTGAGCAACAGTATTTGCTAGAGGGCCATATACATGCACATGTAGGCAATGTACTTGGAGGGGGTCTGGATAAGAAGTGCAAGTATGACATTGGTGTAATGGGAGCTTATCAGTGAGGGAGGAGGGTGCGTGTGAAAGACCGCTAGCTCTCCTTGAGTTTCACAGATTGTGATATCAGCAGTGGGAAGCGGATACGGTGAGTGTGCAGGGTAATAGCGTTGGCTCTGCCCCAAGGGAGGGATTGCGTATCTCAGTAATGAATTGCAAGGGAGACAACCCTGTGGGGTCTGCTGCCTCATGTGAGCACACATAATGGATATGTATTGTGTTTCCTTCAGGCATGTGGACTGGCTAATTGGCAGATGGATAGCTAAATTCTAGCTCTTCATTGGAGACCAAGCAAACATCACTGCATACTGTTTTATAGTAGTCTGTCCCAGTCTGGATCCTCCTGGCCTCATTTTGTCCTTAACTGTTTTGCCAATGTCTCATGAGTTTATTATATCTATTTGTTTTCCCTTGTAGGGACAGCATGACCCTATAAAGTATGATACCCTTATGTAAAAGAAAGAGAAGTTCCAAAGTTTTAGCCTGGCTGCATGGGAGAAGATAACAAGGGACCTACTCATGTGTCAGAAAATGCAGACACATCTCACAGGGCCTTTTTCTCTAAACAAGTAAGTTTCTGCTGTAGTTTCACTTTATTGGGGCTAGTTGGCAGTCTAAAGTGGTGCTCGTTACAAAGGACATTTATAAACAGATTAGTTCTGACATGCACATTAGAGTGATAGCAGTTTTCTTTTACTAAGAATTTTAAAAGAGTTTTCAAGGCCTAACGTATGATTAGAATGCCTTATTCCTAATTAATTTTCTAATTGTTCCCTAACATTAACCAAAGAGTTCTCCTTTTAACAAGTCCTTCAAATTAAACCACAAAATGCATTGTTTGTATTCCCCCCCGAAAGATACGCGAGCCTTATTTGATTTGATGCCCCTATTAGCATCATTTGTCACTCCCTTCCCAATCAATGTCGCATGAACATAAACATTTTCTCATCTGACAACACTGTGGCTACAGTTTAGGCACAAAACCAGCCTGGGTAGGTTTAAATTAATATCATTGTTTCAACCTTAACCTCGTTAAAGGTTAGGGGACCTTTGTCTGTAGGGCTTAAAATATTCCCCACATAAGGTTGGAGAACAATCATTGTCATGGTTAAGGCATGCTTACCAATGAATCAGAATCAGCTTTATTAGCAAAGTATGTGTACACAAGGAATTTGAAGGCTTTCAATATACTTACACACAGTTCCAATAGAAATAGAGATAGAAATGGACATACAGCTGAAAACAAGGACAACAAAATTAACAAAAAGATAGGTATAACATACATAGAACTATTATATACAGACAAGGACTTGACAAAATAGGTGAATATATAAATATATATTTAAAGCAACAATGACCAACATGTCTATATACAAGTGAAGTGTTTAAAATATTGTCTCATAACTACTGCACATAATAAAGATTAATGGCCCTTTAGAAGCACCAAAATGTCTAAAACAGCTGCACAGTTTCTCTGCTGGCAAACAGTAAATTGGCACTGCTTAAAAAAGCATGTTTTGGTTCATGTAACTTGTATTTTGATATGGAAGGAGACAGTAGAGAGGAATGCAAACTGATACTGATTCGTAGACTGACTACTGTGGCAGAGGCAGTAATGTCTGTGACTTAATGCCTGGGAGCTGCAGTTGGAAGCTTTGCAGCACAGTTAAAGATGTTATCTGTCAAAGAGGGAGAGTAGATGCAGAGCAGAGATGTTTGGCCCTTCTTATCATAATTTCAGTTAAAGCAATTAAACAGTAACAGTGAGAACAACTTCAGTGACAGCAGCAAAGAACACTGCAAATTAAGAGATGTGTGTAAAGTTATGGTGTCCTTTTAGTACCACAAAAGCACACCATAAACCCCCACCCATCACCACCACTAACCTGCCACACTGGTATATTTCAGTCCGGTCTGACCCTTTTGTTGAGCTGACAGTGTTATTACATTCTAACAGATCCTCCGATATAGCCTTCATTTTCACCACAGGGAGAGGTTGCAGTTCAAAAATATGTTTATTGGTTTCTTCAACCAATATTTCCAGCTTACACATTATTTTACACTCTGCTGCTCTCTAGACCTATGCAATATCTGTCTTACATATCCCAGCATCAGGCAGCGCTGCGTTCAAATTCAGCTCAACAGCAGCTGTGCTCATCTGCATCATGAATGTTTGTTAGTATTCCGCTAAATTAAAAACACATGCATGCAAACATGTGTGTCCATGATGGTAATTTGTTTAGTAAATTACCCCATGTGGCCACAGTTTACAGTGGATTACAAGTCAAACAGCACATCAGTACTAAAAACCTAAACAGGGCTGATCTATTGCCTTTTTGTGGCCCTATCTTGTACAGTATCAGGGCCCTGTGTCATAATGTAGGTTGAACACCTTTGTCATTTTGGTTTGTCTTGTGCTCATAAGTGCATATTCCTAAATAAAAATAAAATAGGGGCCAGGACCTGGTTAGTTTTGGGTCTCTGGGCAAAATGTAATGAAGCTGCCATCCACAAATCTGTGCAAACACAGATCACATGTTTACTGCATGTGAATCTGCGTCAGTTTCTCCTTCCTAGTCTGAAGCAAACAGACCTCTTAAAATACAAGGAGCGTCTGGGGATTTAGTTTCTCAAGTGTTTGGCATCATGGTGTTCAAACACTTTAAAGCCAATTACTTTAAAGCATTTCCTGGGGACACACACAGCTGTGAATCAGCATGGACCCTCAAATCAAATTTAAAACTGCATGTTATGAAGAAACGCAACACTACGCTTTATAGCCACAATGAGAACTATAAAGAAAGCAAGCAACCAGGTCAAAGTAATAACTATCACATCCTACAGTACTCACTCACATTTGCAATTTGACGGAGCCATTTCACTAAAGCACCTTACAGTGTTAGGAGAGGGCTTTCATTTTTAGCATGGCTGGCATCAGAGGAAAACTAAGATGTAAACATGGCAGTGTTAGGGAGGCAAGATTGTGCTCAAAACCCCCTTAGGAAAAAACATATTTTAATGAGAAGCAAGGTGGTGCAGTACTCACATTTAGCTTAAAGTACTTGAGTGCCTTCTAATGCCAGAGTGACATGGAAAGGGCAGTTTAAGGTGAATAAAGATCTCGCTAATTTGATGACCTGTAAGTGGCCTGGATTAGCCCATAACTAGGAACCAGGAGTATGGGCTCATGAAACATTCAGGTTATGTTGGTCAGTCAGTGGCTCAGTCACATCAGTAGCATTTGATACCACATTTGTAACAATGAGGGTATTAATTAAATATAAGATCCACCTCTCAGTATAACACGATACAGAGTTTCCGAGGGAAATATTGGACTTTTTACTCCAGTACACTGATTTGACAACTGAAAGTACTACTTACTTTGCACATAAATATTTTACATAGTAAACATAAAATAAACGTATACAATAATGTGTTGCAATAAATTTAACAACCTGACATCATTTAAAGTTGGCAAAATTGTTTTCACTTCAACCAGCACCAACATTAAAATGCTACTTCCATCAATCAAACAATTTAATTTAAAGTGCATAATCACCATGTAGCATGGTCCCAATACACTTTCCAATTAAAAAGAGTACATAGGGCAAAACATACAGTAAGCTTATAAAAAAGTACAATAACCACATCAAAAACATAAATTTAAAAAGATGTCTGAATATAATTATACAAATTAAAATAAAACAACTACAGTATAAACAAAAGTCAAAGTTCTAAGTTCTAGGGTAGGCTGTAATGAATTGAATATAGGTATGTAGTTTCAAAGTGAACGTGCTTATTTAACATGTGAGGGGCACGGTAGGCAAATGCTCTGAAGCCAACTAAATTTTTGTAAACTGAAGGAATGGCCAGGGGACCAGCATCGACAGAGTGAAGAGGGAATGCCAGGGTATGTGGCATTATTAGCTCAGATAAGCAAGGTGGTTCAAGTCCATTCAAAGCCTTGTAAATTCAAAGAAAAACCTTAATCTCAGCTCTAGCTTGCGCTGGTAACCAGTGAAGAGAGGCCAGAATGGGTGTTAAATGATAAATTCTTTTAGTTTTGGTCAAGATTCTAGCTGCAGCATTTTGAACAAGCTGAAGACTTATAGTAGCACAACTAGGAAGACCAGAGAAAAGGACACTACAATAATCAAGTCTGGAAGGTACAAATGCATAGATTACAGTGTCAACATCTCACAATGATAGAATTGATCAGATTTTAGCAATATTTCAAGATTAAACAAATGCTGTTTTGGAAATAGCTAATATGAGACTGGTATGTCAGACGAAAATCAAAAATCACCCAAAGGTTTTTTTCAGAAAATAATACAGCCATCAATCTTAACACTCAATTTTCAAACAAATGCCCATATTTGGCTTGTATAACTACTAATAACTAAGCTTCATCAGCAGTTTTTTTTATTTCCGATAGACATGCCTCTAAATTTAGGAGTTGGGAAAGGTCAGTTGGCTTTACTGGTACATATATCTGTGTATCATCAGCAATGAAAATTAACATGTTATTACATAGAAAAGAGCATAGGGGCCAAGGACTGATCCCTGGGGTACACCAAACTTTACTTCAGAAAATTCCGAGATTGTATTATTGTGACGTACACATTGGGTTCTGTCTGATAAATGTGAATAAAACCATGGAAGCACCATCTCCTGGATATCGATATGCTTCTCCATTTGACTTAGAAGTATGCTGTGGTCCACAGTGTCAAAGGATGCACTCAAGCCAAGAAGCAGCAACAATGAATCAACAGTAATTAGTAGATCACTGACTACTCTGGTCAAGGCAGTTTCCATAGAATGAGGGGCCGAAAGCCAGAATTGAAAATTATCAAAAGGATTGTTGTTGGATTTGTAGGCGGTAAGTTGATCATAAGATGACCTTCAAGTCATTTCGACATGGAAGGATAATTGGAAATTGGTCTATAATTGTTCAGAAATGGCGGATCAATTTTAGGTTTTTTAAGCAGCTGAGGCACAGAGCCCACGGAGAGTGACTTATTGATAATATAAGGGATAGGACTATTTAAAATAGGTAACATTTCCTTAAAAAGATTAGATGTTATAAGGTCTTATATGCAGGTCGTAGGATAGGAAGCAGTTACCAGGCTGGTAAAAACCTCAGGGGAAATTAATTCAAACTGTGAAAGAGTGCAGTTGGTCTAAGTCGGTGCCTGCATCCATCAAAGTATTGGAAAATTCATAGCCATCCTTCTGAGAGGAGTGTGAACCAGTGATTTTCTCTGTAATTGAGTCAATCGTATTTGTAAAGAAGTTGTAGTATTTTCATTAATGTTAATCAAGTGAGAGAAACATGCTTTCCTAGCAGCTGAGACTGCACATTTACACTTCTTAAAACTCTCAACCCAGGCAAGGCGAGACGTCTCTTGTTTTGTCATACACCACCTAAAAAGTTTTTGACAAATCTGTTCGAGTTCACGGGTGTCATTTGAAAACCATGGTACTGATTTCATCCATATCTGGTTGTAAGAGGAGCGACAGAGTCAAGTATTGTGAGCTAGGCACTATTCAGATTGTCTGTATGATTATTAAGGGAATCAGAATTTGCACTACAGCAGTAGTAGGAGACCTAGCATTGCTGTCAATACGGCGACACATATATCTGTAAGGCTTTCTGGCAGAGGACTCAAAAGCATAACTCAAAACACAGATGAGCTTCAAAGAAGAAAGTTTACTTAACAAAAAAGGTTTGGCGCATAGGTAACCCAAAAAAGCTTGCAAACAAATACAAAGGGGGTTAGGGAAAAAAAATGCTCGACACAAGGGTGCAAAGACAATCTGGCACAAGACAAGGGGAACGCAGAGGCTAAATACATGAGGGGAAAACAATAAGACACAGGTGACACACATCAGGGTGGGGCCGCCAATCAAAGGGGCGGGAAACACAAGGGCAGGAAGTCAAGTGCCTGAAATGAGAGGAGAGGTAAGTACAACAAAATAAAACAGGATGTGAAGAATAAATGAAGAAAATGACACATAACCTAAGGTGTAGACCTCACAGTATCAGTCTCTGAACTTACACATTACACATGAACACATTAATAAATACAATCAATAGGCAAAATATATAATATCACACTTGCAGAGGCCATTTTTCTGCATGCTGAGTACCTTTACTGAAAATAACACTAATGAGGTCATAGTCATGTTGATGTCAATAGGGGATAACCCTGATGACATCATGACTATGACTTGGGCTTCCTAACAGAAAGCCTGTGTTACACAGTGGGTGCATGGAGTTTGAAAGACTTAGGCATGTAAGGATAATCTCATAAATAATGCTACTAAGTTGCATTTTTTGAAATGTAGGATCCAGTGTTTTTTCGGCCTCGACTCATACTGGGGACTAAAAATCAGAATCTCTGCTTCTGCTACTGTGATCATTCTTTTTCTCTTGTGAGTCCACAAACTTTATGGAAGTGCAGTATTAAATTACTGTGGCTGTTGATACTTTTACTAAGTAGTAAAGTAGTAATTCAACTCAATTGTGAAATCTACAGTGCTGGGAGAAATATTCCGATCCTTTACTTAAGGAAAAGAAGCTATACAACAGTGCAAAAATATTCCATTACAAGTGCATTGTTGTATTGCTACTTTGTGTTTAAAGCTGTCTTTAAAGACAAACATTGGTACAGTCGATGCTGATATATGTAGATGTTGTCTAATCAGTATAGCTTATGACAGGTCCTCAGTCTCTTTGTAGTGAAAATGCTGTCTTAGTAACTGAGTCTGAATACAGAAACCCTTTGGAAAAGTAAAACCACTGATTATCGCTTGGGCTTAAAGCGGTCAAATAAATGGTCAATACTAAAGTGTTATATGTGGATTTGCAGTAGTTTTTATGGTTACTTTGTCTAATTCATGCTTTAATACTGTAAGTTCTTAAATAAAAGCTGGCAATAATTTTTAAATTATAGCTCAACAAATAAAGGTCAGCTGCGAATAAAGGCTGAGTAAGAGTATTCAGGAGGGTGGGCATTACCTGCACTGTAATGGCTTTCCATTGTTAAGTTGTGGTAATGAATTTCCACAGCACTAATTCCATAATTCCATCAACAACAAAAGCCTACCAGGAAAGGGAGGGACTTTGCTTAACTGCGATCAAAAGATCAAAAAGTGGACGTGACCGGAAATTATTACTGAATGAAAACTTTTTAATACGGTGAGTATGACATGACTGTTGTTGTACTGATGGAATTAGTGTTACGTGATCAAACAGCATCAACAAAAAAATTAAAACAGGAGCAGATCAGATAAATTTAAATTCTAAAATATAATCAAATTTACTGGAAGTTAGAAATAAAGGCCTGCCCCTAATATAAAACATTGAAACAGTAACTCCACATGGCATTGATATAGTAAGGTTACTTTTCTTGAACAACCAATACCAATACCAAAGAGTATGCAGCTCAGATCCAAAGGACTTGTAGGAATATACCAACTTGGGTGTCATTATTGTAGTTTTGCCCATCATTTCAATCAGTTTTGATAACACGGTGTCACTACAACAAAGCCTGGTAGAGGAAGTCTCTGATGGATGTTTACAGCCATTTTGGTAATAATTTTACCATTCACCTTCATTTCCTCTTCCAAATAACTTTGACAAAGCTGGAGGTTTGTTTCTTAACTGTCTCATCGTTTCTCGCCCCATCTGACTTCTTATTGTGATGTCAGTGTCTTCCCAGACCTCAGCAATTAACTTATTGAGTACATATGAGGGGATGGCATGAACGAGCTTCAAAGCAACAACATTAAAGCAACAATATAGATCCAGCACCTGGGTCAGAGTTTCCTGTTCAACTTGTCAAAAAATGCGATCCTGTGTGTGTGTGTGTGTGTGTGTGTGTGTGTGTGGGGGGGGGGGGGGGGGGGGATATAGCCTCATCAGAGTTGTGCGGATCAAATATTTCCCCCGCAGTGCCGTCACTCTGCAGCTCCACACCTGTCCTGGGGCTCAGAGAATCCCATTAGCAGGAGCAGAGACTGGGTGAGGTCTGGCAAAGACATGGTCTCATCTTTGTTTTAATCATTCGACGTGAGTCAGTGATTGCTTTTTCGCCCAGGTAGACGTGTCCGACATGCCGAATGGGTGCGGCCAGCCATTCCCTAGTTTGTATTACCACAAAGCAAATGGGCTACTTGCCTTTATCTCTGCTTTATTCTAGTTCCCAAGGTTGATGAGTCCCTGTGGTTTGATCTGCTGTCTCCACAGACATGTAGATTTATTTAGTAACATAGTTGAGGTGTTGTTGTTGCCATCTGCACTGAATAACAATCAGTGGATTGCAGATGCTCCATGCCAGCTATATGTGTGTGTTTAGTAGTGCTGGCTAATGTGTTAGTCAGACAAAGTTGGGTGGGTTAGCTCCTGTACTGACCACAGCTGTTTTATGGCTGTACTCGGCATCCCAGAGATGGAGAGGTGTGGCTGTTTACAAAGCAAAGATATCCTCCCTGGAAAGCTCCAATCCTCTATGCTGGAGCTCTGCCTGCATCATCTACTGGCTGAGGCTTCACCTTAAATCCTTATCTGTTTTTAACCTTACATTCATCTTTTCAACCTTCCTCATTTGGAAAATTAAAAGGATGGGCCACACTGGGGTGTAATGTAGACAGGGTGTTTGTGCCTGGGGAAATTAAGGTCTGCTGATAGAAAGAGCTTTATCACTCTTTAAATCCTCACCTTTCCAATTGTTTCTGGTGTTGTTATTGTCACTGTGTGCAATGCAAAGCACTCCTCAGCAGCACACAATAGCTGGTAGGAGTATGACAAAATACAGTATACTGTGAGATTCTACAGATTTGTCAACCGTCACAGATATTGTATGTTTATTATACTGAGGTAGCTATTATTTAAAAATCATTGGCCATTGGAGGAAATGCTGCAAAATGAGCCCTTCATTTTCAGGCATTTATTTTTCTGGAGTACAAAAACAGATATTCCCATGGGCTTTATTTATTAAGTGTTGAAATTATAGAATGTTACTATATCACAGTATATATATCAATGCCAGGATATAAAAATACATACACAGTTAGAAGAGGATAAATTATTTTATCCCTATCACGCTCTAGCTGTATAAAGTCATGGTAAAGTGAGGGCATCTTTTAATATCAACTGATATTCAAAGTGTCTACTATATCCTACTCATCTCAGGAGATTATATTTTATTGCTTTTTAAACAATGTCAAATACTGTATGTATGAACATAAGAATATGTAACAAGAGGAAATACTAAGCTCAGTACATCTGCTGTCTCTGAACACTTATTGTCAAAGCACGGGGACTGGGGACACGCATACTGGGAACTTGAAATGTGGACATTAAGCCAATTGCAAATTGACAAACAAACACTTAAAGTTTTACCCATCCAGCCATAGATGAAATAAAAAATAAATATATAAAAATATAAATAGTCTAGAAGAAGAAAAACATTTTCATGGCCGATGTTTTGTTTTAATGTGATGTATTTATCAGATCACATTGTACTACAATAGAAATACTTCATATCACCGTGATGTCAAAATATGTTGTATGTTGTATATGTCACACTATCTACAAAACAACACCATTTAACACCATATGGACCCTCAAAGAAGTTACTGTCATTCACCAGTTGCTATGTCATTATTTTGTTCATTTTTCTGTCATGAAACCACTATTATGGCAACCAGATGTTTGCCCTCTTTTGAATCATTAATTTGCTCGGTTAACAACCCATCACACTTCCGTGGTTTCATACTGTACAGCAGATCCACAAAATAATGCCATAACCAGTAATTATTTGGTCCATAAGGCCTTCATTAGACTTACTGAACTGTGGCAAGTCACACATTCCACTGAACATCTTGTACCAAAGAGCTGTGATGAATACAGATACTGTACTGTTACACTCCTAATTTTTGAACATTGGTACCAATTTTCCATCTAAGTTTCAGACCAAAATGCCACTTGTTCACAGCCCCCGCCCCCTCCCCAAACATAATTGATTCTGTATGTCTGACAGCACTGTGTGATTAGTGAGGTGAAACAGTTTTTTTGCAAGGTATTTACTTGAAAAGGCAACACTCTGGCTGCAAGACTAAAGTTTATTTTCATGGTTGTGTGAGTCACACATACACACACACAAAAAAAAGAGTAAACATGAATAAATAATTACTTTTGTCAGGTTGGTGCATAACATTAACTTAAGTGCTGAAGTTCCCACCTGCTCTGTGACACATTTTGAAGCAGAGACGTCTTAATTGCTCCCTGAGGGGGGAGTGAAAGTTGTCTTGGACACACATGGTGGTGCAAGTTCTCACATGCGTAAGGATGCAAATGGATGTAAGCTTTGTATCTTGTGATTTGTATGTTTGTCTCCTGTCATGTCACCCACACTGTGAAGCCCCTTATGGTGGATTTGTTTTGTAAAACTGCTTCATGAATAAATTTGACTTGACATGCCCTTTGTTCTAAGATGGTTGCATATGCTTTAGTTGTCAAAGTATTGCTGGAATTAATTACAGCTCTATCTTCACATTCCCACTTGGTCGGACAGCTTTTCCTCTAACTCACCACAGAAACAAGGTGCTGTAGTAGCAGTGCAGTGTTGCTGTGTGATAGTATAGCTTTGTAATGCAGCTTATGTAACAGATTAGAAGGCAGGAGAATATACAGTTAATTGTCATTCAAGTAAATACATCTGTATCTTATGGAAGCCCACTAATGCAAAGGAAAGGAGAAAAGGATCAAAGTTAGCAATGATGATAAAAATAACAATACTCAACTGATGGATACTTCAATACAAAGTCAAACTTTTGAGATACCAAGTAAAAATGATTCAAAAGTCAAAATTAGAGTTAATTAAATAAAAAAGGTAACACTTACAATTTTGACTTTAATAGTCATAATTACTCACAGAGTCAAAATATCACATATAAAATAAAAAAGATTTGTTTTCAGTAAAATTATTAAATATTAAATACTAATAGAGTTCATTTTCAATGGCTCCATATTGGCTTGAATAAAATCAATAAAAATCCAACGCTGTCTTTACTGTACTCCATGTTTTGTCCAACTCAGCCTGCTACACTTTGAGCATTTCACTGTAAGAGTGTGACATTTTGTGTGAGTTATTGTGAAAAAGGATTTGGTTGCACAAGTGATTGACTATGTTCTGGCACTTGGGTTGGCAAAATTTGCTCATCTGATGGTAATGAATTATCTCTTCCTTCTTCAATGTATAAAACATTCAGGTAGCAGAGCAGTTAAAATGACAAAAATTGGAAGCAGTAGGTTGTGTCACCTGTCGCTAATTTATATTAATTCTGTGAGTAAGTTGATTACAGCCCAAAATTAAATAACTTGACAAGGACATCCCTAAATACTAAGCCAAATTTGTGACTCTATGTCAGAATTACGAGATAAATTGATTTTGACTTATTATGGCATAAGTTTGACTTCAAACTCAACTTATCAACTATGTTGACTTAGTGTTTCAGAATTATGACTGATACTTGCTGTATTATTTTTCGTAATTTACTCATAATTGTGTGTCAAAATGTTTGACTTATTGTGATAAATTTGACTTTACTTATAATTTTTACTGAGATTGTTGTAATTTTGTTCAAATAATATGCAAATTATGTTTGTGATTAATTGATTAACTGTCGTTGATTAATGTTTGATCTGTAGAATTTCAGAAAATAATTAAAAATTACCATCACAATTTCCCAGAAACCGAGGTGATACCTTAAAATTGTTTGAGATGATCAATTATTAAAATAGTATCTTACCATTTTGACTTAGTCAAAATTGTGACTTTAATTCTGAAACTCTTTACTGAAAAATTTAAATCTTATCTTAAAATAACTTAACTATACATTCCTGACTTTTCATCTATTTATTTTTTCTTCTACATCTGCCATAGTGGCAGATGTGTATGCTTGAGTGAGAATTAGAGGGGCCACAGGTCGAGGTTTCCAGATGGCTTCCTATTAGTGCATTATACCATTGTACAGAGTGGCAGTGATGATTTTCGTGATCTCCACCTCTCTATTACTTTGCTTTGTGGTGTACACATGTTTGTGCAAGGATTAAAGTGTCTCTTTATCACTGGAGTAGGGTCTTATTGTATGTCTCTCATTCATTTATCTATAAAACATTCTCGAACTGTCCTCAAACCCTATAAGCTGCTTTACATGCAGCAGAATGTACTAACGCCTCCTGCCAAGGCCGTAATCATTGGTTTTCTATCATTTCAACTTGGCATTGTGCTGTTCTTTCATGCAGTAGCATAAATAAACATAAACATAAAAATGTTCATCTTACTGTTGCTGAGAGTCAGCTGGGGCATGAGATGGTACAACGAGTAGGGAGACAGTCCTTTAATTGGATGAGGTTTGGGTTGAAGCCCTTATGTCGGCACACCAAAGTTCCTGGTCAAGAAACTGAGTTCTTACCAGCTCCAACTTTTCAGGGTTTCGAGGTCTGACCCCGACCTCTGTGTGGAAGAGGAATACAGAATATTAGGGATCTGGTATCTTGTTAGTGTTATTTTTAGACTGGAACTGCTCAGCTCATGGAACACGCACACACTGCTCAGTTCAGTTGCACTGCTTATGTCCTGTCTTTCCACTCCACTGGTATTTAGAGCAGTATGACTTAGAATATTTTCCATGTTTCTCTGGGGATATGAGACCCATTCCAACAAATGAGCTTTATTTTGCTACATCTGTGAATTGGAATAGAAACAAAGCCTTGTGAATTCTCTACATTTTCTTTCTTCTGGTTACTCAGCCTGCTTTACAGAAATGTCTCTGTGTGAGTTAATATTAGAAACTAGTATTTGTAAATTAGAGGGAAAAAGTGTAGGAATGGAGTGAGTAATCAGGTAGAGCATGGACAGACCTTTGATTACACTGATGGCAGTATATTGACATTTTGGTGACATTGGTGCAGACAATTTCTTCCAGTGAAGGACAACAGATCTTTATGTCCAGTCAGTTCAACACAGCAGTCCACATGCTGACATTGTACAGCATTGTGGGTTTTACGACTTAGTTTGTGTGCTCAAGGGTTATATAAAAGTTAAGCCCCCTTACTCAGGAGCCTTGCCCCACCCCACCCCTCACTGGTTTAGGATTACCAGGTGCCATTGCTTCTGTGTCTGCCTTTGTGTTTTGAATCAAATTCTACAGGATCTAATATACTTTATAAGCACACTGTTAACCAGATAACTAATCAGTGATTAGAAAACCTCATGGACACATGGCTGCAAACCTCTGCTTTCACCTTTTCATTCTACTGCTGCAACCCTTTTATACTGATACTACTGATGCTACTGGTAGGCTGCTACTAGTCTTACTACAGTCCCTTTTACTGCTACCACAACTATCACAAGTGCTTGCATATCCATAACCACACCTAACAATACTGCAACTAAACACCACTTTAAACAGGATTACATTCACCACCAGCACCAGTACTACTGTACTATTCTACTACTACTACTAGATCAGTAAGAACGACAAGAAGAAGCTTTAACAGGCATCATATTCAGTGGGATAATGAATAATAAATTAATTATATTTTTCAAATGGAACTGTTAACTACTTCTACAGTGTTAACCCTTGTGTGTGAACTGATGACTTACCATGTGTGCCTGCTGTTCTACGGGCGCGCCGTGCTTCTAACTGATACAGACAGACACAGTCTCCCTGGAGCAGCTGGAGGTTAAGTGCACTGTTAGAGGTGTTGATGGTCACTCGTTCGCTGATCCCACACACACACACCCTGGCAGCCTTCCAGTTACTAGCCCTGAGCTCTGACCTTTAGACTGCTGCCACAGTGTGTCTGTGCAGAGTGAAGGAATAAAAAAAGAGATCCTTCAATGTCAAATAGGTTTCTCCCCAACCAGCCTGTGCATGCACACACACTACAGGAAGTCATTTCCTGTTGTTGTTTTCACTTTGCATTTTCTCGACAAATGTTTTATTCATTTCCTGGCATGGTGATTATATTAATGAAAGGAGAGACGGGAATTGAACTCATCATGTTTTATGGATCAAAGACACAATGAGGTCTGTGCGTTTTCGCCCGTGTGTTTTTCTCCCAATTAGCCGAGTGGCTGACACTGCCTGGCGGATACCGGGCCCCCGCGACTGATGGAGATCAATATGAGGCATGAGATAGACACCCGTGGGAGTTTTTTTCATTGGGGTGTCAGAGCTGTCTCCCTGCACTGATATCATACAGCCAGCTTAACGTATTTATTATCATCTGCATCGTCTTCTTGCATGTTATCTCTTTTTTTATTTTTATGGTTGAATCAAAACATTCTTTCACTTATGCAGTTTCCCACAGAGGCCTTGGATTACATCAAAGTTGCTGTGTTGTTTTTAGAGTACAAACTTCAAACAAATTAATGAGCGGATGTTGTCAGCTAATTAGCGTCAGCTGATGCGGTTTTTGTCTGCACGACGCTCAGACATACACTCATATCTCCTTTTTCTTTTTCTTCCAGTCTTAAAATAGCCTGGAGTTTATTATTGGAGGGCAGGATCCCAGATAGTGTTCTGTGTGACTGCAGATGTAAACTATTAATTTAATTCACTGCATTGGATTTGAATATGGCTCATTTGACTTAATTGGCAAGCCGCACCACTCATGAACCACCTCCTTATAGAGAAGGTCAAATGCTAATGGACGGAGCTCTCAGTGAACTGTGTTGACAAAGTGGACTGTGAAGTCCTGCAGGTCTCCTCTAAACTGATCGGGCAAGTGGTCTGTCTGTTTGCGACACTGCTCATTGTGAAGCAATTAAGTCTGGAGTTTATCTTGTGCATGTTGAGAGGTCTTCCTGTCCCTGAGCACTGTCATTAAACTGGGATGCACAGCTAAGCTACTGTTGATTTCATCCTGTCATCTAGGGGTGTAAAGTATAAAAATGAACAAATCTTTGATTCCAGGATCAGACTCCATGATTTCCTTCATCTTTTGACATGACCACTGTGTCAAATTAGGTATTCATAGATTCATAAATTGTTGCCATGACTTAAGGAAGAGACATAGCACAGCCCAGTATCCCTAAGAATTACATACATACTGGAGGATTTCCGGAACTCACAGTTCATGATAAGTGCCACACAAGTAGTGTACCCTCTATGTAGCAAGGTAAGGCTGTCGCAGTGTGTAGCTTGTAGCATAAGCACTGTTCCACCTGACAGCACCAGCAACATTATTCCTCTTTCATGTTGCCATATTTACAGTTGTGTGTGGTAGAGCAAGTTTGGCTCGGTGCCATCGAGCCAAACTTAGAAGTTGTCAAACTAGAAAAAATGCCGACATGCAAGTCTTTTTGTAAGGATGTTGTAAACAGCAATTGTGGCGCCCAGTGGTCATTTTCATTTTCCAAGTCTGCCGGGTTGGGCCATAATCAAGCTGATATTCTAGATCTAGATCTCGACATAACACTGAACCCTCCAGCTTAATTGAGTGTACTGAATCATCGGTGTCAATGGGTGAATCAGTCGCTTTTTGCTCAGGCTGGAATTATAGTTTGCGAATATACACGTAAACCTTAATGCAGATTTATGGGGAGAAGGGTGTTTTGGGTAAAGTCAAGGAGCCACACCTCCAGTTGTGCAGCCCTGCGTGTCATACAAGATTACTGGTTAATCCAACTTCCTGACAGGAGGCACTCTGGACACGGAGAAGCCTTCAGCTGTGATAGACAGTGTGTCAGTTTCTGAAAAAAACTATAGATAGTTGGTGATTCGGCAAAACCCAGGAACACGTTCAATGACAACATTTTTTTTTTGGTTTGTTTTTTTCATCCAAATATAACATTTTAAAATATTCGCTTTTGTATGATATTTGTACATGGCAACTACAGTTTGGTTGAGGTTAGTATGGTTAATAAAAAGGCAACCGTTAATTGTAGCTCTGTGATGGGACACAAACACAAACTCACAAACTCTGGTTTCCTGAATGGAAGTCAGACGCGCTACACACCCATGCACCACCCTGACCATTGCCCCCTCACCTATCACCTTGTTAGTGCGAATCTTTGTACCGAGCTAAGTAGTATGATTTGAATCAGCAAAGTGATTTGTGATTTCCACTTCTGTCATGAACAAAAATCCATGGTGTGTAATAAGATCATACTCTCAGAAAAGTGTTTTTCATTTTTGCTTGCTCTGCACCTAACTGTAATAGATATTGGAATTCTGACTTTGGCAGCAGCAGTGGCCCTATCATTCCGTCTCACAGTTAGCCAATGTTTGCATGTAATTACAGAGTACATCACACCACACAGCTGGGCGCCTTCCTACTTTAAAGTGGTAACCGTTACCAATAGTTGTCGGGTGTAAGTGCAGCGTCAGCTGGAGGCAGCCAGCTGAGACAGCTGCCTCACTGCAGCTCTCAAATGGGTCATGGAGGGGAAAAACTGGAAGTGAAATGGCATGTTTTAATAAAGAAATAACTGTAAAAGCAAGCACACAGTTATTCATGGAACCAAGATATTTTTAATGTCCTGTACTGTTTGTACACAAGTGCCTGTGCCAGCAAGTTTTCTCATTTAACACATGGGTTCATTGCTTAACCTGCCACCGTATTGTTTTCTGTCACAGCATGCTACATGCTGGCCCTGTAGCATGATGTTCCTGGTAGACTAAAAGGGGCAGTGGAGGACAGTGTGATTAAGAACTTAATGAACAAAATGTGCAGCATGATTCACTGGTGATATATCAGCGTGTGACAGCGTGATATAAGCAATAGTAGGAGTGTGAAATTTAGTGCTGACGCTGCTGCCTGTGATAATCCCTCCGTCTACTGTGGCTTCCCACTGACCAATGCAAATGCTTTGGTAAAAACTTCACATTGTGGTAAAAATGTCCCTCGTCTCTTTTGTTGTTCTAATGTCACTGGTCCCATGATGCCTCAGCAGATCTTTACTGTTGGTGTGATGCGCAGACAGCTTAACAGAAATAAAGCTGTCACAGTGATTTACTGAGGAGCTGGCAGTGTGGCACACAGGTGATGTACTCACTAGCCCCATGGCGAGCACATCCCAACTCTTTTTCTGGGGTATCTCACAAGATGGCCCTGTCACTCTGATTGTCGTGCTTACATTTATACTGGACGATTTACCTCACAAAAGTTATGTGCCCTTTATGAATCAAGATGGAAAGTGAGAGTGGAGTGGAGGGGATGGGCATGTATTGAGTCCATGTCTTAAGTAACCCTAACCATGACCCCTCTTAAATCTAACAAAGTGTTTTAGTGGCCAACTGTAATCTTAACCATAGCTTAACCACAATTTATTTGCTGAAAACCGCCTCAACCAAACCATTTTTTTATATCGCAGACAGAAAGAACTTTCCAAATGTTTTTTTGAAGAATTGTCCATTATCAACATTCTTGACGGCTGATTCAGACACGTGTGTCTTTGTTTGCATGGTTGGGAGGGTATGAGAGGAAAGAAAGAAACAAAATGAGAGGGAGAAATATATAATATTAATAGCGATAAAAAGCTGTGGAGTGAAATGTGAGGAAGACAGAGCAGGAAAGGTTTTAGGGAGGCAGAAAACTAGAGCAGAGAATCAGACATCGGTGTTCCTGCAGTCCAATGATAGAGGCTGCTGCTAAAGTCAGTTTAACAGCTCTGGACAAAAGACTTAATTCTGATTGTCAGTATTAAGTAGGTTTAAAATGAAAGCTGACTAAATGGCTCAGTGACTGATTCATTGTATTAAGTCAGTTTGAATGCGTGGTAAGGATGAACATGGCCTATGTGCTCAGAACAGTAATTACAGAGTTGACAACTCTCTGGAACAGAGAAAATAATGTGATCAGAAATCATAATCCATATTGAGCAAGGGCTGCAATGGGCATGAAACTAGTGGGAACCACAGCCCATGGGACCTAATGAGCAGGTCTCACATCACTGCGATTGATGGCCTCCTGGTTCCTGATGTTTAACAGAGAATTCTTGTTGCTGTGTTTCTCCTGCTGTGAACCCTGCCGTAGTCTGGTGCTGCTGGTGGACCTGTTGTATGTGGACAGTTTGTATCGCAGCCTGCCCTGTCCTCTGATACATAGCACTGCCCTCTGTCTGCCAACAGAGCCAGTGTGAGTCTAGCAGAGCAAGCATGCATCATAGTCTGAGAAAGTATCACCTTTCTGTTCAAAGTGTACCCTCACTCTTGTCTTCTTTTTGAGATTTGGTTGCAAAGATGTTGTATCTTGCCAGTTTTTGCATGGAAGCTATGGTTTTATACTGAAAAAGAATCATAGTGATTTAACTAGCCAAATTCACCTCTGTTGGCACAGGGCTTCCAAATTCAACTACAGAACTTGTGGTACTCCTTAGAAACTTTTTTCTAGTTTGAAATAGGGTTAAGATAAAAGCATAAAAGCAATGGAATGTTTATTGTCCAATGAAATCTCAAGAAATGAGACTGTATGCTGTGAGCGTTCTGAACTTGTTAACCCTGTTCAGCTACAATGATGCAGTGGATAAAACAATCTTACCTCAAGGTTATTGTACTCTACCTCAAAGTCCATGATCAGAAGCGCTAGAACAAAGCTATTGTGGAACTTCCCATCATATCACATTCACTACCAAATGGGGTACTCTGTCCACTTGATCAAAAGCTCCACAACAGCTGATAATGGGACTTTGAGGTTGTGTATCAGACGATCAGACAAGTTGCGAATAAACTCCCGTGCCAATTATACTTTGAAGAGAAAATTGTCCGTTTGGCATTTTACAATTGTCTGATTGTGATATTTCTTGCCACATTGGATCTATTTTTAATGATGTCAAGTACATTGTTATCATGACTAATGGAACCAATGACCAGAGATAAACAAACTGAACCCTATTTGTAACAAACCATAGCTAGGCTTGGGATTTCTGTAGCCCTGAGGTTTAAGTTAGCCCAAGCCTTAAAGTTGTGACCAAGAGCATATAATTATGCTTAAAAAAATGTTGGCCAGGAAAAGACAGTTGTTGCTTGGAAACAATAACCCAATTTGCAAGGCAAATTTTCCACTATGATTGGCAGATATCAACAATATAACGTTAACATTTCTTCTTCTAGCATTATTGAAGTCTCTTTTGTCACAGGCCTACAAGTTGACTTATAATTTCATCACTAATGTAACATCACTGTTGACTTTATTGTTTGATGTTTGATTTATTGTCCTGCAACTCCAATTACTTAAAGTCAGTGAGGAATTACATAAATAAAATCTGATGCCTTCAGACATACTGTATCCACTGTGACACGGATGCTTCATGAGAGGCAAAATCAGCTGTTGAAGCAGAACAATACAGATGAAGTAAGGCTGCTCCCGTGGTATTACTGCAAATAACACACACTAGCGGCAGCAGAGGTGCACTGGAGAATCGCTCGCAAACATATAATTATTATGAGAAGAGGAAAGAAAAAGCAGTTACTTAGAAAAAACTGTAAGAATCTAGTAGTAGTAGTATCATTCATCCAGATAAATAGAACTGCCCTTTTAGTAGACTAACCTTTCACCAATTGTGTAATAAGCTCTCAGCAAGGTTTCCACACTGTATGAGTAAGAGCTAGGCACTTTGCTGATCTCAAATTTTCTATATTTGGGCTCACTGCACTCATTTTGCATCACATACATTCTTTGAATGAAGGGCCCTCAACGGACATGGTCACCCCACAATCATGATGTGTTGTATTTTAAACACAGATCACACGATGTACAAGTACATCTCAAAAACCTCCCAAACAATCTTTGTCCAAGTAAGTACATCGGCTTGCGGGAAGCATGTGAAAGGATAAATTTGGATTGTTTCAAGTCTTAATTCCATGCTTACATGCCATGTTTGCTTTCAAGGGGTTAAGGGTTTCTGCAATCCATCCTCCAATCATTCCTTCTCCTCTGGCCGTGCAGTCAACTCCAAAAGAAGAGATGGGGAGAAAATACACAGTCCGTTCTGTACAGGGTGGCATTCTAAAGTTCAGCAAAGCTCAAGCAGTCCAAGTAAGACAAATTGAGCTTGTGTCTTTGAAATCGTAGTCGCATGTAGGTTTGTTGCAGGTATTTTCTCCCTGCAGTTTAACTAATAGGACTCATCCCTCCACCATAGGGTGCAAAGAGATAACTCTGTGCTTAAAAGACTCAGTTCGGCTAATTCAGATTGATGAAACCCCACATTAGCTTCTGCTGAAATTAGGATGGCAAAAACTGTTGTAGAATTTGACTCAGAACAAGGCCTGTGGATTTTGTCCCCCATGTCCTTAGCTAATACTTTATATTTTGCCAAAATAGAACCAGCTATCTGAGTCCACTTCACTAGCTTTTATACTAAAAGTTCCAAACTATCACTATGTACAAGAATTTGGCCACAGCTCAGTCTCTGATCAAGGCTATACCGTGTACACTCACAAATGTGTTTTTTAGCTTGTCATTTCATTGTGTAGCTTAAGGCTCTGGAGTGGAAAAGTCTATGCCAAAAGCAGAACAGAGGAAATTTGCTTCTAGATTGATGTACACCATTATGAACTGTGAACCTTGTTGCGTGCAGACATAAGTTTGTGGAATGCTTGGAAAAGTGATGTGACCGCGACTTCAGTATAGTTTGGAGTCTGCCAGACGAGTGCGTAGACGGTGATTGACGGCTTAAGTGTATTCTGTCTGTCTTCCCACAGGAGGTTGTGACGGAGAGGATGTGTTCGGAGACCCAGGCGCTGCAGAGGTGTGAAGATGGAGTCCTGACCTCAGTTGGTTCTTCCACCTCATAATCCTCACCCTATTCACTGTGAGTATTTCATCCTGTCGCTGATGTGTTTGCCACAAACACATCTATGTGACTGTAAAGACCACATAAAGTCATAAAGGAGTTCACAAAATGTCAGAGCTAAAGATGAAGAAAGGGCAGGCTGTTACGGTTTAAAAACAAGGGCTGGCAGATATGGATTAAGCTTCTTGATCTAAAAGGTTGTGTTATTGAAAAGTCTGATTTTAAGAAAGGTCTTCAAAGAACTCTTAGGAATTACTGTGTCCGTGAAACCAGCCCAAACTATTGATGTACAATTACAAGTCTTAATGTAGGGGAGATTTGCCGAGTGCTGAGTATCTCAGCCGTATCACCACACAGACCTATATTGGATTCTGCGAAAACCCAAATTACGTTTTCTCAAGGGTCTGTGCCGAAATGTTGCCAGTTTAATCTCTGTCAAGTGGTTAATCCATTAGTCAACAAATTAAGTATTACACCAAACAAATACAAACCACAAGGTCACAAATACTCTTTGGGAATATTCCTCATCTACTCACAAACATTCACATTCCAAACCAAAACAATTTTCTAATATTCAGGCATCTGCTTCCATTACATACACAGGATTCTACCATTTTAAGTCACCTTACACTGTGTTGAAGCTGGCTGAGAATAGCTGGCAGTGTTGTTATAATGAGGCACCCAGCTCATCCAGTGAGGTTGGTGGTCTGGGTCATGACAGAGTAGAGAGCTGGTATAAATAGCATCTGCAACTAAGTAGTACTATTTCTGCTATTTATGGTGGCTTTCCAGGATAAAAGTGTGTAATGTGGCTGGTGGGGAGCAGATCATCAGGGATTGGCTTTTATTTAAGATTAATATTTTAGCAGTGGGCAGACCACAGCAAGCACACTTTGTTCCTTGAAAACAACTTTTGAGGGCTCCTTTCACAGGAAATTTGCACATTGACCCCAAAATGTCAGTTCTGAATTGTCTCCTCAGGCTGACATGTTGGGGCCAAGCGGTACAAAACAAAACAGGACTGTCCCAACAATGACAGTGTGGACAGAGGAAAAGCACCCTCTTAGAAGTCATTAGAAATGCCTGGTATTGCATCTATGTTACGTTGAGTGAGGTTGTTTTTTATTGGAAATTAAGTAATTGAAATTTGAGAGCCACACTGGAACTGGAACTGTCTTTTTTAACTGGATTCAGCCTTTTACTGTACTGAAAAAAACATTCGGTTAAAAACGTAATTCTTTCCAGCACAGAGCTGTCTCTATAAGATGACATGCTCGGGACAGTAAGAACCCAAAGAAATGGCTTGTTTCAAGGAAGTTTCTGACATTTCCAGCATACTGGTGACAGTGTTGAGCAGGTCTCTTAAATTATTTCAACATTGTGGCTGTGTTACATCAGAATGTTGTCCTGACATACCAGTCCCACAAAATAGGTTGCAGTCTGATATCCCTAGGAATCACATTTAAATTGGACAATTATGCACCTTTACGTTCAGTGCCAATGCAGGAAGTAGTAGCCCAATGTGAAGTGAGTCAGAAAGTGAGGGAGTGGAGGTCTTGGTGGTGGATGGGGTGTAGCAATTCCAACTTTAATGCACAAGCCAAGAGTTTGCATCCTGTCACTGACCTGTAAGTAACGTTGGCCTTATTATTAACAGTAACCACTATATCTTTCCTTAACCTTAACCATGTGCAAAAGTATTGTTTAGAAATGTTGACATAAAAAATATATCATTAATCATATAAGTTTATATATGTTATAGTACTAATAATAATAGTAATAATATTAATAACAATATCGACATTCTTTACTGACAATAGGGATGCTTTGGCAGTGCTTTCCACAACAACTTGTGAATTCAAAAACAATTCATATGATCATTTTCTGATCTGCCATCCATATGGTTAATCATCAGCAACAAAACCTACTCAGTTATGGATAGGCTAAAACTGTGGACATGGTGGGGAAAAAAATGAATACTTTGACCATTGCAGGAGAGGGGATATGAGCCATGATCTGGGTGTTGATTTTGTACAGATACAAAAACAATATTTTTATAAATGTGTTTGTTTAAGAGCTGAAACATTTAATCAATCAATCAATCAGTCGATTAGGTGATTGATAGATTATTCTAGGAATAATCACTGATTAAACATTAAGGTAATTTAATCAGACAAACCAAATCATTTGGATTCTCAGAACTTGTGAATGGCAGTTTCCTTTTTTTTTTTTGACAGTTGATTAACAGAAAAGCATTATTGTCAGATTGATCAATAATACATACAATCATAAATTGGAGCATTAGTTTGGTTTCAAAACAGTTGTTCCTTTAACAAATTAAACCAAACTCCCTAAACATTAAATCTTGCAGCATAAATAATATACACTACTGTAAAACTCTACTTTAAATTATGATCAACAATCAAAAAGTCAAAGAATGAGTAAACAAGACAAAAATTATTTTCATTGGCAGGTTTTGTATTCGACAGATACAGTACATATATTCCATTGTACCAAAAAATACTGAGGACCAGAATTTAGTGGTTTACTGTTCAGGCTTATAGTCATTAGCTGTATCCATGCTGGTCCCTGTAGACAGACCGTGACTGGGCAGTATGCAACGGCCACTAGCCATTTAATAGGAAGCATGTCTTGCTTTAAAAGGTGGCCTCAAGAAGAATGCCTCCATTAGTTTCCCATTAGTTTAAATATTATGCAAAGGAAATGAGCGTATATATCCAGACAGAGTATAAATGTGAAGCGTGAGTATGGAATGTGTATTAGAGCAGGCAATAATTCAAGTGGGGAGAAAAACAAGAGCCTCTTACCTACTGTTGAATTTTTCATTGTTATATGGTGCATTCAAGGACCAAATGTGGGGAGAGAAAATGAGATAAAGAGTAAGTTTTTTTTCTTTTTCAAGACATTTTTCGTAGAGTGGGATGAATGCGAGCTGAAACAATAAAGAGGGTAATTGAAGTGCTGCTGAAAAACTAAATCAGAGAATATAATCAGGGTATTCATTCTGAATATTGGAGAGCAACTACACCCAAAATAGTATTTTTACAGTTTAACTTAATTTTATTTATTAGGAAGGTAGGAAGGCATTGTCCTAAGATATGTCATTAGGGGAAAAAGTAATATACTCAGTATAAAAGAAGACTTTTCAAGATCATGATCCACTCTTACTGAGTGAACACAAAGTGGGATCAGAGTTTGAGCACAAGAGTCGATCTTTGACTTCTACAGCAGGCTACAGCTTTAATAATTAGTGGTATTTTCCATTCATAGGCCTCCCAAAACCACATCTCCAAACCATCGGCTGGGAGACCTCTGGTTGTTGCTAATTTAGCTTGGATTATAGCTGGTAACAAGGAAGGGTTCAACATTTTGGGAAATACACTTATTCGAGTGTAAATCCGTATGTGGTTAACTATTGGCTATTACAGAGGCCTACGTTCTGAGGCGGACTCAGAGACAAGCTGTAGGACGCTCCCGCAGTATAGGTAGTTTTGTGTAAGTCCTTGTTTCCCCAAATCTCAATTGAAGTGGTGAGTGCAAATTTAGCATGATCCATGGAACCACAATAGCCACATATATGGAAAATACACCATGATCAAATATACTGGAAATTTGAGTACTGCAACTCTTTGAATCCTGGGAATTTCAAATGATCATCAGGGTTAAACCAAACTAAATGGTAAAAAAGACTAGTCTTTTTCTGTGAAAATCAGTAAAGACAAAAAAAAAAACAATAAGCCTAATAAAAAGAAGAAGGTGTAGTGTTACCCTCTTCAACAAGACATATAACAGAAAACCTATAACTATGCTTTCCATCAAACTCATTATCTTCCATCTCTTTTAATTGACTTATAAAAAGCCTTTGACTCGTTCATCTTGATAACCTAAAGCTAATGAGCTTTGCAGGTGTACCATGGTGTAATCATGGAAAGTAGGTTATTAAACACTGGTGCAGAAGTAATTTTTTTGTCAGGATGGATTAGCTTAATTTCTGGAAGAAGCTCCCTCACACAAAGGCCTCCCACAGTGCAGGATGCATTAACACACACACACACACACAAACACATATATACATACACATATACATACATACATAAGCGTTGCCTGCTCCTGTGTCTGATCCCAAACTCCATTACTGCAGGAAATGAGACTGTCCCTTCGCTATGTCTCCACACAGTGATTTGTGGGATTATAGGCCTTTTACACTCTGAAATGGACTCGCTGAACCTTTAATACAGGTGACAGCTTAACACTAGTGTGGTATGACAATGAAAAGGTGTTCATGGTGCATTTTTTCTTAAAAACTGAAAAACCAGAGTATATTGAGGAAAGTGGGTACTGAAGTTTTCTAGTACAAGGCATTACAGGGTCAGCAATCCTAATGGCATCAATCAGACACTTTGACCAATTCTGTAGGAATTCTGTAATTATTTGTACCTTTATCTATAGATTTAGGGGCCCCTATGATTACGAACTTGGAACAGGAATTAAATCGCTGTCAATCATCATCTGTCATTCATTTAGTGCACATAGGGTCATGCCACGCCAACAAATCCACAGTCCAATAGCTCATATTGCAACAGTTAGTTCTCAAACTAATAAAAGCCATGGCAAAATAGAGTACAGAACTTTGCTCTGTAATGGATGTGAGTGGCAAACTACATTAATGAAACGAAACAGTAGCAAGATTAAATGGGCTGAGAGTTCTGGATTCTGACTGGATCGAAGGTGTGGATGAACTTTGAGAAAAACCTATGAGGTATGTGTTTGATTCCAGTTCTAAATGAATACACTAGTATTAAACTGTAGGTGAAGATAGAAAGGGAGGTTTAGCTAAAGAAGTTGGTGCTAGAGTTCTTTGTGTAACCACCAACCAACAACAACTGAAGAAAAGGATAAATAGCTTAATTTTTAGATATGTTTGAAGTTTGAATCTGGACATCAAATCAACTCAAGGAGGAAAGACATGCTTTTTAAAACAACGTTAGCTGGTAGCCTGAGTCTAGTGTGGGCTTTATATATATATATATATACACACACACACACACATAGGCCCCCACTAAACACAGCTATATATATATAGATATATATATCTATATATATATAGATATATATATAAAAATATATACTTTCCACATACTTACATATATAAAATATGAGAATCACCAAGGTTGGTGCTGTGAAATTTTCATATACTGCAGGTTTACGTGTGTAATTATCATGCGTCAGTGTAGACAATGCAGGGCTCAGGTCATATTCCACACAGGAAATTATCTCATTCTATGCTCAGTTGCTCTCATGCATGTTTAACACAGGTGTGGTTGGATAACAGCAGGCCTGTACACACTGTTTTAAGTGACCCTACTTACTGTGGACTGCTCTTGTTTTTTTCCACCTTTACTGAGTTGAAGATTTATCGAGTGCCTTTTCTCGGCATCACTATTCCAGAACTATAAAATCGTTCACATTTCCCACACTTTTCTATTTTGACCAGGGCCTCGCATGAGATATAGCAAATTTTGATCTTTCTATTTTGGTCTTGACAGAAACTAATACTACATAGATTAAGGATTAAGGAGGTGTGATCACTCAGCTGTTGCAAGTCAGATGAATATGCAGATGGAGGTGTCACGAGACTGATCTCTGACAGGTCGACTCGATGCTCGCATCCTATTTACATTCTGTAAATGATTGTGGGATCAGGCCGCCGTGTCAGTGCATCTCACCGGCTTATTCTCCCAGACAGGATTTGCAGATATTGACACGAGGTCTGCCTGTGGTACTGTTCTGACATAGAGCTGTTAAAGGAGAAAAAAAAAACCAACCCCATGCCAACACACCGCTCTCTTCCATTTCCCAAGCCAGAGCACTGCCAGAGGAAAAATGATGAGTAGCAAATCCCTTCTGAGGGCATCCATCGGTCAAATTCTCATTCTGTGAACTCAGACAGTACAAGGGTTGGGATGGAAACAGATTAGACATCACAGTTAACAACAACAGGAAAGGAAAGACATTCTCTCTGTTGGAAGTGAGGCTAAATCTAGCATTGTAATTCACTCTGAATAGGAACATGAGTTAAAAAGCTCAAATGTAAAATGTGTAAATTAGCTGCAAATGTCAACGCAGCAAGAACCAAAGGTTATTACCATTCATCTCTGTCCCAGTAGAACCTCCATGGAGACTAGTTACAGTGAAGCTGGTGTTACAGGAACTGATCTCAGGAGGGTTTTCCTCCTCTGGAGTTGGCTGTTACTATTAATCATAGCTGGACAAGAAGCTATTTGAGCTGAACATCTAATTCCACTTTCACTTCATTCCCTCAAGTGTGTGGTGGAGCACGGTGATGTATGTACAGTTTTCTTTGTGTGTGCATGTACTTTCATAAGCACTTCTCATGTATGTGTCAGTCACTGCTGTAGCTGTGTGACGAAAAGATGATGACAAAACACAATGCATGATTTTAATATTTCAGATTGCATCTAATTAAAATTCAATTTAAAAGAAATGTTGATGATACCCAAAATTTGACATCTCTATGAAGTTCAAAAAAGGCACAATTTCCACGGGGCATGGGAATACAGAACTCCAGTAGTTACAGGTTTTTGGTTTAATGGTTGTTGTTTGTTTTTTTTGCCAACCATTTCAGAAAGACAGTTCTTGATCAACATCTACATTCCCAAGAGCTTGGATTGAACCACCCACCTTGCGATTAATGGATAACCTACTTTATTTCCTGAGCCACAGCCACCCCAACATATTGACATTATTTTAGAAAAAACAGTTTATATTCTTTAAACTGAATTACCAAGAAATGTATTATTTTTGTAACAGTACTGAAACTCAGGTATTCAGGCCACCGTAGATATTCAGGCCACCCATATTGAAAAATATCAAGGCTGATACAAGCTCTACCAGTCTGCACATAAGTGAATGTGCACAGGAGTCATTTGAAGACTTGGCTGTTTCTTTTATAATTATATAGATTTTGAGTGTAACATTCATCAGCTTTCTTGACACTCTTTTCTGTAGATGGTGAGGTGGTGAATTGAAGCCAGTGTATAGAAATGAATACAAGTTTAATTTCACTTCATATCACATGTTACTTATAGAGCAACTTTATCATAAACATTCAAACCAGCAGTGTTATTTGTGCTTATTCCATAAGCACCTTTCAATTGTAAAAGATAAAAGCCAACTCAAATCAAATTACGCTCAATATTTCGTAGAGGGCAGGATATGAGGCTGATCCATGTGCACACATTTCAAGGTGGACTGTGATTTATAAATTGCTTGTTAGTATACCTGTGCACGGTTTTATAAATCTAATGTTTTTTTGGCACCACCATTTTCAACTTTTGTACACATGTACACTTTTAGTATGGATCCTATGCACTGTTTTATAAATATGGCCCCTGGACTGGTACAAGTAGTAACTGAGTGACGAAGGAAGTGAAGACAGGGGTGGCGAATAAGGAACAGGTGAAGACAATTACATACGCAAGAAAACACAAAGGCATGAAGTGAAGTAACAGGAGGAAAGGAGACTTCTACAAAATAAAACAGAAACAAAGCATGAGTAGCAAGACTACAAAAGTTAATCAGAACATGGCAAACTCTTAGTCTTTAAAGTCCTATATATATTATGGCATGCCGTTAATAAATTATTATATATATGGAATGGAAGTCAGAATATATTGAATGACAGTCATAATATGTGGAATGAACATTGAATATATGGACTGAAATCTGACGTCATCAAGGCGCTGGCGACATCCTGTGTTTTCCATGTAATTATTTGTACAGTTGCTACAAGAAGTGTGTCACAATATGAGCGAGTCAGTACGAAATCTAGTTTCAACAATCCTAAAATAATTAACATCATGGCAAATACGGCTCAAATACCAGTAACCGAATTAATCTTATTTGATTGCAATTCTACCGATGAAGAAATGTATTCACTGCTTCATCGTGGAGAACCAAATGCAGCGAACCTCACAGGCCTGGCAGGTCCTGCTCATCAGGCAAACAATAACAGCATGAAACACACATTTAACCTCGCAACGGCCCCTATCTACGATCCTGTGGCCACAGATACAAGAGGCGGCAATAGAATTGAATGCTTTTGAATTGTTGTTAAAAGGGTAAGATTGTAGATAGGGGTTGTTGTGGGGGGCACGTGAAGCTGAAGGCGTGTTTCCTTAACGTTTTCCTGATATGATGGACCGGCATATTGGCCTTTCCAAGATGAAACGGTACAGTTACCAGGATTATTTTGTCCAGTACTTGCATTTGCCAGGGTGTTAATTATATCTTCCATAACTGAGATTGCTGTTATTAGATTTTGTGCCGATTTAGTGACTGCAGCAACATCCCAGTAGTGCCAGCACCTTGATGACGTCAGATTTCATTCAATATTCTCAAGGTTCATTCCATATATTCAAGCTTCATTCCATATTTTCAAGGTTCATTCAATATATTCAAACTTCACATTATATATATATAATAATTGCCATAATATATATATAATGGCATGCCGTTTAGGAAATTATTATATATATGGAATGAAAGTCTGAATATATGGAATGACATTCAGAATATATTGAATGAACCTTGAATATATTGAATGGAAGTCGGAATATTTAGAATGAATCTTCAACATATGGAATAAAAGTTTGAATATATTGAATTGAAATCAGAATATATGGAATGAATCTTAAATATATGGAATGAAAGTTTGAATTTATGGAATGAATCTTGAATATACTGAATGGACCTCGAATATATGAATGGAAATAGGAATAAATTGAATAAATCTTGAATATATGGAATGAAACTTGAATATATGGAATGAATTTTGAATATATGGAATGAAACTTGCATATATTGAATGGAAGTTGGAATATATAGCCTGGGAATCAGACGAATCTGCAAGCTCATTATTTGCTCTGGCAGATACGTCTGGCCCTTCTCCCATTCAAACTGACTTCTTTGACGATTTATTGGGCTAACCAATCACAAGGGTTTATTTAGTATGAGGCTGGTTTAAGACGATGACTGACAGAGAAGAGCGCCGTTCAGGTATCTTTGTAAATATCCAATATGGCTGCCTGCCGATATGGAAAGTTCCCCAGCCGGCTACAGCAGCAGTATTAAACAGACTGGACGGTAAATTTTCTCTAAAAGAAGAGCAAACAACTGCACTTAAACTTTATGCTATCAAGAAATATGTGTTTGCCGAACTTCTGACAGAACGTACTGTATGATAGGACAGCATTTTGTTGCTTGCCCGTCCATAACGCCCCTTGGAAATCAAAAATTAGAGGTTTCAGACTGATACGCATTTGCGAATTAGTCTGCCGATGCCAGGCTGCGAAATATATGGAATGAATCATGAATATATGGAATGAAAGTTTGAATATATGGAATGAACCTTGAATATATGGAATGAAAGTTTGAATATATTGAGTGAACCTTGAATATATTTAGTAGAAGTCAGAATATATGGAATGAACCTTGAATATGTGGAACTGAACCATGAATATATGGAATGAAAGTTTTAATTTATTAAAATGAAATCTGACTTCATCAAGGCGCTGGCGACATCCTGTGTTTTCCATGTGAATATTCGTACAGTTGCTGCAAGAAGTGTGTTACTATATGAGCGAGTCAACAATCCTAAAATAATTAACATCCTGACAAATACAGGCCAAATACCGGTAACGGTATTAAATACTATTTGAACTTCACAGGCCCTGAAAGTCCTGCTTATCAGGCAAATTTTAACAGACTGAAACTCACCTTTAACCTCACAGTAGCCCCCACAACGGCCCCTATCTACGATAGGCATACGGCCTTCCGCAATGAAACAGTGCAGTTACCCATATGATTTTGGCCTGTATTTGCCAGGATGTTAATTATGTCTTCATTAATTAAGATTGCTGATACTAGATTTGGTGCTGACTCAGTGACTGCAGCAACAACCGAGTAGCGCCAGCACCTTGATGACGTCATATTGCATCATTCCATATTCTCAAGGTTCATTCAATATATTCAAACTTTCATTCAATATATATAATAATTAAGCATGCCATAATATATATATTCTGAAACAGCTAAATAGAAAGGGGGAAGAGATGCAGATCATGACAACAATAAAGCAACTTTGACAACAATAAAAGCAGATGGTGTTAATTATGACACATTTTTTTAAAGGAATAGAACATTTTAGAAAATATGCATATCTGCATTTCCTTCCGAGTTTGAGTTACGAGGAATTAAATCAATTTCATGTCTGTGTGTTAGGTATGTAGCTGGAGTCAGGAGTTACTTATGAACTCCTCATTCAAAATCAAAATCCCTTTGATATACTTTAAAAAATGGTCAGCGGTCTTGTCAAGTAATATGAAACAGTTGAGTTTAACTTTGTGAAACCACAGTACGGTCCTTTAAGTGTTCCTGCAAGGTGCCTGTTAGACCCTGCATGCCTGACAGTGACTGTTTTGTGACAGAGCATGGTCTGAGCCGAAGGTGTGCTGTCGTCCTGTGTCCTCCAGGTCATCTGTTTCTGTGGGAGTGAGACACGAGGAGGCTGTGATTAGCGGGCTGAGCCCGTGAGTGAACCTATGGCTGAGAGACTGCACAGTGCAGGTAAGAAGTGCCAGAAACACAGAGAGACCAACTGACAATCTGTGCCAAACTGCAATACAACACAACAGGACAAACTGTATAAGGACGTACCTGGGGAGGCCTTTTGTTGCAGACCGTAGTAGTACATGACTAATACTTAAAACCTGCCTAGCAGCCCTTAGAGGCTGTGATGCATTACACCCAACAAAGGAAGAGTGGTAGATACAATGAACAACACACAGAGGATTACACTGATAATGTTCTTACAGCCAGACTGATACTGATACTCAGTGTCAATCATACTTGCTTCTCTGTGTACTTAGGCTTAGTGGTGCTTTTTAACTAAGTGCTAATGTCAGCATGCTAACATGTTCACTCTGAACCCAAAATGTCACCTTCATGGTGGCCACTGCATGAAAGGACAGAGGATCACCAACATCAATAGGTTTCATCCTCTGGGGACCAGGGGTGTTGTATAAAATTGTAAGGCAATCCAATCAAAAGTATTTAAGTCTGAGCCCAAGTGGTTGACCGACAAACTGACAGTGCCATCCATAGAGCCACCCCAGGAGTGTGGCTAACAATCTGATATATCAGCTCATATTTGTTCTTTTATATAGACACAAAACATAAACAAGCATATTTGATATTGATCCCTTAAATGTATTTATTGACCACATTGACTACATAGTGAGGGGGCATTTTCCAGTTGAGAAATTAACTTGTGTTCTCTGGTGAAAAAAAACTCTGAAATGGAGTCATTGTTTCTGAATGAACTCAAGCGCTACGTACCAGCTGATATATAAGCTGATGCCAACAGTATATATGATAAGCTAAAATCCCCTGACAATTCTGGCCATGCTAATGTATCAGTCATGCTCTAATCCTTTGGGACTGGGTAAGCTTCAAACTAAGTGCTTAGCAGATCATCTAATAAGGTCTAGAATGTGTAGTTTGTTCTGAAGGTTATGCTAGAGGAAAGATCATGGAGAGCCCAAAATAGAATAGGGATCATCTTCTGAGGAGCATGGATGTGTTCAGTAAACTTCATGGTGATCTGCATTTTGGAAAATTTGTTTTATAAAAATTGAAAATTGCTTTGCGCTGGCTATAGAGCAGGGCGGGGGCACCAAAATGTAGACAAAGAGTCTGTAGTACTGGGACAATTATATACAAGTATACAAGTATATGGAGCAGTGAAGCTGGAGTAAGTGTAGAGGAGCAGCTGATACATGTGTTCAGAGCCAGAATCTATCAGGGAACTGTGTGGGGTTCATCATTCTTCAAGATAATTCAAATACGTCTTTTGGAATGACGTGCTTTGATGCTTGACTTTAAAGGCATTGACAGCAGATGCCTCTTTCATCCACAGAGGGCAGCCATGCATCACTTTCGAGCCCTCAAACAGCAAATCAATCTGTAGCAACCAGGTAGAACAGGAGGCCACCAAGAGCAACACAGTCAAATAAAAGAGACGATAGAAAAAATGCTGAATGCACCGCACATTCACTGGAAGTGTCTTTAAAAATCACAAAGCATAAATTACTTTTTTTGTGTATGATTTTTGAAGTTCTTTTGGTGTAGCTATGTAGTGGCAACTTTGGATGCAGTCCATACTGAACAGTATGAGGGAAATATCTTATTGTGACTTTTTTGATATTGCGACTGAAATTTAAATTAAACTTCATGCCCGTTGGGTGTTGCGAAGTATTAAAGGAGACTTATCGAGAAATTATATTACTGTTTAGGACTCCCAGAGTTTTTTTTTCTAACCAGACATTTGGAGAAAAGCTAACTTACAGATAACTTAGGTAGTATTCTATGGATAAATGACAGTACACTTTTGAGATATTGCATTAATACCTGTACTTGATTATGGTACATAGTAATTTTCAAAAATAGCATTCCTATTAGCATCATATTAAATAATGGCAAACAGCTTCTAAGTCACAATTAACAAAATTTTGACATCAACTAACAACCAAAGTAACTGTTCGCTGCACTGACTGAATCCCTGAATCTCTGAGGTCTAGATTCCTACCTGTGGAGGTGATGAAGAATATGTTATGCTTAGATGTTTGACTAGGATATTTCAGATACTGTTACGATCCGCCTGCTGTCATTTACTCAACTTAACAGCTAATGGAAAATAATAATAATGCTGCTATCACCTCGGTTGTTTATGTATATAAAAAACAACATTCTGTTCTTTCTGAACAAGCAAAAAGACAGTAAAAGACACAGCGCACTCTCTTCTTTAGTATAGTACTGGCTTTCGTCACTTAGTTTGGTGACCATCAATTGTTTTTATAGCTGGAGAAGTAGTCAATGATTAAACTCATAGTATCAAATTGCCCTCTTTAAAATCAAATTTCAATATCAAAACAGTTTATGGATCGATCTAGTCCATACTGACAGATTATAGGGACAACTGAAAACACCAGTAATTTTAAGCTATTTAAAGGTAGCTGGATATGTTTCTGTAATCTTATGTCTGAAACCTCTATAATGTGTGTTTTTGCATAAATTATTTTTAAAAAAAAAATTATACATCAATTCTTTATTACAAATACATTTTGTAAAGATATAATGCAGCCCAGATTACATTCTTATGAACATAAAACAGATGAACAAGCAAGAGTTGTAACTCACACTGACACTAGGAGTCCTTGTCCATTTAAAGTTAACATAGGTTGTATTTGGGCATTTGAACAAATGACTGATGCTTTTTTAAAATAGATTTAAATTTAAAATACTTTCCTGGGTGTTTTTGCCTTATCTCAGCTGAACCTCAACACACAGCTTCATATCTGCTTCAATAGAATTTCAATGAGAACCGCTTCATCAATCTTTACAGGAACTCATACATGGTGCCAAGGATCATTCGACAAGCATTATTTTAAAGGCTAAACCTCTTTTGTCATTCACTGGCGTTTCGGCTCTATAATGTTGGTGTTCCTTTGAAGTTACGTATTTCTTCCTCACAGGGGAGGGTTCGGTGGGAGCTGTGCATTTTTCTCTCAGGGCAATGAAATTTCCTACAGACTGGATTTCATGTATTTTTGAAGTCCCATTCTTTCAGTCAGGTCCTCTTATCCCTAAAGAGCCTGAGCAGTGATTGCAGCTGAGTGGATCAATCTGAGAATTGCCTGTGAAATTACGTTTCACAGATAATGTGAAGATTTGTGAAGAGTGAACCTAGTCTCTGGCACACCTTCCAAGTATTGAGTTGCATCCCCTTATGGACAAATCCACTGGCTCGAGGCTTCAAAAGTCTTTTCAAATCACCTTTCAGTTCATCTACATCTCCCACTCAGGACTGGTGCAAATGGGATGTTCAAATCAATGAAGGCGCTGAGTTTCTCACACACTCAGTCAATTTCATTTACAGTCCAACTTTTCTTTCTATTGTGCTGCTGTTGTCTCCTTTTTCACAAGTTGCACCACTCTGTTTGTAAACAAATCTAGAGCCCGTTGCACAAAAGTGACTTGCGACCATTTTTTGTCAAATTTACAGTCAAAATTAAAGTAAGAGGAAATAATGTACACAGATTACATTGAGCAAAGGATGTGTAATAAGGCCCTGGACCTTATCTCGACTGCTGCTACTTTCTGTGTTTAGATGCAACTTTAAAGGCTATAATTTGACCAAATTTGCAACATGCGATCAGCGACACGCTCACGTTTTGCTAATAGAAATGTCTTGCTTCCAGACTATGCACAAGCATTAGAGATCCCAGTAGGACTCATAAATGTATCTGCAATTCACAAACAACAATCATTTAGGAAATATCATGTTGCTATTTGGGATCTGAGTGTAAACATTGCTCGCAAATAGCTTTTGTGAAACAGGCCCCCGGATTTGATACTATATGTGATACTATTGCCTGTGCTACTCATTCTCCTTTCACGCTCAGGACTCAGGGTTTAATAACTTCTTTTAAGATTGATGTAAATGCCCACCAATGAGACAATCAAGATTTAAGAGACTTTGAGTTGAGATACAAGGGTCTGTGTGTGGATTGGATAGTTTTTGTTTTTGTTTTCTTTTTTTTTTGGGGGGGGGGGGGGATTTGTGACATTTTCCTTTTGTTTTCCTAAGGGATGTCTATCTGCGAGTTTTTGGGCACTTGTTTATCGTCTAATGTAACAGTTTATGTCATTATAATGCCACACATTCAGCTTTTTCATTTGGATTGAATACATTGATCCTCAATGGATTGAAATGTTGATAGATTTTTATGTGAAACACTAATCAAAGTATATCTACAAACATCAAAGTACTTTTTTCTTAGACTGGATTTTCTGCACAGGCTTTTGATGATGATGTACATAAATATTCAGTGGGTAATACAAAACACATCACAGTTTCAACAGAACATTATTGACTTAGCTATCAGTCTTCAAAAACATGTAATGCTTTCCATGACCTGCTTCATATTAAGCTGGCGAGTCACCCTTCATATGTGTTTAGGGGCGAGACGTGTGACAAGCAAATCTCAGCAACATGGACTCTTACTGTGTAATCTGAAGCAGGGTTTGGTTCACTGATAAGCTGATTCAGTTTATCAGATGGTATTACGGCTGCTGACCTTCAGGCTGCCGACTATCATCTCACAGAATCAGAGGGGCCGTAGCAATCTCAGCTCTCGTAGATCGAAGTCACCCCCTTCCCCCGACCCCCACCCCCCAAGGGTGGAACGAACCCCAAAAGCCACAGCACCACAGGTGGCGCAGGGGTCAGGGGTCAGGGACGTGACTCTTTTACTCATCAACACCAGTAGTGCTCGGCCCAGAAAGGGGAAGGGACAGGAAAAACAACAGGACCGTGTGAAGACTGTCACTGTTACAAGATAACAAATATGGCTTTAACAAATACATGAATTTAGTAGACAGGAAGGCCATTCGACTGACAGGTGTTCCTGTTCATTTGTACATCCCTCATAAAGGAAAGACAGTGAAGCTACAGTGTTTGAAGACTATCCCTGTTTCTGGATAAGAAATCTGATCTTTCAAGTAATAATATTTTGAATAGACAAGAAAGCTCTAATGCAAATACAATGCTTGAATTATACTTTTTTATATGATCGAATTTGATTGTGTACTATATATGAAGCTGAAGACTATCTCTGTTACCAGATAAAAAATATAATTTTTCAACAAATAAATTATTAGTTCAATAGAAAAAAATCAAATAACTGCAATCAAATAAAATATAATAATATAATGTTTGATTTTTGCTCTGTTCTACTGTCAGGTTCCTGTTCCTGTTCCTGTTAATTTGTGTGGACCCTGTATACTGAATATTCTCCTACCAAACATGTTACTCCTCATTTTCAGCAGATATTAAGTGTTAAAACTCTAATTAAATCCAATAAATTGGTCAAAATTGCACAGTGAGAGTTAATTAAAAGAATTTAATGTCTCTCTAATGGGCTGATAGAGGGCCTCCTTACCTCCCCTCCGAAAATATCAGCACTACATCCCATGATAAGACTGTGAACCGTGTCTAATAGCCTCGGCTCCTACTCTCCTCACTGAATCATCCTGTACTCTCCCACACCCCCCTCTTCTGCTTACTGTGAGACACTCTTTCTGAAGAGAAATTAGAGAATTTCTGTCTGTTCTTGAGCCAAAGCTTTGTTGCATCAATTCTTAGGCTTGTACTGCATACTAACTACCTTTTTGCTTTGAATGTTGCTGCTGTAGGTACTGAGACATGTTTTAACCTCTTATAAGTAGCACTAAATAAAGACACATGCTTCACATGTTAATATCTAATAAAGGCCAGGTTGTGGATTCAGCAACCACTGGTGAATTAAAATAAAGCTGACGTGTAGAAGATAGAGAAAAAGCTGTGTGCAGCATGCAGTCTCACTCTATTGACCAGTAAGCTTTTTTATTCACAGCTGAGTCGGCTTTTGCGCACAGTAACATAAGCTGTTGTACTGTAGCTAAATGAGCCAAATAGGCATGTTGCATCTGTATGAGATCAGATATCTAAAAAAATCATAAATCTGTTACATGATGCCTGAATAGCATAAACCAGGTGTGTTGGAGACAATGTTGAAGAAAATCATATACAGAACAGCCAACTGACAGTTAGGTGCAAATTCAAATCAGCGTTGTTAAATAGGTAAGTGTCCCACAGCCCCATATCAGCACAGAGATGACCAAGATGAAAAAGAAATATAGCACAATACCCATTTATCATACAGCTTCCTGTATGATAAATGGGATGAACCTGGATCCTCGCCTTGGACAGGGATCATGATCCACATTGTGCAGAAAGTTATGTAGTAAAGCTTGCAAGGGGAGGCTTAACTAAAATGGACTCATGGAGTAAAAAAACAAAGAATCTCCCCTGATCTCCAATAATACTACCCCCCAGCAATAATAATACCACCCCCCTTTATAAACTCTATAATATTTATAATATTTGTATAGTCCCTAAACTTTGAATAGGCCAGCAACCCAAATCTTAAAACAAAGTCTGTTCATCAGTGAGAGGCAACAGAGCTTCCAGTTAGTGTCCTGTGCAGAAGTGAAAGCGATGTTAATATCAGTGTACGCATCAGATCGAAGTGCTCTGTCAAGGTTAATTAGTACCACGACTGAGGCTAGATACACAAACAGCTCTCTTCCTCACCAGCAACATCATCCACTACAAACACACACACTTGAATGATCAGAGAAGAGAAGGCATGTACATCGTTACCTCAAATGCCTCTTCACCAACCGCATGTTAAAAGAGAGCATCATTTGCCAGCTTGTTGACTTCCTGTTTTTAGGATGGTGATTAGTCAGGTGAGTAGTTTATATGTCCATCCGTCCTAAGAAGATATCTCCACAACTACTGGCCAGATTGCTATGACATGTGATATTCAAGTACCTCATCGGATAGTCAAGATAGGGTTGTTTCTATGAAAACATCATGATTATGGTCAAATTAATTAATTACATAAAGGGAACACCACTTCCTGCACTGGGACTGATAGTTGACATTAGGCATGTGTTAGGTGTGTTAGGCGCATGTTGCAGATTCATGTGCAATTTCTTGGGATATTGGGCAAAATTACTGATATGTCTATTGACATTAGCTTAACGTTGCTTGCAAAGTATAAGCAATTAATTGGTGAATTGTACCAATAGAATTACTGCTTTAGAAGTTAGAGCTAGACAAATTTGCTGGTAATATTTTCTAATTGCAGATTTAATGTATTACTTTTTTCAATGTACCCAGTAGGCACCTTATCTCAGCTGTAAAAATCAGTAGTACATGTTGTGGTCACAATTCTTTAGAAAGACATATTTAAGGGATCCTAACAAGGAGGAAGTGTTGAGTTTGCACTAACAGCAAAAAACTAATTAAAGTGGCGCACACCCAAAAACATGGATGTTTCCAATATGACAGAAATAATATCAGTAACTAAGCTTATAAGTGTCTTAAATAAAGTAAATCTTAAAAAAGAGTAACTAAATAACTAGCTAAAAAAGTAAATAGTAAAGGCCACTATTTGAGAAAAGACATCACATGAATGTTAATGCATATAATGTGGTATATTGTGCTAATGTGAAGTGAACAGTACAACAGTGTGGGAGCAGCCGTGAACAGCAGCTCACTACCCAGTGGACCAGATCACAGAGGCAGTCTGGCATAGCAGCAAATATGTTCTCCCTCTTAGGGGACCACCATATGGAAACACTGTGTGTCTGCCTGGCCTAATACCAGCCTCCTCCTTTATACTGACATGAGTACACACAGGCCATGCGGGCATTGTCAGGGTACGGCTAAATTGCTAACATTGCTCTCTTCATGCCTGTTAGCTTTGAAAAGTTAATAAGTCAGACCATTTTACAGTCTGCTGACTCCTGAGCCAGTGAGATGTAAAATCTTGCATTGGTTAGACCAGCATTTGCAAAAACTCAGAATGGAAGTTACACAGTGCCTTGAACTATATTTCATAATTTGCATGTTGTTCAGTATGTTTGTGTGTGTGTGTGTGTGTGTGTTGTATTTTTTTTCTTTCTTTTCTGCAGACAAAAACCCTTGTTAAAGTGACTTTAAAATGAATTATGAATATTTGGGAGAAAGCAAAAGAAAAAAGGGGACATGCAGATACAACAGAAATGCTCCTTTCCTCTCCAAGCCTCTGAGTGGGCGGGCTGTGTATGTGTTTGATTGACAGCTGAGCCAGCGCAGTCACAGAGACAGTGTAAACAAAATTGTGCTGGTAACAGCTTAGGAGCCACGTACAGACAGTGTTTTGTTAGCAGTGGTGATGAAGAAGAATAAGAGCTGCACCATTTCGTATCTAAACTGACTGATGTTGACATTTGCAAGGTTACTGTGCTACAGCTGACAGGCTACTGAGCCATCTAGCTGTCAAAGCGGCTTCAGCACTACATGTTTCCCTGGTGGATGTTTGTTTGGTAGCTTGTCCAGCAAGCCAGTTCAGCACCAGATGTGTTCAATTCATTTTGACTTCTCAGAATGATTGAATAATTCAAGATACCCTCCAAATACATTTAGCAACAAGTTTTTGCAACTGCCCTTTAGAACAACACCTACAGTACTGTAGAAGCATTTTCTAATCAGAATATGCTCCTCCGAGGAGCATATTTAAATATGCTGAATTAGAAATATCTGTCATTTTTACTAGTCAGAACCATACTAGATACTAGTCACAATTTAAATGAATATATCTGGAAATCACATTTCATATAGTCAAAATTTAGATATCTTTAATTAGAGTCTCCATACAACTCAATGGATCATAGTTGCTTGTCAGATTGTAATTAGGGATATCTCAATTTGAATTTTGACCAGTCAAAATGATATTAGACACATCTTGAATTAAAGTTTTAACTGGTCACAAATCCATTGCAGATATACATTTCTGCTTTTAGAGTGCTGATTTCTCACTTGTTGTCAGATGAAAACACAGTTCCTTTATCAGTGATCAGGACCTGACAGCTTGACCACCATACATCTTTTGGTGTATTGGTTATGTTAGGCTTTATAGAGCTGCACACACACACACACACACACACACACACACACACACTTTCCTCCTCTAATCATCCAAGTGAATCAGCGTATGTTGTGGCTGCAGTTGTTTTAACCCTGGGCGATACGCCCATATCACATTTCACTCTCATTTTCCAATGGCAGTGATACATAAATCAGAGTTGCTTTAATCAGCGTTATCATTACTGTCCAGAACAGAGACATCATTACTGCAGGTATCCTTGGGATATCCTCATCATTTCCCCAGACCAGAACCACAACAACAGAGGGTGTTATCAGGATTAACAAATCCCAGTGTCCCTCCTCGTTGTCTCTGAGGCCAGACCAAAGTGTTACTGTAGTTTCAAATGTTTGTTTACTCAGCCCAGTTCCAAGGCACTGCTTAAAGTTTTTTGTTCTTTAGAAAGATGTAATTAACTACAGTGGAATAAGTACTTCCTTGTGTGCATTATTTTTGGTTTTAATACATTATGAAGGGCTTTCTATTTATAGAGTGAATTAAAAAAAAGTTTTCACCATCATCAAATGCCTTTCTATCAATAATACCAAACACAGAAAGGGAAGGAGGGCAAAGTATTAACACATATCCAGCCAAAGGTTCATAAACACCAATGAAGACCTTGAAAGTGCTTTGTCTTTGTGTGTAATTAGCTCATCTGCCGTTATCTGTGTAGTTGTGTCAGTTGCACTCACCCCACTGTGTCCTCTTTGAGCTGGCTCTTCTGTCACATGGGATTAGTTTTTGATGCCAGCAGCGATGTGTAGCTGCAGGACTCTGAGCTCTGCTATTCATGCAAAACTGTTTGAACAACAAAAGCATCTTTCACACCTGATCAGGCTGTCAGCTCAAAGGGAAATTCCGGTTCGGTATGACCTGTGTCTTTACCATGTAAATTCATTGTACCTTGAAAATAGTAGTTAAACAATGAAACTATTAATCGTGACCCCTGTCTGTTGGTTTTTGGCATCACATGTGGATGCGGTTGAAGGATCTGAAAAAGCTTGTAAGTTGACTTTTTGTCAAACCTGGGTCTTACTACCATATGTCTGTCCATCATTCCTATTAGTGATAATAACATTGTATTTACCAGGTGAATCACTGAGCTGAGAACATGAGGGCAGTCAGACAATCAGACAAGTTGGAAAGAAAAATCCAGGTTAGCCAAACTTATCTGGAGAAGAAAACATATTTTTTAACTAGAGGAGAAAAAAATGCTTTGGGTGATGTAAACAGGAAAAGAGTGAGTTAGCTGTAGGCCCCATTTTTACACTATATTTCTTTATATTTTGGTGTATCTGTAGACTGGCATCACCTGACCAATTCGCAAATGATAATTATTCTGAAACCTCCCAGTTTGTTTTTGATTTCAAAGAGGCGTTATCAACGGGCGCAGACCAAAATGCCACTTGACGCAATTAATTATAGACATCAGGGTAACTTGTCCAGTTTGTTTAATACTGATGCGAATTCAACAGAGCATTCCACATCAGGGGCAGCCATCTTGGTAGTTTACGAAAATGCCTCAACAGCGCTCCTCTGTCAGTCATTGTATCAAACCAGCTCCATATTAGATAAACGGTTGTGATTGGTCCAAATAATTCCAGGACGGGTGGAAATCTGTTTGAAAGGGAGAGGGGCCAAATCCATCTTTCAGAGCAAATAAAACATGAGCTCACAGACTGGAGAGTGAATCTACACCATGAAAAGGAATGCTGAATTAGCTGCTAACTAAACCTCTGAAGGACTTGTTGGGGTGCAGGTTTGTTGGTCATGTACGAGGAGGCAGAAATGTAATCCCTCCATCTTAATGCAAGCAGCGTGTCCAAGTAGAGACAGAGGACGAGTGGGAGAGCAGCAGGATAAACGCTCGTTGTGCTGGAGGAGGCATTCAGACAGAACAAAGGACAGACCCACCTGCCCTCCCACACCATCTTTATCTCTGCCTTTCTTTCTTCGTCTCCCTCAAATGTGTACACAGATCATGTATGTCTCGCATGGGCGGTCTCTCACATGCTGCTTCCACGTTGACATGAAAATGAAGTGTAGTTGTAACGGTGTTGGCAATGCCCAATGGGAATTCAGATACAGAAGGAGGAGAATGACTATAGGGAGGATGATAAAAAGGCACCATCAACGGAGTCTCATGTAGATATATTTTCTGTCAGGGAGACTGTCAGGTTCCACTTCTGAAGTAGGTTAATGATGTCTGTACATTTAATTATAAATCTGCAGTAAGTGCAACACACATGTCACAAAGTGACTCATCTTCAAGTCATGTGATGCCCATAGCACACACAAGATGCATTATACAGACAAAAGTATTAGTCAGGGTATCATAGCTAGGATTTGCCAATCTGGGAAGCAAAAATTATAGAACTGCTGCTTTTCTGGATAGCTGACACATGTTGATGCTGGCGAAAGGGTGGTGATGTGTACCAACGCAATTGGGGCGCGGCAGCCACCAATGCACATATCAAGACACTGCTGGTGTGCAGACTGTAGACTTAGCTGAGTCTGTAACCATGCTGGTGGCTATACTTTGTGACTCTATGGGTCATGCTACTGTAGCTTTGCCACCATTGTTGTATATTTCCATATAAACATGTCTTTTACTTGAGTCATTTCGATCGCTTGATTCTGAGTCCGACCCAGAGTAAACTAACTGCAATGGGTTCCACATCTGGATCAACTTACTGGCTTTTTCCCTCAGCCACCACTGTGATGTTGGATCATGGTGGGTCAAGGAAAATGTCTAACCAGATACTAGTGTTCACTTGTGGTGGGTCACACATATTGCAGTCCCTCACATGTTATTGTTTTCTTTTTTTCAATTTTTTTATTTTTTTGTATGAGTCCTTGTTTCCCCCAAATGTCTACAATGGAGCTAGTGAGTGCAAAGTTAGCAAGCACCACTACATTTATGGGTAACACGACAGGTTGATACTGGAATTTTCCTTTAAGCAGATATACTGTATCTTTACCATATTCACTATCTGCTAAACACTAAGTGCAGCTGAGACTGATGGGAATATCAGAAGTTTTGCAGGTATTTGTATGGGACAAATACAAATTTTGACCTGATGATGGCACTAGATGAAGCATCAGGGGATCACTAAAGTCATTTGGATACATTGTCTAAAAACAATACATTTTTTACAAAATGTTGAGCCAATCCATCCAGTAGATGTTGAAATATTTCACTGGATGAGTGAAAACTTTGACCTTCTGGTGGTGCTAGAGGAAAAGTCTAGAAATTAGCAAAGTTATCCATCATTAGGAGATGTGGTGAACCAAAATTTTGAGTTGATATCAATGTAGACAATACAAAACTCAACTCGTCTGTAGATGAATGCAGATAAGCACTCTACATGACTAGGGATTGTATTTGCAATCAGAATTCTTTTCATTATCTTTGTCTCAGCTTCTTATTTTGTTATGTCTGTCGTGTCATCACATCAAATAATTCCAGAGGACTTAGCATTATTGATGCTGCACTTCTTCGCACTGGTTGTGATAATGCTGTAGAACTAAGAATTTAAGCTCCCAAGTCAGAGAGTCGCACTGGTTAAAGGCGTCAGCAAAATGCCTGTGATGTAAAATTAAAGTGTAACTAATAAACAGGAATTTGTCTTGTCTGAAAGCTCTGCAATCACAGCGGCACAGGAGATAGTAATGCCAGCTGCACCTGGTCAAGATGAAGCAGTCTGTGTCCGAGGAGCTGATGCTGAGAGAGCTGGATGTGAATGTGGGAGGAAAATAAGTAAAGGAGGAGGGAGAAAAGAAACAGGTGACAGAAAAAGGCATCTGGTTGGTACTATCATGGTTTGGCAATCAGTATGTAAAACACATCTTTTCTGTCCTGGGGGTGAGTTCAAGAAATAGATAATATGTGTTTCAAGGACTGTAAAATGGTCCCTTTCAAAAAACTTTTTTACAACGTTTCAAACCTAGCTTGGCTCTGCATCGATGCCTCTTTTTTTGAAATGGAGCGTTCTACAGTTGGCAGTCCTTTCGACACAAAGATAGTGTCATGGGATTAACACAAATCAGATATGAGGAACACAGAATGGCAGTTTGAGCTGAGTTTCAGTTTTTCAAAGTTGAGAGAAACTGACTTCTACTCGGTAGAAGGGAACTGTTTATATCATACCCTTATGGAATGTGGATGGGTGTAAACTATACAGTATATTGTGGATTCATGTATTATATTCTTCCCCTATGGCACCACTACAAACCAATAATGATGAATTTATACAGTGTATTTCCCACTCTGTCACAGCACAAGACCGGGCTGCTCCATCTCTCCCCTCCTCTTTGCCATAGCTGTTGATCCCTTGCAACTAAACTCCGTTCTGAGGCTCATTTCAAGGGACTGCTACGACCAGGAGAAGGGCATAAATTGTCCAGATATATAAACATTCCTGATATATATTCCTGATGCTCAGGCTCTCTCTCTCTCTCTCGTATGCTTCAGATGTTTCCAATATTCTCTGAAAACATATATATCTATAAATTAAACCATTATAAAGAATAGCTTCTTCCTATAAGTTTGACTTCTTTATTTGTCATATGCACAACAATCATAGTCAAGCAGTCAATGGCAATGAAAATCTTGAATCTCAGGCTCCCTCCAACAATGCTCTTACAGATTAGTATATAAGAAAAAACATGCAAGTAAAAGTTAGAAAAAGAAGGAATGTATATATATATCTATAGATATATATATCTATAGATATATATAGAGATATATATATAATAGAATAGAATAGATTACTTTGATAATATAGTACTGTGGTAGCAAGTGTACAGGTAGTACATGATACAGTTATGAAAAAATATATATACAGAGATGTAAACAATTAAATGTTTATAAATGCTTTAGCAAAGACTTTTTCTTTTCAGATCTTTCATTTGGGACTAGCATCACAGTATTTGGGAGTTGAACATAAGAAACTTTTTGACCCAACCGTTTTAAAAATTTAATTCTGAAGCCATTGGCCAACTGCAGACCCTCAAGGTAACAGTTGCTAACTCGATTACTGACAAAGCAAAGTCGAGACTAAAATAATTCTACATGGAGCTCCTAAATGTTTTCTTCTCTCTTTGGGGCGGCCTGGCTCAGGAGGTTGAACGGTCGTCCAGAAATCGAATGATTCCTGGTTCGGTCCCCGACTCGTCCAGAGAAAGTGTGGAATTGTCTGTGAGCGAGACACTGAACCCCTAACTACACTTGATGAGCAGTTGGCACCTTGCACAGCAGCCTCTGCCATCAGTGTGTGAATGGGTGAATGAAGGCATGTATTGTAAAGCGCTTTGAGTGGTCAGTAGACTAAAAAAGCGCTATAAAAATGCAGTCCATTTACCATTCTGGTTCTTTATTTTTATTAGATTAAATTCTTAAATAAAAGCCAATATTCCAGTAATGACTGATTCTCAAATAGTAACTAGCATGAACAAATAAAGGCTGGTCACTAATAAAGGCTGGCTGAAAAAACATAGTAGTGGAATTTACTGCACTCTAAAAGCTTACATGATGAATTCAGCATCATGTAAATTTCTACAGAATTAATTCCATCAGTGCAACAACAACTTACCACTCTGCTGCTTTGAGTTTCCAATGTAGCAGCATGGCTCTTGGGATGGCAGTGTTGGTCTGTGAGGTGGAATTGGTCCAGCACTTTAGTCAACAGCTATTGGATAGATTATTATGACATTTTGTACAGATATTCGTGTTCCCCTCAGGATAAATTGTAATAACTTTGGTGACCTCTTGAATTTGCATCTAACGCCACCATGTCCAATATACTTGTTTTACGACCAAATACCTGCAAAACTAATAACATCACCAGCCTCAACTGTACCTGCTAATCAGCAAATGCATGCTGCATGCTAACATGATAAACTAAAATGGTGAACATTGTACCTGCTAAACATCAGCATGTTGGCTTTGTCATTGTGAGCATGCTGTCATTGGCATTAAGCTACTACTACTAAGTTACTGTTAAGTAACGATCAGTGTCCTACAATACTCATTAAATGAAAGGCTCTCAGATTTCGGCTCTCCATCAATCTTCTGTCCCGACTCTATGCAAGGACCCCACTGTGGGCTGAGCAGCAGAGACCTGACAGATCTCAGTGACAGCTGCCTCCACCAGTACGCACACAAGCTGAAGATAATTGTTGATGATCGCAGAGGGAGCCATTATTTTCCAGCATTTGGCCCTGCGGCAAGGCACCATGAGTCACTGTGTGCCAGAGAGGAGGGGTGTTGGTATCACTGAAACACCTGGAGAAAACAAACAGGGATTTGGGCACGCCGTTTTCCGCAGCTTAATGGCACCCGAAATCCGTCGCCTCCAGAACTAATGGATGGGTCTGCACAGGAGAGACGCAGTAAAGCCTAGCAGCAGCTGGACCAACAGGTTGCACTTATTTAACCATTGCCTGTCCTCACCGTCCGTGCTTCACTGATGGTTGATCTTTTGCTGTTTTCCACAATTTAAATCAGCATTTTGTTGCTGATAAGTTTGTATTTGTTGAAAAGTGTTGAAAATGATCGTGTCAGGCCACATAGACATGCCCATGTTTCACAGTGGAATTTTTCCAACCTAACCTCTTTTTTATATATTAATCTTGAACTATGATGTTTTCATACATATATAATCAATTTAATGGCAGTAATAAATAAAGAGTTTTCTTTAAATGGTCAAACTTGAAGGGCCACTTCACCTGTATTATTAAAAAGCATGTGGTGGTATCTCTCCATGCAGTTAGTTTAGGCCTTATTTGTCCAGGTTTGGAGCTTTCTGTCTCTGGGAATTGCATTTTGTGAAGGTAGAGAAAATTACTTTTAATAAGTCAACACCAGTAGTAGCAGCAGTATTTTTACTAATTTTAATAGAATAACTAATTGCCTCAGACTGTGCTCATCAAATCTTCAAATTCGAGGAGCATAGATTCATGCACACATTTTGCAATAGACACAATAATGATTTTAGTTATGTAGTAATACTAATAAAAAGCCTGTAGTTTCATGGCAGTAAACTAAGAATAACAGTCAGTAATGTGACAGCGGTGTGTGTTTTTCCATTTGCACTGGTACATAGTGCAGGGTTGGGTGTGTAGATCCTGATGTGGACATGTTATGAATGTTCTGCTTATCCTGTTCAGCTCAGACTTCTGCAGTAGCCCCTGTGAAAAATAACTCACAGACAAATCTATTTCCCATCATCTGGAGAAACACACTGACATAAACTGAGTGTTGAGGAGCTACAACAGGACATGGGTTACTTAACTTTAATCTTAGATCAAGGTCCACTTACTAGCTTTTTCAACGATCTTGAGATATGGTGGAAATGTGGTTGCAGTGTCATGGAGATGCATGACAAGTGAGCAAACTCCATCCTCAGATGAAGAAAAATCTAGTAATTGGACTTCCGTTAAGATAGATCCCTACAGTTATAATATCCCTGCATAATAATATCCCTCCAGGGATGTTATTATACAGGGCTTGAAGTGATAAACTAAATTAACTAGTGTTCTGATATATACATATATGTCACATGTTCCGATATATACATATATATCACATGTATCATATATATATGTATAATACATTTTCGATTGCATATTGCTTAACTTTTTCACAGCATACTGGATACATTTTCTTATTCCCTAAATTCCACAGATATGCTTTTATTACACTGTGATGAAGTTCATCACATGAATAGCTGACATTGCTGGTAGAGGAATAATCCACACAGCTCATTGCCACCAGCACATACCACTGTGAAACTACAGGCCTACATGTTTTAGCTGTATTACCTTAAAAGGTTGAGAGGGATGAGTATTGCTCTGCGCTGTAGTTTTGCTAAGTTTAAACATTGCAGAGTTGCACTGAGCTACAACAAAGCCTCTCATTTGAAATGTCATTTAAACCTCCATCAGACAGCAGTGCCTTCCCCGCTCGTAATCCAAGGGTCAGAGAGCCACCTTCAGAGGGACACTCGGTCTCAGCGTGTTTGAGACAGGTAGCTTAATAAAGACTGTCACTGATAATAACCTCATCTCCCAGTTGTTTACACATCACTGCATTTTTGGCTTTCACTCATTTCATTCTGTTGAGCTTCTATGCTTTGTGTGTGTGTGTGTATATAGACTGTGTTCCTCCTGCAAGCAGACATGAACTAGGTGCTTTCATAATTCAGCAAGCACTGCTAAATTTCAGAAAGATTTAATAGCTTCATTTAATGTTCTGCAAGCTAAAACTCAATTTGAACGCCAATGGGAAAAAAGAGCATAACATTTTACAGACAGATCTGCAGCCTCTGAACACCGGACTGCAGATTATGTCCAACAGCTGAGAAACAGCATCAAACACTGTGAACTGGATCTGGGTCTGACACAGCCGGTGCCAGGAGAGGAGGCTTGAGCACACGCAGCTGATTCAGCAGCAGCCAGACAGCAGCTCATTGGCTGTGAAATACCAGGCTGTCCAAGCTAACGCATCTCAGTCTGTTAACATCACCACTTCCTTTTTTTTTTTTTTTTTTTGATTTTCTGCACCAGATCTACATTTATAAAATGATTTATCAATGAAGCAGAAAACACACAGGTAGCTGAGCAGCCAAGTTAGCAAACTGCTCACATCAGAATGATAGTATTCTCACAATAACAATGTTATCATGCTGATGATTATTAGTTTATGTATCTTAGTCTAGTGTGTTAGCATGCTAACATTGGGTAATAATATTTGCACAACTAATTAGTTCTGCAGGCATTTGGTTTATGGATAAATATAATTTTTGCCCAATGATGGCTAAAGGAAAAACGTGTGTCAGATCACCAGTTTACTGGTGTGTTGGGATGTTTGGGGGGGATCAGTGGACGAGCCAGCAACACTGTGACTGCCATCACTAGAGCCACGCTGATAGCTAGCATTGCTTAATATATTTTTTCAGAGTGCATATACTAGTCAGAGTGCAATTCTCTATCCTAATAGACTAACTGTTTGCATATACCCAATCAAATGTTTTTACTGTAAACTGTATTTGCATAAAGGTGCAGTCATACTATTGCAAAATCTAGTTTTTGTTCACAAGGGTGCACAGGAAGGTAAATCTATGTGACTCTGTTGTCTGGAGTTCAACTTCGGTGACCATACATGCATATTTGAATGCAACACTTTTGTTTCCAACCATAGACTGTATAAAGAAGTGGACATAGCCTCTGTGTAGTCACCGGTTGGTTTGTGAGCAGCCATTTTAAAACCAGGAGTTTGGCGTTTTGGCCGTCACCATCTTGGTTTTTTGGCGCCAGAAGTGAAGTTAGTCTGACGAGAGGGTAGCGCTGCCTCTATCTTGGTTGGTGGTAGCCGTGGTAACAAGAATTGCGCTGCTGTATTGTCTATTTTACTCTAAACGGAATCATGATTTACAAAATGAACATCCTGCTGTACTAAAGAAGACTTGGAACAAGTGACTGAGACCATAAATCAAGTAAGAAGTAGGGTCATTTTCTCATTGACTTTCATAGAATCAGACTTATTTTTTCAGCCAGTGGAGTCACCCCCTGCTGGCCATTAGAGAGAATGCAGGTTTAAGGCACGTCCACATTGGCTTCACTTTTCAGATCTGTAGGTTGTCGCTTGTTTGCAACACAAGTGGCCTATTTTGACAGTGCTGACCTCTGAGGGACGGGAGACCTGGAGTGCGAAACAGGAATTTATCGTAGAATGGCACACATTGACTCATGCTGTGTTCACTTTTATTTTACCTGCAGAGAAGGTATGAGAAAGGACCCAATGGCCAAGTTTCCATCCAGAGCTTGTACGATACAGTTATTGGCACAGTTTGCTTACATTGTGTCCCTGCCGGCCTAGGAGCATTTGGGATTTATCCTGAAGACTTTAGCTTGACTAATATAAAAAAAAATAAAAAATACCAGCAATACATTTAAAAATCATTTTGACATTTTTCACTACAAAAATGGATGTTGGTTTCACTTGGACTTTGATGTGTTTTAAAGAAAACACAAAAAAGTGGATGATACAGTAAATTCTAAATTGTATGCCAGGTATGTAGTAGTAGTAACCCAACCATGGCTGTAGTGTTACTGTTTCGAACAGAGAGAAGAATTCAATCCAAAATCCACATTCCTGTAATGTGCCAAGGCTACATTTTTTCTGTTGAAGCCAAAAATAAAAATAAAAATAAAATAAACACTGAGTTTTCTTTCACTGCTGATTTAAAATATAGGCTTTGTATGGGAATCTGAGACAGTCCACACAGCCGCTGTGTGTTTTCCTGTGTATCTACAGCTCTGAGTTTGGCCCAGACCATGTCTTCATCACAGGAATATGACATTTTATCCCCTTGCGGTTGACGCTTCCATGGCTAACTATACCCGCTGGTCACACACACACAAAGTGTTTCATTACATCAATGAATTATTTGACAGTGCAGCCCATAACTTCTCTACACAATGCTTATGGAGGAACAGTGTATGCTCCAGACAATTTATGCCTCTTTGAATTTGGCTCTTTCGCCTTGTGTTTGCCACGGCTGCAAACTGCATTCCCCCTTATGAGTAAGAGCACATTATGGGACTAGTATTGACTGGGCAAAGTACGGAGAAAAAATATCCACCCTTATTAATATTTAATTGTGCTTTAATTGCTGTCATTACCTCAAGATTACCCTGTGTTCTGTTGATACGTTTTTATAAGGTAATTAATCCCTTTCATTTACAGTAAGCAGCCACAATCTGGGGCCTGAATACTCCCCGTGAAGCATCTTAACAAAAGCAAACTCAACAAACACTAAGAAGTGTAAAGTGGGTCAGCTGCTCTGCACAGTTCATGGTCCACAGAAGGCAGGATCCCTGTGGAGGATTGCATTCATCTCAGAATCATCTCGAAAAGCCTCCCTGTTGGTTCACTGACAGCACTGAGAGAGCTGCAGGAGACCAGTTAACAACAGTTCCTGTCGTGTCTCATAGTAGTTAATGCTGTGTGGGGTTGTGGGAGTGCTGAAGCTGCTATGCATTAAGCTCAGCGTGTAATATATATAGACTGCTGAAAATAACCATTTCCATTATTTGGTTAGTTGAAAGGCTGATGCACAAACAACTGAAAAGAGCAGCTTTTGTTTATTTGCTCAGTTGTTCAACTTATATGGCAGTAACCGTGATAATAATAAATCCGATGAGCGGTTTAGGCTTAATGTTTCAAAGCCACACATCAACACTTTGATCAAAAATGTAGGCCTTTTTCCTCCTCGCGTTGCTGTGCCGAGATTGCACTGTTTCAACAATCTGGGCTCTGAAATAGTGCAGCAGCGGGTGAGAGGGAGCCACATATAATTAATGGATTTGTTAGCAGCAGTAAAACTACAATCATCATCATCATCATCATCATCATCATCATCATCATTGTCGTCATCATCCTTGTTACCGTGACTGCCATACCAAGCTGTAATCCCTTCTGTTTTCAAAGGTGATAAATGGTCTGTTAGTCCTCTTATGGATCTCTGTGCTGGGCGGTAAACAAGCCGCATGGTTTGATGAGTGAGAGTGGAGAGTTTGTGGTTCAAATCCCATCTGGGAAAACTGTACAGAGGAGAAGTGAGAGCCATTCAGTCCCTCAATAATTACATTCTTGGTCAGATGAGCAAGTGTCCTAGTAAGGGCAACTTACCCATTCCCCAAACAGTAACTGTTTACATGGCTAAAGGTCGTGCTGCATTCAGACCGTCCATCAAATCAAGTTTACTAAATCCAGTTTGGAAAGTTTTTTAAAAAGCTCTGTTTTGGGCCTCAGATACAACAGCCCATGAAAATAAAACATTGGTCTTGGTCAAAGAATTTACTCAAGCGGTCGCCATTACAACTGAGTAAAATCCACCTGCAGGTAAGTGCCATGAGAGGCAGTTGAAAGACCAGATAAGGCTAGTAAGTGGACCTTGAGATTCTTTTCTCAAATTGCCATTTCCATGGTCAAGATTTAAGAGTATTCGCAGTAAAACAAATATATATGTATTGATGCTGCAGAACCAAAGATCTTGTGTTTTTTATTCCACACATTCTTTATCCTTGTCAAAACCTGGCGCCTACATTACCCACAATACAACTCCGTCTCCAGTTTGGTGAGATTTGTTGGTTTTAAGCTAGTAGCTGTTGATGAAGCCTGGAGCCGCTAGCCTCAAACAAAGATGAGGTTTGCTTCTTTAACCCCAAGGGTACCTCCTGAAATGGGACACAGTGACATGCTTGTTTTGGTTCTCTCTCATACCTTTCTGCTTACATTGGAAGACCATAACACTGGAAAAGCTGCCAAGCAGTAGTCCCTATTTTCAACATCAGATCATATGCAGGATATACAGGTCAGCACTGGCATAGACGCACAAACGTAAACCAGCCTTTGATTTTGAATGGTTGCTGCAAAGGTTGCACCCTAGCCAACAGTGGCTTCCGTGTGGGCATCGTAGTCATCAGCTAGCCAAACACAGCTGAATACATGTGAAACAGCGTGTTGTCATTTGCACCCAGCAAATCATCCTGCATTAAAAAAAGGAATGCAATCCTCTCCGACTGCGCTCAAGTGTAAGTGAGAATGTTGTGTGTGCCTGCCAGGCTTTTGTGTGGGAGGATGTGGGACGTGTCTGACACACACAGATAAGACTGAAGTTGGCAATCTAGAAAACACTCTGAGATAGAGACAACACGACAGGGCAGTTATTTTTTAAGCGCTCAGTGTCCTGTGAAAGAGCAGAAGGCTACGGCAGCTCACTGAGAGGACGAGGAACAATGGGCTGACCTATAACACAGTAATAGAGTGTGTGGGATGATCCAAGTGTGACGTGTGGTATTGAGTGTTTCTATATTCAGGGGCAGACTGGAGTGGAAGTGATAGTGGAATAGCAGTAGTAGGGATTTCAAGAGAGAAGATCAGTGGGATGAAAAAGGGATTTTCAGGTCCTCTTGTGATAACATCAGCAGCATACTGCAAATAGTCTATGGAGGTTTACTCTGGTAACTCTCACCTCAACCAAAAGTTCTGAGCATTTCATAATTACACAACATGAATTGTTAACATTGATTACACCACGTTTACACCTGTTGTACAACTAATTTTAACATTGATACATGTACTTTTGCAGTTCTTAGTCAGAATCAGTCATGCATTCATTTCATCATCCCACCTTATTAACTAACATATGAACAGGGTATTGTCTTTGGAGTCTTTCTGTCCTCCATTTTCACAATGGGAAATTGGCAGTAAAGGCAGATAATGCAGCAGCACTAAATGGAATCTGCCATTTGTTGTGCTCCACAATGTGGAGCTGGATGTGGTGATCCTGGTGTGGGTGCGTTATGAATGTTCCACCTACTCTAGGAGCTGTGACAGACAACTGGCAGACTAATCTCCTCTCCATTATCTGGACAGGACACAAAGTCCCTATATATGTTTTTTTTTATGTTCTTTATGTTCTCATAAATATGATGTTTATGTTTAAAAAATCGAAACGTGCGTAATCGACCAAGATGGCAGTGCGTGCACAAGGCGAGGCTTGGTGTCTCTCCAGTTTCTGTGAATTTGTAGTTATGTGCATATTCTTTCCTATTTTCTTATTATTTTTCAAGTCTGTTCAAGCAAGGACAAAAAAGGATCAAGTGTGGATGATATGAGAATTGACTGGTTTTACACCTTAAAGTAGTTCAGATTAGAGATATTTTTTTCCCCCAGATCTTTAATTATGTTGTTGCCACACCCAAATGGGGCACTGAGATCTTTGTTCTCTGAGAATGGTCCTAATTTAGCACATGAAGCGACGACTCTTAAGACCCTGTGGTTTGCTATGTTCTTTCAGGAGCATCCTGTGGATGTGGAACCAGGTCAGCCTTAAAGAGCAGCCTCTGTTATGGAACTTCAATTTCATAATAATAACTCAAGAACTAGTCTTTTTTTTAGGGTTTGCAGCCCATTTCAGGCCCAGGGCCCATTACAGGAAAGGGAGAAGGTGTCACACCATTGCCCCACAGTGGATTTTACATTTTTGTGCATTTGGCCCCCAAATGGAAAAGTTTCCTAAAGATCAGCATACAAGGTATTGTAATTCCGTGGTTACTTTCTGCCAGTGGCAATAAATGGGGTAATTTTTCTTGACAAATGGGAAACGTGCCCTTACCCTAACTGTTCCATAGTTTCAGTGAGCAGATATTGTCAAAGGCGAAAACTGGCATTGGATGTGATTGGGGATTCTTATCTGGCTTCATTTTTCATGCCGTCCCTCTCAGTAATATAACACATCTCCTGATGCCTTCATGAATTATATTTGGCAGTATTGCAAATTTAGGCTTGTTATTTTCATGCACAAAATATTGGAATTGGTTAAATAAACTGCTTAATGAAATGAGACACTTAGCATAGTGGACACATTTCTTTATGTTGAAACTATTGGAGCGAGCGTTTCTCCTAATTGTGTCAGCAGCTGGAGGTAAATATCAGTTTGTCTGGAGGTTGTTTACTTTGGTTGAAGCATATAGTATTAGTCTGTTTTTTCATCCTTTGATTAAAAGCCTTTATTGTATGACTGTGTGATCACAGTGGGACTGCCCCATGGATAACGGAGGAGAGTACTGAGATAGTGATGCTGGCAGGCACGTGGGTTAACTATAGTTTACTGCCTTGTGTTACGAGAATAATTGTACACCCACACAGCTGTCCGGGCTATCTCGGGCTCCTCGTGTGATCGGCCTCAGAGTCCAGGAGCTGAAATGTATAAGTTCCATGCATAATGTACTGTATGTGTGTTATCACTCGCATACAGCTTAAAGAGCAGGCAAGTCCCCTCTTGGCAGCAGAGCAATGCAGGGCACATGACAAACAATGAGAAGCAAATGAGAGTAATGAATATCAAAGTAAGACGAAGTGAAGTGTAGAGCTAAAGTTTGTGTTCTGTGTGTGTATGCAAGGGTGTGTGTGAGTGTGTTTGAGTGTACAGGCATGTGTACTAACTAGAGAGTTAACAGAAACTAGAAAGTCTGTGTGTACAGTAATAGGTATTCGTGCCATGTCGTGGAGACAAAGCTTGTTGTGTCCTTGAATGTCCTAAAGCCTTACTGAACTTGTAATTTACATTTACAGTTTTGACATTTAGCTGATGCTCTGATCCGAAGTTACTCACAATGAATGAGCAATAGATTGGGAGTCGATAGTGTTGTTCAAGGACAACTTTCCAGGGGCGGATCCAGATTGTTTTCAATTGGGGGACACATGGGGGAACAGCAGTTACATTGGGGGGAGGCGCCAAATGAGAGTGAAACATTGCAATGGGTGGGTGGGTGGTGGTGGGGGGTTATTCAAATGCACAGGACAAAAGAGTCTGCTTTTGTGTTAATGTTGGAGCACATCTAATGCAATCTGGCAAAGGTATTCAAGGATCTAATGCCATGAAAACTAACTCACCAATTTTAGATTTAACCCTTAGAACAACTAGAAGAGACAACAACTAGGCCAGAAGACCTTAGAGGTCTGATTTCATATATGCTTTCATATTGGCTAAGGTCAGTGAGCTTGAGCAAGGCCGCATAGGGATTAACAGTAAGAAGTAAAATGTTTCAATCACATGTGAAACTCACCAGAAGCTAATGCAAAGCTCTGAGAACAGGTGTACTGTGTACAAATGTGCTCTTTCTTGTTATGGTTCTGGCACCATTTTGTATTAGCAGCCCACAGTTTTTTTTAAAGAGTATGGTCTAGACCTACTCTATGTGAAAGCGTCTTGAGATAACTTTTGTTATGATTTGGCGCTATACAAATAAAATTGACTTGACTTGACTTGACACAGTCATTTCGCAGCAGTCCAACAAATAAGAGATTCATGAGCAGGTTTTTCTGCATCAGCTGAGACAAGAAGCCTGTTACTCTGGGTGGATTTTTAAGAAAAAAAGCTGTGTTTGTGAAGTGGCTTTGGTAATTACGACCAGAATCATAACACCCAGATTTCTGACATGCGTGGTACTTTCCAAGAAGAGTTTTAACAGCAGTAACAATTATTTTGTTTTGTTGAGCTGCTAGGGTTTGTGGGACAAAAATATATTGGTAAAACCGTGTGTGTCATGAGCATTAAGGGGCCTAAAACCTACACTGAACAGCAATGGACCCTGTACTATACCCTGAGTAGGTGTCGTGTTACGAAGAGAATGAGTATTAAATGATAGAAACATTACAAGTGAGTTTTGAAACCAGGAGTCCGTGAGTTTGGCAGTGCCAGAATCGAGGGCCATATTTACAGCTGCAGAATATTCAAACTGCTAAATATGACCCTCCTCCCTCCCATCACTCCTAACTACAGGTGACCACTTAACTCCACAGTACCTATGCATGTGTTTTAATTATCTGCCTCACAGAAAATGTTCAGGCCAGTCAACTTGGTTTATGGTGGTTTTAGAAAACAGAATTCACAAAATGGAAGTTAAACCCCACAATTTTGAATAGTGCCATGTATTAACCTCAGCTACACAAAGAACCACATTGTCACGGCGCGGTAGCCGTTTGGCAAATACAGGACCCAAGTGCAGAGAGGAGAGGAGACCGGCAGGTTTGCTGATTGGAGTTTATTCTAGATGCAGAGTCCAGAGCAGGCAGGTAACAAAAAATGGGAAACCAGGCAAACAGAAAAATCCAATAACCGGGCAGGTGAATAATCCATAGAAGGGTAGCTGGAACCGACACAAGAACGGGGAACAAGAACCACACCACCGAACAAGCAAAACAAACAAACAAACAAACAAAAGGATCTGACAACTGACCATGGAAATGAACTAGTCTATATACTCAGCTAATTGCTGAGTAGAGACAGGTGAACGGAGTGAAGCTGACGAGGAGGGAGTGGCTGAGAGGAGAGTGGAGACAGGTGTAGATGGGTGGGGCAATCAGGTGATGGGGAAGGAAGGAAAGTCCGAGGGCATCTGGTGGAAGGTGAGGGAATGGCAGGTGAGGGGAACCGAGCAAGAGTCCAGGAGTGACAGACAGATCATGACACACATAGTGGTGAGACATAGTGTGAGTCAATAATATAACCGGCACACACTGACACGGCTTATATTACCGACTTTATTCCTGATGTTACTGCATTTGCATTTGTCACGTTTTAATGAAAATCTCTTCCATGTTTACCTGGTGTCTAGATAATGTACTTTTCAATAGCACTAACCCCATCAGTAAGACCACAAAGTTGTGTCAAATTCACCTGTCCGCTGCTCATACTCTTTTTAACAGAAATACTCTTTTTGTTCACTATTCCAGTCGTTGTACAATGCAGGGCTTTTTGTTCCGTGTTAAGTTCCTGTCAATGAAACTCAACACTTCTTGCACAAATGTTTCACGTTAAAAGCCTTCCAGCAGCTCAAAGAGCATAAACAGAGTAGAGGTGATTGGAATAAATTAGTGAATAAAAACCATTTCTGTTTTGCTTATTTCTCACTCTGTTAGAAATAAAAGCAACAGATTAAGAAAACTTACAAACAGGCTTCTATTTGAGTATTTGTGATATCTCAGCTTTTAAACCTGTTCCAAGTCTTTGACTGAATCTATGCAGTATTGTGGTCATAGATTTTTGAAACCCGATGATATTGTTTTATAGACTCTGTTCGAAGTCTTACTTTTTGCCTCACAGAAGGAGCAGCCATTGCATTAAGCAGTCCATGGTGTGTTGGCTGCCCTGGCATTTGAGGAGACTCCTCTGGTTGGAGCCTGTTATCTCTCTCAGTATTGTCCCTGAAGAGGCTTGACCATGAAGGTCAGTGATCCATGGCAATGTGATCTATAGTGCAGAGAGGGAGGTTACAGGCTGCCGCTGCATTACAGGAGAGCAGAGAAGGCACTTTCATATTTCAGATAGGATCAGAGCGCTGCTTTCTAAAAGTGCTTTTTGACTTTTGTCCTTTTATTTATCAGTATTTGGTACCACATATGCACTGTGATACCTTTATCAATATTACATAAGGGTCTGGAGCTGCAGACTTTTGCTTGGGAAAGCCTGAAAAATTCTTTTAAAATAGAAAGCCAATACATTTTGTCAAGAAGATGTGATGGTATCAACATATAATTGAAATTCTTCTATGTGTCTTTGTGATGACTTTGAAATATTGTTTTTCATTAAAATACAGTTTTTGCTTGAATGCTTGATGACTCACCATTGGAGCACTTTAAGTAACTACTGTATGCTGTGATCATTTGTTTCCAGTCGCAACAACAAAGTGTTTTGAATTTGCATCTCTGACTGGCACCTTGTCCACAGCAACATCAGCTAAGACTGGAGCCATAGCTTCCATTCAGGACACTGAGGTTGTGTCCTCTGTATTCTTTACAGAGTCTGGGGGCTTAAGCAAGTTAGGGAGTTACACTTTACAATTTAAGAAGCATAGTATTTCGTAAGCTGATGTCAGTATTTTTAGACTCACTATATTTACATTTTTATTTTTTATATAATGTATACTTTTTATTTATTTTACACCAAATAAAATTACAGATTCAGTTTTTGTCCACTAGAATCAGAATTGTATCCCAGGCCAAGTGGAAAAGACAAAAATAGAGCTTCATATTGGGAATAGTTCAAATATAATATAGAATGCACAGAAAATGTAACTGAACAGTTAACTAACTAAACAATAAGAGAAGTTAAAGTACTTTACTTTTAGGGACTTGGACTCATGACCTCAGTATTTCTAAAATCCTGGCTTTGGCTCTGGCTGAGCCTCATGTGTAATGTAGTATTTACTGTAGAGCCATCCCCCATTACAAACTAATGCAAAAACACGATTTCTCAGACATTAGGTCAAAATGATGAAAACTAATGGCCATGACATAAACCCATAGTGTGGTTAAATTATCAAGCAGTCACTGAGCATTTTCCAACTCTGTTCACATTTCTTTTCTCTTCAGATAAGTTTGATTAACCTGGAGGTTTGTTAACAACGGTCCGATAGGCAACGCATTTATACTCTCACCGCTTTCTGAGATCTCAGCAATTAATTGGGTGACAAAAAGTCGCAGTAACCATTAGTTTTACTCAAACCTCTTTCCAAGCTTGGAAACATCCCATTCAGAACAGTGCTACCTCTGGGTGCTCTGTCAGTGTTTTTATACAAGTATCTGTTCTAAGCAGTAGTTTTTGTCTGTAATACTATCCTCTATCGATGCTGCAGTTTAAAGTTTCCTTCACAGACGCACTGTTGAAGTTTCTACGTGTGATTGTCAGCATAATATCTAAAATGTAAAATGCCATCGATGAGCACCCCAAGTCACTTTCATTCCCAAAAAGGCGGCCCACAGCCATGCTGCTCTGTCGAGGGGGGAAGTATCTTTGTTGAAATGCTGGAGTCTGTTCTTTGGAAGCAAAGTGGTCCCATAGTGCTGCTGTCACACCATAGAGGAATCTAAGAGACTGTTCAGAGCACTAAGCAAGAAGGTTAATTAGCCAGACAATAGAAAAGCAATTTCATGATGTCACTTCTGCTTTCCAACTGAAATTATTAATCTTTTGAACAGAGCTTCCTGGAAGCAGAGTTCAGACTTACCAGAGAGAGAGAGAGAGAAGCAGAGCTGGGCAGATGCAGAGCCACTGCTGAACTAGCTGTGGGGTTATTAACAGGAAAGCGACGGGGCTGTGGAATGACTGCCAGGGTATTTTCTTTCTGTTCTTTCTGTTAGTTAGCTGAATAAGCTGATCTTTACCCTGAGTGGCTCTTATGAAAACACCTCCCTGTCACTTTTGATAAATGAGATCGGTGTAACTAGAAAAATGCATGCAGCCATGCGGGAGAACCTGAAATGGCACTGCAGCAGAAAGCGACACATTTCAAAACGTATAGTGCTTATGGCTCAAAAACAGCCAGTGTGCATGCATGTGGCGGCTTGGGTGTGTGTGTGTGTGTGTGTGTGTGTTTGTGTGTGTTTCAGATTGTGATTGATGATTGATGTGTACAAACATGGACATCAGCATCAATATATATCTTTTTTTGTAATTGTTATATTCAGTTCACCCCTAATGGCACACACAGCAGAATTTGAATCTCTGTGATTATATTTTTCTCACTGAAATGTTCCTTAAGAGTTTAATAGTTTTATGTCCACAGACTTGTACCTAAGGTACCAAAGATTTTCTAACATAGTTGTTTATACTGATGATTCAGCTGGGGGTGGAGTTTAATTTCCATCGATGCTTTTAAGTATTCAAACTGTCAGTCTTACAGTCACATCATCTATGAAAACAGGACTTCCACTTCCACCTTCCAGAAACTATTCTGCTAATGCCACATACACTTGGATTTTGGAAGTCAGTGTATAAGGTAAAATCAGAAAATGCACAAAAAATAGTCTAATTCTGTAGTTTTTCTTAAACTACATTGTGAATGCTTATTGGATTATTTCCTTATTTCTTGACATAAAGAAAATTAATATTTTCTTTAAATATAGTGTGGTTTCCAGTGCATTACATTACTATTTTGTATTTTTGCTGTTACTTTTGAATATTTAATCTGTTTGTTATGAATTAACCCGTTATTGGTATGAAGAGAAGATGCACAGCATCTATCCAACAGTGTTTGATAATAGATGCTAGAGCATAAAATACATGTATCAGTATATATATATATATATATATATAACTTAAAACATACAGTATGTTAACCAGCAGTTATCCTCGCAGCACAAAAGGGTTTAACAAACCCAGTAGACCTTATCTAGTCTCTTCTCTAAACCTTGGCCTGCAACCAACTAAACTACAGCACCTCTCCACAGGTCACACCTTCTCAGGCTAACAATTTAACTGTCTCTATTAAGCTCTGCACTCTGCATTCATCCGCTAGAGTGCAAACTTAATGTAACATCTTGCAGACTCGGCAGCCTTGTGAAGATGATAGGCAGATTCCTGCCCAAAAGCTACTTAGAGCTGTTCACAAAACCCAGCAGCGGCAGAATGCTAATAGGAGCTAGTCTGCCACGTCTCGGAGATTAGATTAAATATCAGGGCCCTGATCCTGCTTCTGTAGCTGCTCTCCTGGAGACAGACGTTTCAACACGCAGACTTACACCCAAATCTCATGTCTGTGGATGTGATAAGTCTGATTGTCACATCTGAGCTGAATCCTCCCCAGCCCAAATCCTCATTGCAGCAGAATATACAGAAAAATGACACTAGTATACTATATAAAAGTGTCATATAACCTCTTCTTAGCTTTTATATTCTTCAGCTGCTGAATATTAGCAGATAGCAGATATTTAGTGCAGTATTTAAGGTTGAAATACTGTTACAATTCCATATGGTGCAGTGTTTTAATCTTCATTAGTGTGGGAAAGCCCCTGAAACAGCATTAATCATGTGACACTTCAATACCCCCATTCAGTGGTAGTGGAAACTGGAGGATACATTTGATCATTAGGGTAGAACAGGAACAGAAAGTGGCTGGGTAAGGGGAACCACCATGTCCAAGGCAAGTTCAGCAATCAACTAATCATGTCCAGTTCTTACATAAGGCATACACACCATATTATTTCCGTTGAGATCTGATGCATTTGAACATTGAGAGGATTTTTTGCTGTTAAAAGAACAGATGATAAGAAGCGATGAATCACCACATGAAAAGCTTTACTAGATCAAATATCTGCTCTGTTTGGTCAGATGTAACCATCTTAATTTCTTATGACAACTTCACAAATATAATTTTAATGCAATTTCAGTGCCCTGCAAAACCTGAGCTCAGAACAGGAAAGTGCCCAATGTCATTTGTATTTTTTCCCATTTTGTCCAATCGGATGACCAGCAACAACATGAAAATGATAAGGACAAGACCATATGAAATCTTAACACGTTTCTGACACATTTGAATAACAGCAGGCTACTTTGGAAGCTTCCTTGGACTTCAATTGTGTAGCAATTGCTCAATTGTGCAGTGATTAAAATGTAACTTTGCTTATGGGAATGTGCACCACTAAAGCTTGGTCTACAGGGGACTACACACAGACAGAAACAAAATACTTGATTAGGGTCATCATTCATTGTACGTCAAGGTGTCAACAAAAAGCCTCTCCTCTGCTTTCACTTCTCTGCTGTCTGCCCTCTGACTGGCTCTTATTAGGTAAGACCAGCCTTCTTGAGATTGGCAGCCAGTCAAAAATGACAACCTATGACTGTGACAACTGACATGATAAATATAAGATGGGTTTTAGCTTAAGGTATGAATTGTACTTTGAAGAGGAAATTTGCATTCTGGAACAAATATTGTACACCTTTAGTATCCAGCAGCTTTATGGTCTCGTCAAATGCTCACAACCCCTCCCCTCTCATGATGCCTCTTTCACAGTCTATACATGACATATATGCAAATGAAGAGTGAGGGCCCATGTGACCTGCAGGAGCAGGGTTCATATTGTTGTTTTTACTGAGCGTACCTCACATTATATCATCTATTTCTTGATCATTGGAGTTAATTTAAGGACCAACAGGGAAACCTCCCACCATCAGCTGTACACTAATGAGGATTCTTGTTCCAGCCATGTAAGGACAGAGAGGCACATTATTCACCAATGTTCTGAATCATCATTTCACATTAGTGTATTGCATACAATGTAGAACAGCAAAATGTAGCACCTGAGCACACGCTGGCCCTGTTATGTGGACAGAAAGAAAAACAGTAATGTGAGGGAGCCTGAAAGCCTGAAGGGCTTTTATCTTCATTGAGTTTCGGATGAATACATAAGTGTTTGCTAAAAATGAATCAACAACTCTTTGGTGCAGATTAATCTTGGAGCTTGGTACTGATCAGATTTACAGAGGCACCTAAATACATCCTCCCACTCCGAGTTCGAAAACAACACCCCCGCCTACTCGTGGCTTCTGTATTAGCTACACACTGCCAGGGTTTAGAAACTGAAACATTCAAACTATAACTCAATGCTGCATGACTTACTGTGACAAAATCAACTTTTAGCGTTGTCTGTATAGATGCATTTCCCCAGGTGTTGGATTTGACTTGACTAGTACACTTGTGGTGCTGGATACTGCAAATATGGTAATTTTAGACGTCATCACCATAAAAATGACAACATTGGTTGGTTGTTCAAATGTTTAAATTGGCCCATGTTCATGTTTATCTAACAAGTAACCATAGAATTATGACTGTCCTTTCATAGTGTAAATAAAGATGGAAAAACGCTGAAATTGTTAAAGCGCTACAATAACCTCTTTGGAAGGAGGGTTGCAGAGGATGGTTGATGGTACAAAGCATCTGATTTTGATGCAAGAGATTGCAGTTTACTACTAACAGTCAAACTTTTTTGTTCCATGACTTCACTCTTTCCCTAACCTTAACTAAGTAGGTTTTGGTGTTGGAAGTGTGGATCCCTTGCGACTTAAGGACCCTGGTTAGATGTTCTGACAGTCCAGCCATGTGAGGGAGTCCTTGTTGATTTAGCAGTGGTCTTAATTTGGGCAGGATTCTCATTATTCACTCCTTGTACCCGTTGGCCCGGACCTGCCACACCCCCCTCTCTCTAACCTCCTCCTCACTGATAAGACGTTGTGCTCTGTGTAGAAGGGTCCTCACCACTGATCTTTGATGTTGTACGTGGTGCTGAGAGTAGTATTCAACCAAGTAGGTGTTTTTTTAACCCCAACCACAACCATGGTGGTAATGTGTCAAGAAACGCAGCAAAGTCAGGGTAAAGAAGGCTGCTAGCAAAGTAAACATAGATGTTTAAAAATGTAAAGGCAGGATTTATAAATTTCTGCCTTTAGAAAAATACATTCAACATGTTAAATTACACACAATGTGTTTTAGTGTAAATATAAACATAACATATGTTTACATTCTCACCTTGCTGCCTTGTTGCTAATGTACAAGTGCACTCCAGTGACCTGTGACATCACTGTTGGCCGTGGTTACGGCTGCAAAAAAAAGCACACTTCTGACCACCCCTGACCATACCCATCAGTGATGCTGGCTGTGGTCAGAGGGGTAACCAGAGAGGAATGTGAAAACATGACTTTTCAGCATGGTGTTAAGTTTATGAATTAGAATGGACCAACAAGATGTTGTATGTGCAACAGCATGTTTGGCAAAGATAATTTTCTTCGAGATGAATTCCTTAGAAAGGAGGATGTAGATACAATCTACAATCTGAATATTTTTGACATCATCCAACTTTGAATGAAATGCTGCATTAGACCCTCTGTACAGCTGTCACAATCCCAGATATCAACCTCTGACACCAATACAAAGAATAACATCTAAAAATTCTCTCCTGCCATGATACTACAGCAGCCAATGGAACCTTTTAGTGACAGACAAAAGTTATTTTTGCAACTCCCCTTGCATAGAGTTTTGATATGTAGTTTTAGTGTCCGTGCTTATCTGCTGGTAGCAGTTTAATCAACCAGTGTCGGTGTACTGGGATCCAGTTTTGTGGGTACACCGATGTTGTTCCCATTTTCACCCATTTGATTGTTTCAGATGTGTTTTGCATTTGGCTGCTGCAATGAGCTGTCAGGAGACTGCGGTTCTGTGTATTTCAGTTCTGCCTCTTTTTCTTCTCCTCTTTACTATTCAAAATCAGGTGCTGTCTGTGCAGACTCTATACCCTCTGGAGGTCACACTGAAATGAAATTTCAGCTTGCACAACACAGTCAGTGAAAGCTGTGAATGTTCAGGAAATTCAATATTGACTTCAGTATTTCACAGTGGTACGGAATTAGTATTGAAATTGTGGTTATCACCACAACACTGAGACCCACATTTCCAAGTCTATCTACAGTAACAGTATAGGCCTGCCTAGGTTCAGATAAGTGTTGCAATGAAATGATTCTGCAGCCAGCAATCCTCCTGTCCTCCTCTGGGCCGGTCAGGGCATGAGGGCTGGAGCCCAGTGGTCTCTGCAAGGCAGCGTCTGTCAGGAGCTGTGATGAGTGTTCACATCAAGGCCCTTGCTTATTACTGCTGTTCTGGCTCTGCTCAACATATGAGAGAGCCACCTGCATGGCTGCCATGCTTGACTTGTCAGGAGAGATCTCGTTTTGCTAACTCCCTGACCTCCACACAATCCATCTCCCAGAGAGCGCCCTTGACTTTGACCAGATGATTTACTAAACTCTCCTCAGTGTGCTGCTCTGCTCTCTGTGATGAAACACTTCTATTTGTGTTCCCCAGGCCCTGTGAGCACATTCCAAAGGACTTTGCAGGTCATTTGGAATGTACCTTACTCTAGGCTAGAGTTTGGGGCAAAATAACTTATCAGCAGCACATGAAGTATATTAATAACAGTTTTAGGCACTTGATGATGATCTGTTCCATGTTTCTGCTAATATCACTGTTGATCTAGTATAAATTTAAAGAGATAGCATCACTCGATGAAGCGTTTTGAATGTGTTCTATACAAAGAGTCTGGTAGATCTTTCTTAAGAAATTTGTATGGTGAACAACAAGACATGCATTTCATTTATAGAACAACAGCAGGTAAGACTATATAGAAAACTGTGTAGATAGCATGAGGACCAGTTCCCATTTTAGCTGAATTTTAAAAGACAGGAGGTTAGATAAAAGTGAGCAGTAGGCGTTACACCGAAGATGTTATGATGTTATAATGGATGCTACATACTGTCCCATGTGGCCAGATAAAAACCAAAGTATAGATCCTGCGAATGATTAGACAGTCATTGATATGGGGTGATATGAAACTGTGATTAACTATTTTTTGTCACATCAGTGTGACAGACAAACCTTAATCTAAGGTCTTCTTACTATCTTTTTCAAGAGCTTTCAACAGCATCTCATGGTGTTCTATAGATTCTAAAGATTGCACAGTTGAAAACATTTTGAACATTAAGTTTCATACTTTGATCACGTTCAACATGTTTTATGTTGCATCAGTGTGTTGGTACTGAAATGTACTATGGTGAAAAGTGCTGCAGTTCCTTGTCCCAAAATGCATACGGAGCTCCATTCAAATTGCCATTATTTATTTAATGTTGTTAGCCCACACAGTAAGCCGTTAGCCTAAACCTTTTTCTTATCCATCCCTCCAGCTGTTAACTATTCATCATCATTACGAACATTAGTTCAATCATATTAAGCAGGCAATGCTTTGTGTGGCAGAAGATGTGTTCAGTTGAAGCTGAAATAGAGATGGCGCAACTCAATGCAAAGATACGATTCATCACAGACAATATTTGGCAATGCAGTGGTGTGTGTTTGGGTGTTTGGGTGTTTGGACATGTGAGTGTGGGTGTGTGCAGCCATCTTTGGGTGCACTGTACAGATGTAGATGTGTGCATGTATGCGTGGGTGTGAGCCAGCAAGAAAGAAAGGGATAATCTCAGTTTATATTGGAAAGCATGCTGTTTTTTTATTTCATGTTGTTTATCTGCATGTTTGTTTTTATCTGAATAATAATACTGTATAATGACACTATGCATGGAATGATGTGCAAATGTGCACAGTGGTATACTGAATTCATTTGGAATCGTTTCTATTTTAGACAATTGGCTGTCTTTGACACACTGAATGTCATAGCGACTATCATGTGTGCCACAGTGCATAAATAAAATTGCAGGTGTGTTTTTGTCTCTACAGTAATAATGGGATAACAAGGGAGGAGACTGTATTATGTGTAGTAGGCTGGAATGAGTGGTCACACTTAAAGTATTGAGTACTATTTTATTTGACCACTGAGATATGCTAATTTATGACCGCCCTATAAAAATACCGCTTATCACCACTGTGACCACCGCTGTTACAGCTTGCACCATGTCTCTGAGCGCCTGCTGTCTAATGCTCATTACTTGAGTTATTGCACTGTATTCCCTGATCACAGGAAAACATTATGATTGCAGCATTATCTACACCTGAGTGCTTATCCACCCAGAGAAATGGACCTCGGTCACATGACATCCAAGATAGAGGTCATTCCAGTGTCCCTGGGGGCCGATAACTGACAGTCGCCATTATGGAACACACTGTACAAGACAAACTCTAGATGTACGCTACTGACAATTTACTGTGTATTGTTTTAAGGAAAATGGCTTATGAAACATGTTATAGTAACCTTATTCCTTATTTCTACCAGTGACTGTGTGATTTCTTCAAGGAAAATTACTATTACAACTTAGCTTTGTCCACCCTTCCAAATTGTCAGTAGAGCATAGGGTTACTTCAGGAAGAGCACTAATGTCACACTTGCATTAGCTGACTGGCATCAGTTACTTCAGTCATGCTTCACCATCAGTTGCTTGGCTACCAGGTGACTAATAATGTCCAAATAATTCACACAGATGTAGAACTTACTATTTGCTGCAGCAGAATCCTCAATGCTTCTGAAATTCTTTGGGAGCTCTCACAAAGAGCAGAGCGTTTAATGCCAAATCAAATGTATTACCATTTGTTATAAATGGTTACTTCCTCTGAATGAACCATGTTCATTTCTAAGATCATGGAACATGGTGACGTCACTAAAAGCAAGTTTGATGGGGCAAGAAACGCAAGCAATCAGACAATCAGATGATCCTGTGGGCATCAGAGAAAGATTTTAAATGAAGCAGGTCATTCAGTTTCTGCATGTCTGCTGGTCAGACATGGGGTGGCTTTCCTTTTTTTTTTTTTTAACTGAAGGCCTTCTGTGGTCTTTCAGAGGGGCCGTAGTTTAAAGGATGATAAAGTTTATAATTATTACCTCTAACTCGTCTGTCTTTATGTTTATTTTTCTCACACAGGTTCCTTTGTATGACTCTACCATGGACCACATCATCTGCTGCCTGCTGGTCCTGGGAGCCACAGTGATGATCACCCATGCATGTCCCAAGTACTGTGTATGCCAGAATCTGTCCGAGTCCCTGGGGACATTGTGTCCCTCCAAAGGCCTTCTTTTCGTGCCTCCAGACATCGACCGCAGCACGGTGGAGCTCCGTCTGGGGGGCAACTACATACTCCGTATTACACAGCAGGACTTTGCCAATATGACTGACCTGGTGGACTTGACCCTCTCCAGGAACACCATCGGCTACATTCAGCCCTTTTCTTTTGGTGACTTGGAAACACTGCGCTCGCTTCATCTAGACAACAACCGCTTGATGGAGCTAGGCCCTGATGACTTGCGAGGCTTGGTCAATCTACAGCACCTTATCGTTAACAACAACCAACTGGGACGCATCCATGACAAAGCTTTTGAGGACCTGGCACCTGCCTTGGAGGATCTGGATCTCTCTTTCAACAACCTGATGTCTCTGCCCTGGGACTCAGTCCGCCAGATGATAAACCTGCACCAGCTTAGTCTGGACCATAATCTGTTGGACTTTATTCCAGAGGGCACCTTCACTGACCTAGAAAGGCTGGCGAGATTGGACCTGACCTCGAATCGCTTGCAGAAGCTACCCCCAGACCCTATCTTTGCCCGCGCCCAGGACTCAATGATCCTGACAACACCCTATGCTCCCCAGCTGTCCCTAAGCCTGGGTGGGAACCCACTGCACTGCAACTGTGAGATGTTGTGGCTGCGGAGGCTTGAGAGAGATGACGATCTGGAGACTTGTGCCTCCCCTCCTGCCCTGAAGGGTCGTTACTTTTGGAATGTGAGGGAGGAGGAGTTTCTGTGTCAGCCACCTCTCATTACCCAGCATACCCACAGAATGCTGGTCTTGGAGGGCCAGACGGCCAGCCTAAGGTGCGAAGCAACTGGAGACCCTTCTCCTACCATCCACTGGATATCCCCTGACGATCGGCTGCTCGGCAACTCCTCCCGAACCTCAGTGTACAGCAACGGAACCCTGAGCATCACCATCACCACCTCTAAGGACTACGGCACCTTCACCTGCATTGCAGCTAACGTGGCTGGGGAGTCTACCGCCTCCGTGGAGGTGTCCATCGTCCAGCTCCCCCACCTCAGCAACGGCACCGGGCAGCCAGCACCACCGAAGTCGCGCCTCTCTGATATCACAGGGACCACCAGAATCAGCAAGGGGGCTCCCAAGAGCCAACCAGAAAAGACTGTGTCTGTCTCCGAGGTGACAGCTGTTTCAGCACTGATCAAGTGGACAGTGAGCAAATCAGCCCCCAAGGTGAAGATGTACCAGCTCCAGTACAACTGCTCTGATGATGAGGTTCTGATCTACAGGTAAACACCTGCATATTGTTTTTAGGAATCTTGGAGTGTAGGCACAGTTTTTGTGGGAATTCTTGACCAAAAAATAAGTAATTGGTTGAAAGGTGATTGGGTTTATGTAAAGCTACACTAAATATTTTTATCACCAACAGATCAAATCACTGAAATATGTAATGTGAAAGGGGTTGCTTGTAGTAATGAACCCACAAACGACAAAGATTGTTTGATTGAAGATTGAACTGGCAGACCTGGAAAAGTGCCAGAAAATTTCCCAAAACTACGATGAAGCTATCACCATGACACTGACTATACCCAGCACCAAAACTGCAGACAGAGTTAGTAAATGGCTGGTGAACATTGTGGAACATCTAATCTCTAAAGAGTCAGACAACAATGTCTGACAATAATGTGTGACTCTTTACCTAAAAGGAGTGTGATTATTGGACGACTCATTGAAGGTGGTCAGAAACACGACTTCAAGTGAAAGCTGATGTTGTGTCAGCTGGATTTGTAAATAAGTAATAGTTTGCTAAAATGTTTGGCCTCTGTATGATAATATATATCAGATAGTGTTTTTTTTTAGCTTATTCTGCTGACCCAAAGTGTAAAAACAAACCAGTTTATTCAGCTCTAATGCTGATCATTTGTACCGTTTCACCTGAATTGAAAGACAGGATGGAGTGTTTTCAGAATTCACACAACTAGACATCCCAGTGGAATCAGTGTATTGCAGAGTTTTCTGTAATATTTTACACTGATGTTGGCCATCCATCATCCAATGTCTGTATTGCCCATCAAAATGTTTAACAATAGCAAAAACAAGTCCCTTTCCTTCTTTAAAACCTTTTTATCATGTAATGTTTCCCTCACAAAGCATCGAGCTCTGCTGTGCTGGGCTTTGTTATGCTCAGCAGTCCAGAACCAGGGGAATTTCTATGCTCAGGAGGTGGGAAGTTCTGTCAATCCAGCAGCATTTGATAGGGATGAAACTGTATTGGATGAGGTTTGTTGTATTCTTCCACTACAGCCTCTAGTACAAATATGAAAACAGACAAAAAAAAATCCAATTACTTAATGCCGTTTAAATCAGTTACTCTTCTCAGAACTGTGGAAAGCAAAATATTTAGAGCTGTAGCCTCGGGGGTGTGTCCACCCTTTCGTGCAAAATGTCCCTTCATTATGAAGCACATTTTCGTTCTTGTTTCACCCTGATAATAATATAGGAATAATGTTTTTCAGTCCTTTGTGTAATTATATGGTACACCTCTAGCAAATAGTAAGGCTATTTAATTAATTCTATTCAGCATACATATTTGAAACATTTTCATTTGAAAATCAACATTTTCAATATAAATATGTAGGAAAATTATATAATTCTTAATTTTATGCTTATATACAAACAGCATATGCACAAAACTATACAGTATTTCTTGAAATGACAGCTGTTGTAAAGTCAATTTCTAAATGCCTCATTTATAAAAGCTTCTTACACAAAACCTTGGATGCAAAAAACAAAGCTGCCCGAGACTGTCCTCACATGAAAAACTGTTCATGTTCAATCAGCTACAATGACCTCTAGGGACCCAGCCCAGTATTCAGGAATTACATTACAATTATGCACCTCATTGTTTTATGTCCAAGGCCAATGCAGGAAGTAATGTGTTCTTTATGCAGAGAGGTCAAAGAGTATGGGCTGATTTGTGGGTGTGTAGAGCACCTTACTTGCTGAGTGCAATTAACATTCATATTTTTATTAACCATAACCACGGGTTTTCTGAATCTTGACCAAGTGTTTTAGTTGTTTAACCCTATCCATACCTTAACCATAGTTTATTTCTCTATCCTTAACCATACCGTTGTTGCCATGCTTAGATACTGTAGAAAGTGAGAATTCATTGATTCATTCAAGTGTTGATTGACCACGTCTAAAGGCAAATGTGTTTATATCTGTTCTAAATGGTCACGCTCAAGGCAAGTCAAAAACTTTAAGTCCATACACTGCCTTCCTGATCACACGTCAAGCACTCTGTGTCCTATGTGTGTCTTTAAGTGATGAACAGTGTAAATGAAGATAACAACGCATATTTTCGACATTCTCTCTCAAAGACATACATGGCATTGCAATTACTTGTTCACCTGAAAAATTACTGAAGTGGTTGTGTGATGAATGTTCACAACCACAAGTTCAAAACATGCCTACTTTCTCACCTCCACACAGCTCAATCAATGAGTAAAGTAGGGATGATTGTCACTTTGTCTGTTTCAGAAAGTTGCAAAAAATTGTCAGATGCATGCCCTCCTGATTCTGCCTTCAGAAAGGGGGGATTGTCCATGCTGTCCTGCCGGTGGGGATGGATTAAATAACAATGAAAAGAAAAACTGTTCAAAAGGCTGAGTCAATCTCATAGGAGAGAGCTACTTCCAGCACCCCTGGTTCTTTTTTTCCATTGACAATGTTAGGTTTAAGCAATTCTAGTGCTAATCTGGCTGAATCATCAGTTCAAAATATGAACAACCGGGTTAAAAAATATCTGGTTCTTTGATTAAAAGTTAAACATATAAGCCTGTGGATAAAAAAAAAACTGGGGAGAAATTAACTACAACTCTCAAGGTGCATTTCAGCCAGAAACATCCACTCATCGATCTTAAAATTCTGTTATGTGCTGTTACATAAGTTACACTGTTGTGAAAAGAGACACAACCTGCAGTTTAAATCATTTCACTTTTGGATAAATTCAGCAACTATTGTGACATATTTTGTTTCCAACTGCAACAACAAGGCATTTTGTATTCACTACAACTCTGATTCACACTTTTAAGTGGCTTCTTCTCCATGGCAACGGAGACTGAGGATCACGGTCATCATAGTATTTTGAGCCATTTGCTGACAGACAGAAATTAAGCTGAAATTCTTAAAACTAGTGGTCATAACATAAACATATATGATCATTACAGACCCCTGTGCTTCTTTGTGAACTAACACTGAGGATATCGTTGAAAGAAAAATTTAAAATGGGAATACCGAAAGGGGAAATACACTTCTGGAACCAGCGGCTCTCTGAGGGTTTGGATTCTAAGCTCAGTTGTAGCTGCATTTGATCAGTGGAAAAGTGAAATAAGAAGGTTATTTTTTTTTTTATGGATGATGTGGCTAATTGGGACACATAGAAACAAACGCAGGGACCTCAGACTGCACTTTGCTGAGACACACTGATGATGTCTGCTGAAGATGTCTTGAATTTGAATATAAGAGCTGAACTAACCTAGTCCTTAATGCCAACCCAGGAACTTATCTGATCAATTAAGATGTTAGCAAAAAGCTAAAGCTAGCACCAAATCTAGAAGGATTTAAACAAAGTGTCCAATGCTGCCATGAGAATGTGGTTTTCTACCTTAATAATGACAGCCTCCGTGCTGTGCATTGTTCTGAAAGCTGCCTGAAACATTTCACAGAGGGATTCATGAAAGCTGAGTTGAATTCAAGAGTTGAGTGGAGACAACCCCCTGAAAAGTTTAGATAAGAATGGGAGTTTGGAAATAGGCCTGTAGCTGCCTTGATTCAAGGAATCCAGACAACTTAATCATTTCAGCTGTGTCCCACTGTTGTGCACAAGAGGTAAGAGTTGTCAGCTGTTTTCTCTTCAAACACTGGAGCTGGAGGACAATGTTATCACTGCTCCAGTTTCCATGATTGGCATATTGTTACTTGAACCAAAGGTTTTTACGTGATGCTTTATGTAGGATGGGTGAATGTGAAGGCCTGAGGGCCAAGAAAATTATTATTATTCAAAACAGAAAAGACTTTTAAAAAATATGCCGTTGTCAGGCTGAAAAGAAGACTGTGACATTCTGTAACATTCCTGAAGTGTACCATTCTGAAATGTTCCAAAGATTGTGACTGTGGTATAATCAGAGGTGGGTAGTCATCACAATAATAACCAATAAGTATAAGTACAAACTTACACTAGAAGTGATTAACTTTATAAGTAGTTTTATTTTCTGTGTATTGTTTAAACCACAAGGGATCTTACTTGGTTAAAGATGCCAGTATTCATGGTAAACTGAATGAATTGCAGTGAAAGGTCAAATCTTCATCCTCTGATTAAGTAATTAGTTAAATGTATACCAGGACAATATTCATAGTCTTTATCTTGTAAGTTTGATCACATAGTTCCTAAATATTATATTAATAGTATATTGTGTATAGATAATTAACTGCAATTTTTAATGTTGCTCCTCCTCTCTAAACATATACTCTATATCAATATCACCTGACTTCTCTATTTGCTCCTGTCTGTCTGGCTGCTAGAGGACTTTAGGGGGCATCTGTTGAAATGACCGATGCTGTCGTTCTTCTTGGGAGGACCTACTATTCATGAGCCATGCCAACAATTATGTCAAGAACAGTTAATATAAGCAGTGTCAACTTGTTACAGCATCCAGTATTTAAAGATCATTCCAGAAACAGTTTACTGGATCAAACAAATCAGGTCTTAGATGTTTGTAACATGTTAGATATAATGGTTGTTCAGTAAACTAGGTACTGAGAATATGAGGTCAAGAGTAACCTGGCATCAAAGGACTAATTTAGGCTAATTAGGAGATAATGATGTGACATTTCATCCCAGAGATGAATAGTATTTAATAGATGAATTGTCTGTTGAATACAGGTGTGTGATCACTTCTTCACCTGTACTGTACTTATCCGTCGACATGAGATGATGCCATCCAAATCTTACCAGGTGGGGCATAGTAACCTTTCTGTAACCCTTCCATCGTGGCACCAATCTGAATGGAAGGCTGTCAGATTAAATAAAGACTGCAGCAGAGAGAGAGAGAGAAAGAGAGAGAGAGAGAGAGAGAGAGAGAGAGAGAGAGAGAAATGCGCTCTTTTTCTGTCTTATTGCCGATGGGAAGAGGTCCTAAAACTGGCATATACTTTGTTCCAAAGACCTAATCTGTCCTACAATATAGAGGATGCCCAAAAAGTTTTAGATACATTTTATGTGATGGATATCAAGAAATTACATTTCTGTTCTACAGTGACTTGAATTTTGGCTGCAAATTTGATTTTTTCATTTTGGTTTGTCTGCATCGGGTCAGAGGAGCAGAAGAGGATCATCATCAACAAATCACCATTTCTCAGACATTGTCTGTACAGAATTAGCCTGGGCTGTAAATGGAAGGACTAGAGAGACTTTTTCAGACTGAGAAGTAAACACATCTGCCTTTACATAGAAGATTTTAGATTCTACCAGTGGTGGGAAGTAACTGGTATCTTTACTTAGGTACTGTACTGTAAATTTGAGATACTTACTAAGTTACTTTACTTGGGTATTTCAATGCTATGCTTCTGCTACTCCAGGACATTTTAGAGTGAAATATTGAATTTTTCAGTCCATTACATTTATCTGACAGCTACAGTTTCTAGTTATATCGTAGATTAAGATTTTCTTTGTGAAAAAAACTATTAGTTTATAAGTTTATAGATTCAACTATCCAACCGTATATACAATAGTTTTAAGTAGTTTAATCCCATAATCATAAATGATTGGTAATAGTATATAATCTGAATCTGAATATCACTGTATGCATTACTGAATTAGTTTTCAGACTTTATGACTATTCTATACTGTTACAGTAGGTTTGAGGATGTCACATTATCCCATAATTTTTCCTTGTGGCTGCTGCTCAGCCAAGTCTCACTTTAAACTTGCTCAGTGTCTGCTGGATCTGTTAATAGGCAACTGTCTGCTTGCACATTTGTCAAAACAACTTTACAAGGTTGCATGTTGTGTTTTCAGCTTTCTTCTGCCTCCACTAAAAATAAATAAACGCAGCTTTAGCTTTGAATTCAATGTGATGTTCTAAATTTCAAACTACTTTTGATTTTTCGTTTTTTAAGTTATTTTATGTACATTTCCCTTTGTATTAGTTGCTGTGTACTCATAGCTATGTTGGGATTCTCTTTGATGAGAACATATTGCCAGATACATGAAGGGTCTCTGCGGTGCTGGCTGCAGGTTTATGCTGTTATCACAGTTATATCAAGTGGAGACTGTAACACAAACCACGGGCCTTAGGTGGCACCATTTCAGCTTAACGTCCTCTTCTTAATGCATCCATCCATTACAGTTAGATAGAGGGGTTGTTTTATTGCAACCTGGAGATATTCAAGGGTATAGACACAGACACAGAAAAATGTCACAGCTCATTTAATCCTCTACAATGCAGCTGCAGAGTCTAAGAGTAAGGACCAGCCAGTGAGAGGCCATTAGGGATTTTGATTATATAAGCATAATCAAATTTTCCAGCATCACCCCAATGTTTAGACTGAATCAGTGGGGCAGGAGACCATTTGACATGACCTTGTCTGCATTTGTCCAGAGAAAAAAAGCCTTAAGAAATCAATAGAAATAATGAATAATATTTTAGAGATACTTTTCAGCTGGAAAAAAAAGAATCGAGAGCTATGAAAAAGTTTAATGGTTGTGGACAGGAAAGATGCCGCCTGCAGTAATGCTTTATTTGTTTTGTCAGCTCTTCTTTGAACTGAGAAAATATGTATAGTATTAAAACTGTAACTGACAAATCTCTCGCAAAGCTTAAGGAAGCCTAAGCCAAGAGCCCATCTCCTCCGTCTCCTCTCCCACTCTTCTTTTCCCTCTCCCCCGCTTTCTCTCTGATTAATGCTATGGGCCCACGCCATCATCGGGAGCTAAGCAGGCCACTCGACAAATTGCCTTTTGCAGCCTGAAGGGGTGGGAAAAAACTTTTATCTCCCCACGATAAGCATGGGCATAGGTTTCTCTGGACTGGGCTTTATTCGTATGAATTAAAATGAATTAGCTAGTCTATGCAGACAACCTGAAATCAATTAGACCCAGACACAGGAGCAAGCAGCGCACAGCGAAAGCATCAGTAGGCTAAAGAATTTTGCTCCCAATCCCTGGCAGCCAATTATAATGGTGTAATGAACTGTAGCACAAGTTGTTGGACGAGTAGAACTTTTTTGTTGGAAAACAGCTTCTTTTTTTTGAGCTGTTGTGACTAATTGGGATAAGGCAAACACTGAGGTTGTGATGTTTTGTTCCAGACTCATCTATGATCTTGGTTGCATGTCAAATAAATGTCCTTTTGGTGAAGAACGGTAGATAAAAAATGAGCAAACGAACGTAGGCTCCAAACCTGCAGCTCAAACTTGTATCACAGTGTAAACGGTCTTTTGGATTAAATGACAGAATATGCTGGTTGTCATTGCCTTTAAAGTGACCTATATTAGTGTTTTCTAATATGATGCCCCAGTCAGTTAGCCTGGGAACCAGAGAAATCTGCAAAATCATGTTTCATTTGCTCTGGCAGATGCGTCTGCCCCCCCTAGTTTTCAGACAGATTTCCACATCAAGTGTGTCGAGCCAATCACAACCATTTAAATAGTATGAGGCAGGTTTGATACGATGACTGACGTTGTGGCATTTTTGTAAACAACCAAGATGGCTGCCACCAACGTGGATCATTCTGTTGATCCGCTATCATGTCAGTATTAAGTGGATTGGACGGTAAATTTTCTCTAAAAGGAGAATAAACAACTGCACTTAAACTTGTGTTTGCCGTACTTCTGACAGGACGTACTGTACGTCAGGGTGGCTTTTCGTCGCTCTGATTGGTTGTCTGAGAGATCCCAGACTAATACACATTTGCAAATTAGTCTGACGATGCCAAGCTACCAGTCAGTGCCTTCCAGATCAGTTACTCATCACCGTTACTAAAATGATTCATATTAGTGTTTTCTGATCTGCCAGTGCTTTAAGGTAACCAAAGAGAGCCTGGCTCAGCTGAAGTCCCTTTGCCCCAGATAACAAAACTGATACTGACCTTGTTTAGTTATGACAACTATGGTTTGATAGCATTTTATCAAATCCAAATCCAGTATAGAAGTGAATTTTGTTGAGTTTTCAACATTTGCAAATAAAGTTGTAAATACACTAAACTTCAAAGATTCTGGTTTATAGTGTGCCTCACTATAAACCAGAATCTTTGAAGTTTAGTGTTAGACCGTTTAAAGTAATTAATTATACCACCCCTCACTTAGTTACTGTTGGTATGTCCCTGGATCCACACACATTTAGCTACCTTGATGTTTTAGACTTTAAACTTCAAAGTTTCTGTGTAGTTTGTAGCATGTAGCATATATGTTGGCACAAAGCATTAGACCAAGCTTAGCTGTGATTCAGTGAATTGCTCATTTGTTTGCCAGTGTGCACCCATAAAGGACAAAAATAGCTAAATTGATAAGGACCTTATAGGGGCTCCTGTATCAGTATCCCACCTGAATGTCATGTCTTGTCCTGTGTCAGATTCTACCTTTAATACAGTTATTATTACTGTTGATATTATGCTTAAATGGTGCATATTTATAAATAAATATATTTACTTAAAATATGTTTGATCAAATTACCATAAACTAATAGGCACACGGAAAATAGCCAGTACAGGAGTACTGGTTAGTTTTTTTGGGCTCAAAGCACAATATAATGAAGGTTCCGTGCACACTGATGGGTATTTCAGGTTCAATAGAGGTCCCTAGTGGTTTTTTTTTATCTTGCCCCAAGGCCTCTAAGTGGGTTAATCCAGCCCTGCCCTAGATTTTTTTTTTTTTGCAGGGAAACATAAAAATAATGAGCCCATATTATAAGCCAATATGAAACTGAAGTAACACTTTCTATGAAGACCACATCTATATTCATAATGCTTTATGACTACACTCATAAACACACATAATGCTTTCTGATGCACTATATCAAAAGTCATAAAACACTGTGTTATGATGCATCATTATAGATGCATCCATTTATACTTCACTTTACTTAACACGTTATGACACTGCATGGACTATTATAGCATACTAGGAGTCCTTGCTACAGTTAATTGTTGAGGTGTGTGTATAGGTGAGTATAAGTAGTCATAATGTATTATAAGCCCCAGCAGTCAACCTCTAGTTTTTAACTAGTCCAGAGAGTCCCTAAAACACATTAATGTATAATTCATTAAAAGTCACATCTATAATGTTTTATGACTGTTGATATGGTGCACCAAAAAGCATTGTGTGTTTTGAGTGTAGTCATAAAGCACTATGAATGCATTATAATTCACTATAAATGCCCTCATAATGCACTATAAATGTGGTCTTCATAGAAAGTGTTACAGAAACGGACACTGCATCAGAAACAGTTTATAATCCAGTTTTAGCTGTAAAGCTGAAAATGGACAAAGCTGGCAGATTTTTCTCACAGAGAGATAAAAGATGTTATGATTTACTCAACCTAAGTTAATCAAACCTTTCTATCATTATAATACTTTGAAATAACATACTGTTCAGGTTACTTCAGTGGCAAGTTACTTCAGCTCTACCATACAGTTTGACTCAGAATTGGCCTCAGGTTCATGACTGATGTGAATCCCTGCAGGGGAAACTGTGGGTCTGGAAATAAATTAGCAATAACATTTAAACAGCAGGTGTGAGTGCAACTGCAGTGATACAACCTCCAGTCCTCTGCTGCTGGCCACTGAGCAGCTTGCCTCGGGCAGTTGGAGGCTGTCTGTCTCTGGGGCACCTCCACAATTTGCTGGTAGTTGTTGAAGCAAGAAAGAACATTTCTTGACACACACACAAACACACACAGACACACACGCAGACAAACAGACACCTGTGCATACAGCATTACAGCTCTCCAAAGCTTAATACCCAAACAACTGACACTCTGTTGTGTTGTTGTTCCTACCACAAGGACTCCTCACAGTTCCCACAGGTCAAAATCTATCTTGGATTGCTTCACTCTCCAGTCTTTCTCGCCTTTCCTGGGTTTTTCTACTAATATATTTATCACTGCTCCAGAGCTCCAATATCAAATGGACCCTCTGTTAACTGCAGCAAGACAGATGGCTATGAGAGATAAAGCCAATTACTGTTGGCTGTCTGTTAAAGCAGCAACCGCAGAGACTTAGCAGTGGAGAGAGACTCCTGGGAATGCAAATGGAAATCCTGGCTCTCCTTTAATGAAAAACTGGATGGCGACTAGAGCTTGCGTTACCTACCGCAGCAGTTACTTAATTCTCCATGTGCTGGAATTACATGTGTACACTGTTCACATGCTGCTGGCTAAATCATTTACAGCATTTACTGTATAATTTCTCTAGGTGTTTGACACTGCCTCTGTGTCTTTTAAAAGAGATATCAGCCCAGGCTATTACAGAGGAAGACCTCTTTATCTTAATACAGTAATTAACCTGCAGGTTTTAATTGTTTTTCCTGTCTTTGTTAAGGATGATCCCGGCCTCCAGCAAAGCTTTCCTGGTGACTAATCTGGTGTCTGGGACCCGCTACGATCTGTGTGTGCTGGCCGCCTGGGATGACACCGCCACCACACTCACGGCCACCAATGTCGTAGGCTGCACCCATTTCTTCACCCAGGACGACTACCCTCAGTGCCAGTCCCTGCCCAGCCAGCTGCTGGGAGGCACCATGATCCTGGTGGTGGGGGGCATCATCGTGGCCACTCTGCTTGTGTTCATTGTCATCCTCATGGTGCGCTACAAAGCTACGGATAATGAACCCCCCATGGGGAAGCTGACCAGTGTCAGTGACACACACTCTCAGACCAACGGGGGTCGACTTGGGCAAAATGGACTTCTTATGCCCCATCCTCAGCCTGAGCCAAAGGTCAAGGCCAAAGTGACCCTGCAGGACGAGGTGGTGGAGTTCAAGTGTGGCTCCCTCCAGAGCAGCCTCACCTCGTCTTCCTCTTCTTCGGGCTCCATGGCCGGGGGCTCGTTCAGCCCCAATAGCACACTTGCCAACATTTGGAGGTCAGCTCCCTCCAAGCCCCGGACCAACCTGGACCACCTCCTCGGGGCCTTCACCTCGCTGGAGCTGCGGGGGGTGCATGGTTGTGACCCAGGGGCCTCCAGTAGCACTGCGATGGCGGCAGCAAAACCCCACACAGACAGGGAGCCGCTGCTGGGCCGGACGCTGGACTCCAGCCTCAGCCGGCTCCTCATGCTCCCTCTGGACTCCAAGCCAAAAAGGAGCCAGTCCTTCGACATGGGCGATGTAACAGGCGCCGGGGCCGCCCAGCTCTGCAACAAACCACGCAGGATCAGTAGTATCTGGACTAAGAGGAGCCTGTCTGTAAATGGCATGCTGCTGCAGTGTGAGGAGGAGGGCGACACAGGAGGGAGCAAGGGGACAATAGACAGTGCTGACTGGGTGATGGAGAGTACTGTCTAGGAAAGATGGAGGACCGTCACGCTGTCAACCACTGCCCAAATGGACGACCGATAGCCAAGCCAAGACAGACCTGCTGGTCTAAGAGCCTTTGTCCTGCATGAAGCACACACATTTTCATCCCTTCCACTCCACGGGTGAGACTCAAGTGAGACAGGACAAGGGTTTTCACAGTCACAGCCAAATACAAACTTTAGGAATAAGAGCTTTGGAGGGTTTTGCCTCATATGTTGTAAAGAGACGGATTAAAATGGCTGATTGGAAATGGCAGAACAGTGCTGTCTTTTACAGAAATAAGTGGGCATGCCCATGGACTGCTAAAAACTGTATAAACTTCAAGTATGTAATGAATTTAAAGTTTTATATTTTTTATTTTGCTGGTCGAACACAAATGATCCATTACTGGTCTCTGCCTTGACACATGAGCGAGGCGTGACCAGCGGTTACACTATAAAGTCTTCTACTGTAAATTCATCATGATTACCTACTGATGCAGTTAAACCTTCTCTTGATTGAATGGTGCAGTATACAGTATATACGTAGATGTGATGCTTTGATTCATTAAGATTTAAGAAAAAAGACTTATTGACAAAGTTGTATGTGAATATATTTACTTTGTATACAGAGTATATATTTGAGGGTCACTCAATAATTCTGTATCCTAATCATAATAAATGTGACTGCATAGATTATAAAACCCATCTTCTCCTAAACTATGGCTGTACTGTGTGTGAGGACTCAGTGAATTGTTAAAAAATGCCAAATTATTGAGGAGGAAATTGGTGCAATGGGTAGGGTGTTTCAAGACAATTAGGCTTTAGTTTGTTTACATTAGATTTGTTAGATCCAGTGGCAAAATCATTTTTTTAAGGGTTTTATTGTTATTAATTTCAAACTAATTTTTTGACAGAAAACCAAAACCAAACACATCCTGGGCAAAACTTGGCGGCTATGAAAAAATCAGGATGTACATTTGTAGAGGATAATTCTGGTTTATTACCATTTGAGTCTTATTTTTATAGTTGTAGCCATCATTTCTATCTGCAGTAATAGCACTCACCGGAGTCATTGTTAAGCTCTGGGACAACATCACTATAACGGTCAACAGGGCAAGAAACTTGCTATCAGGCTTCAAAGAAACAACATGATTAGGCAAAAAAAAAAACTGAGTAATAATTATAGAACTCTCTAGCCTATCGTGGGCTATTTCAATTACCCTAAACTTGGGTCAGTGTGTACTGCAGTTTTCCTCATCACCCCCTGTTACTCCACCAGCCACACTATACTGATTCTGAACCAGTGTAGGTCATCTGTATGTGAGGTAACCAGTCCATCATCATCACCCACCAGCATTCAGCAGGACATGAAATATGTGTGTGAATACCTGAGTGTTACGGAGAGATTTATCTGTATTGTTTTAATTTAGTACGTTATCACAATCAAACACAGGCCAGACTGGCCGATCCTTGGTGATTATTGTAAAGTTGCAAACCACAGACCCACAGTGTCAACAACCTCAACATAGCCCCCTCTTTTTCACTTTTTTCCTTCAGACCCAAGTTGTATAAAACCAGAATTTCTCTTTACTAATTTCATTTTGGGGGAAGTAGCTGAGGTTTATTGTTCAGTATCTTTAAAATATTTATAATAATATATACCGGTCCAGTCAATAAGTCTCTCATTTTGTCTATCTACCCAGGTTGTAAGTTACTTACATCTCTCAAAAAGTCCCAGAATTTGATTTAAAAATGTGCTTTCACCTGTTTTGTATGAATACACTTTTTTTCAAAAGGTAAACATCACATTTTAGAAACTAAATTCCTCCATGTTCTCCTCATACACTGGTCAGTGTACATAGAATTTCCACAGATGACCTGTTCAACCATGTGGGGGAGATATGGGTTTGATAAGGATTTAATAAGTAAAATGAATAATGAACCTACTCAATGAAAGTTCATTGTCCTGAAAGTTCTATTAAACAACATTAAGTTGTTTGCTTTTATTGTCAGGTGTTGCATGTTTCTGCCGAACTGACCCATGAGACAGTTTAGTCCAGTCTATACACTCATGCTGTCATTTCTCACATGTTGTCTGAATGACTTTTTGGTGATATTTCTGATATGACTGTGTGTGTACAGTGTCTCTGTATATTGGATTTTTTTTGTACCATACTCCGGTTGGAATACGCACAGCAGTTGGACTTTGCGGTAGGAGAGGAGGTGAGGAGCAGCGGCTTCACTGTGTTGTTAAACTGCAACTGAGCACTTTTCATACCTGGAGCTGTAAAAGATGTTTGTGTGATCAAATTTGTTGTTTTTGCTACAAAGATAAAACAAAAAATCTCTGAGACAGCCATGTGATGTCAGAGCATTTCCTCTGTGACTGCAGCAACTGGGGTATATGGGGACTGAAAATCTCAAAAACTATATAATCAAATGAATGCTATAAATCGAAACTCAAAAAAATCATCAAAGTATGAGACCCAGAGGGTTGGAAGTGCAAAAATTTAAAAGGTGATGGAAGTGGATTGGAATTACAAAATACTAGTGTAATTGCATATGACTTCAAACGTTTTGGTGATTTGTATCCATTAATTTGACACATTCATTGGTCACTGGATAAAATTATATTTGCCTTTCATGGTTTTGCAGCAAATCTAAAGGCTCATAACAGTTTGCCAATCTGAGCGGCTGTGTGTACATTCTCCTCTCGTCTATGAAGGAGCTGCCACTGCACTCAACACTGTAGTTTGTGCTGTGGACAAAAGCACACCAGAAAGCCACCTGGAAGGTCAACATAAACCTGGTCCCAGGTATCAAATGTCACCACAGTTTACCCAGCAGACTCTTGATATTATAAAATCTTGATGTCCTATAGTGGGCACTTCATCAATCAATATCAAGACTGTGTTCCCTTGACAAAAGAATATGGTTCTGTGTGACCACCAGATGGATCATGTTGCTCACACAGACCAGGAGCCAATCACCAAAAAGGAGGCGGCATGATGATGAAACGTGGTTTGGATGATGATAATTCGGATTTTGAGAGGCAAAGGCTGGATCTGCACGGCAGCCACAATGAATTATAATTAAATAATAGTACTTTCAGAGGTTTGCAGCTGTATGCATGCGAGTGCAAAGACGAGGGGAACCATGCAAGAACTAAGTCTTGCTAGGAGCCCCAGAGGCTACAATATCCGTCTCACCCCACAATAAAAAAGTACAATAGTACACAGCTGATGTAGCTATAGTATGCAGAGCTATGCAAGCCTTTCCACTGCTGTTCGTAGCATAGAATGAATCAAAGAATGTAAACACAGTTACTGTGGGGAATATAATACAAGCATGATACAGCCTGATGTTATGGTGCTATCAACAAGCAAAATCTGACTCGGAGCTATAAATCCAGACAATGAGGTATCTATGGTGTAAGTACATTAACTTCTTGCTTCAAAACTAAACTTAACTTAGACTTAACGGCACCTTTTAATTCACATGTATTTTAAGCAGGTGAATCACAAAACTGTTAAATTACATGTTAAATTAAAAGGCACATTCATTTTGATCACTGCAGCTTTTGTCAGTTTATGTTACTTACCTGAAATGATGAATTCAATTTGGTTGTTTCATTATATTGAATGACAAAATACTGGAGGAAGTAATGATTTTATTTAATGGTTTTATTTGATCAAATTACAAGTTTAAATCTTCCAATCGCTTGATTTACCATTAAATATGTCAATTCACATTTTCACTATTTTATTTTCAAAGCAAGATGTTTTGACACACGTGTTCTCTAGATTTCTCCCCACCTCACAGCTGCGTGATGTCACCACTCAAATGAATGGCGTTGGTGATGAACTCCAGTGGTCAAGTTTCTGTGAAGCCACCAGAGGCACAGAGGGAAACAACAGATCTGCAATTTAAAAGAAATCCTGCAGGGGACTGTGACTGAAACACTTTCAGCTTGCTGTTCTTTTGTTTGTCCTCAGCATCAGTGAAAAGCCTTTACACAGAAAAATCTTTTGTAGAATATCCCATTTCCTTTTCTTATTGTTTTAATGTTTTTAGGATGCACTGTCTCTTAAAATATTTGTTATAACATCGTAATTGCACTCATCTGACAGCACCAGATTCTGCTGCGTAACAAAATCACACCAAATGTCTGGCAAACAGTCCATCAAATAACCTGCGTGTGTGTCAGATGATGTCCACGTCATATGAGCTCAAACTTAATGTTAAATAGGAAGAACTCCATTTTCGTTTATGTTACAAAGGGTGTATAGACCTCCGCTGCTGAATTTAAACATTAGCTCCAATTTATTATTACTTGGGAATTATTTTTGTAATTTTATCCATAATTTCTATCAGTGTGGTTAGCTTAGCTTAGCATAAAGACTGGAAGCAGAGGGAAATTACTAGACCAAAGTTCAAAAGTACACCTACCAACACTCTCAAGTGTTAATTATATATATATATATATACATATATACACAGTGTAAACATATAAAGCCTATATATAGTGTTTATATATATATAGCCTTGCTGTTTCCTATATTGATATGTATTTGCTTTATTATTATGCATTTGCATATTAACTACAGAATACAGTCGTCAGAGGGCTCGCCCAGGTCATCCAACTTAATCCCAGGTGAGATACTGGGCTCACAAGCTCAGAGCAGGCCGTCGCAGGATTTAGCTCTTGTTTCTGAGGAACTACACATCATCATGGGAGTGCTTCTGTGGAGTGATGTGACGAGTGGAGCAGGTGCGCAAGCGAACAATGCATCCTCAAGCTGCCTCTCACAGCTCCTTTAGTGTAAGGCAAATGGCTCTACTAGGCCAACTTGTGACCCATCACAAAACACATCACTGTTGCACTGGGTGACATCTTCCTTCATTAGCATGAATACACACAGTGTAGTTTATTTCCCCACCAAATACTCAATTAGAGATTCTAATGTTTATCAGCAATGAGTGGCATTTGGCGACGATGGTGAGGAAAAACTCCCTTTTAACAGGTGGAAACCTCGAGCAGAACCAGGCTCTGGGTGGGCGGCCATCTGCATCGACCGAGTTGGGTTGAAAGGGGAGGAGAGAGGGGGAGAGGGGAGACAGAGCAGGAGGACAGACAACAAATCAGACTAATAATAATAACAACTGCAGCAGTGAGTGTGGAGCAGGAACATGGGGGCAGTAGACGGCCGGCAATCACAGATCCAGAATCTACAGCTCCAGAGGCAGAAATACCTGCAGGAAGTGAGAAGGAGAAAAAGCACAAAAACTACTGGGAAAAGGTGGAGTTAGTAACATGTAATTAGTGGGATAAGATTATGTACGGATAAAGAGGGAGAGGAAGAGAGAGAAGCTCAGTGCATCATGGGAAATCCCCCGGCAGTCTAAGCCTATAACAGCATAACTAAGGGATGGTTCAGGACTCACCTGAGCCAGCCCTAACTATAAGCTTTATCAAAAAGGAACTTTTTTAGCATACTCTTAAACAAAGAGAGGGTGTCTGCCTCCCGAACCCAAATTGGGAGCTGATTCCACAGAAAAAGAGACAATAAGGCAGATTTCCTGTACATACATTCATTCATCCATGCATCCATCCACCCATCTATTAGCACCCGCTTACCCTTTAGAGGGTTGTGGGGGGCTGGAGCTGATCCCAGCTGACCAATTTAAAAATATATGCATCAAAGTTACATAATCAATGCCTGATCATGCAGTCTTGAGTGCACAATTATTTGAAAAGTCTGCACTGCATTACTGTGTTGGATGTGTTATCTAAAGAAAGTTTCAAAGCTTTACAAAATAATTTTCAAAATGTATGAATTGCTTGAATGGTACATGTACACGATAAGTTCTCAGTCATTCAGGATATGGAAGTGCTTTTTCAAGGGGCACTTTTAGAGATGATATGTGTTTTACTTTCATGCAAGCTTGTTTTGGTTCCCATGCTGATTAAAGTTATTATTTTTATAGAGTGCTAATATTAGTAGACCATAAAAAAAAGCTTGGGTTTGAATATTTTGACTCGGTTTAAACATCCTATAGCTACTCACAAAGTCTGTATGTTTCAGACAGTGTGGGATAAAATGATTGAACCTACCAAAGCTACATAAAGGGAAATGGCAAGAAATAGAAAATCAATTTTAAGGGGATAAACACTCCACACACCAAGGCAAGAACCATTTATTTTTGACAGGCATTGAGAGAAGATCTAAGACAATATTCTACACCTTGTTCTGATTCCTCTGTGTCTTACTTGGTTACTGATATCCAGCCAGCAAATGCCACTGTGGCAGGGAAAAGATCCAAAGGTGTGTCTCCGTGGGACTGTACTGGGAGTGCTGAGAAGGAGGTAGGCCAGAGGCTTATGACATCTGTCAAGCCAGAATCCACCTTAAAACACTTGAACAATGGTCAGAACAAAACTAAAGTGTCAGAACAAACAACCTACTGATGATTTTGTTGCTTTTAGGCTTACTAGTAGAAGGGCTAAAATGTAAGGTTTACCCTCAGGATAACACTATGGATCAGGTCATAGAAACACAAGTTTAAAGTGTTCTTCCTCTGAGAAGTGTAGATATCCACAGCTAATTTCATGACAATCCAGCCTGTGGATATTTTAATTGGATATCATCTTAACAAGGCTCATAATTGACAAAGGGTTCATGTAATGACCAAATGCAACCCATCCTCAACCAAAACAACCAAATAGGTCTGTTTCCAATGACTCCCAAAACAACGTTCAGTATATGACCATATATGACAGTTGGAGAGTACTAGCAGTACTAGCACTGTTGCTCAGTGCTGCTCATTGTGGGAACTGTTGGGTCTCTGTAATTAATATTTTAAAGAGTAGACTAGACCTACTGTATGTGAAAAGTGTCTTGAGATAATTTCTGTTATGATTTGGAGCTATACAAGACTTAGCGACAACAGGTGCACCAAACCTTTGGTGCCACAGTAACAATAATAAACAGGTGGTTAACGTTGTGTAAGTTTGGTTAGGTTTAGGAGAAGATTATGGTTTGTGTTAAAATAACTACGTAATTTACGTAACAGTAGTTACGTTATGCAACGTTTGGTTAAGGTACGTTATGCAACATAACTTTACATAAGTCAACATTTACTTTTTATTTCACTACAAATTACCCAAGCAAGCACAGCTACCAATTTCTAACACTGATGTTACAAACTTGCTAAACAGTTAAGACACAGCTGGCTTACATCAAGGTGAAACACTTGACAAATAAAAATTTGCAACAGCGTATTATCCACCATCACCTCGCACATTGCTGTTGCCGAGTTCAAGGTCCCGGTGAGTTAGCTCGCCAGTCTGTTGCCAAGACCAAGTTGAGCACATTAAAATGGGGATTTTTCAAGTGACCATTGTTGCTTTGCCCGAGGTCCTTTTTTTGATCCATGTTCCCTTTTTTTCAGTTTCTTAGGTTTGTTGATTGTTCCTGAAGCTCCCTTGAGTTTCTTTTGAGGACCACAATGCAAGGAGACAGTTGTTTCTTCCACAGACCACTGCTGTGTCGATTTCACGTCCATATTGTAGCTGTGAAAAATGGCGGTCACAAAATTTTAGTTGGACTTCTTGGTCACGATAATCCCAACCCCAGCCCTTGGCGTAAGTGGTTCTCGGTTCCAGACTAGCCAAGTGTTGGTGCAACTCTGGAACCAGTTTTTCCGGCCAAGAGCCAGTTGTTAGGCTGTCGAAACACAAAGAACTGGTTTGAGGTTAAGCACCAGCTACGGACCGGTTCTCAAACTGCCTTGGTGAAAAAAGGGTTATCAGTTATTTCAGTGTGTGCAACAGGCTCCTGAGGATCTTTTACCAGTCTGCAGTAGCCTGTTCTTTGCTGTGGTGTGGTGAAGAGGTAGGATCAAGGCTGGTGAGACCAGCAGACTAAAAAAAAAGCTGGTTAAGAAGGCCAGCTCTGTGGTCTGGCGGGAAGTCAAGTAAATTTTATTTGTAAAGCGCCAAATCATAACAGACATCATCTCAGGGCACTTCACACAGAGTAGGTCTAGACCTTACTCTTTAAAATATAATTTACAGAGACCCAACAGTTCCCACCATGAACAGGACTTGGCGACAGTGGAAGGAAAAACTCCCTTTTAACAGGTAGAAACCTCGAGCAGAACCAGGCTCTGGGTGGGCGGCCATCTGCATCGACCGAGTTGGTTGAGAAGGAAAGAGAGAAGGGAAGAGGGGAAAGAGAGCAGGAGGAGAGACAATATATTAATCAGACTGTTAATAATAACTGCAGCAGTGAGTGTGGAGCAGGAACATGGGGGCAGTAGACGGCCGGCAATCACAAATCCAGACTCTACAGCTCCAGAGGCGGAAATACCTGCAGAAAGTGACAGGAGGAGAGAGGAGAGAGAGCTGAGAAAGCACAAAACTACGGGAGAGATAAGTGGTGGAGTTGGTAACATGCATTAGTGGGATAAGAATGTGTACAGATGGAGAGGGAGAAGAGGAGAGAGGAGCTCAGTGCATCATGGGATATCTCCCAGCAGTCTAGGGCTATAGCAGTATATCTGGAAAATCTGGAGTCAGCAGCGGAGAGGAGGATGAAGGATCAAATCAAAGCCATCCTAGACCCCCCCACCCACCCCACCACCACTGTGGCACGTGTGTCTGCACCCTCCCCTCCTGAGGCAGCAGACACACATTTTGTTATTACTCTAACATACGCAACTTGAAATGTAGCAAAGTACAATACTTGTGGTGAAAAGTACTTAAGTAAAAGTAAAATTGCATTTTTTTTGTTTGATTTGTTACTTCCACTTCCACCCCTGCAAATAGCAACAAAGTTTCATGTGTGCACACAACCAGTGTGTATACTGCTAGCGAGTTGCTGCTAACCTCTATACAGTAAGCTCACTGGTTGTTTGTGGTGAACACAGACTTCAGAAACAGTCCAGTGAGAATCTGAACATATGTTAAGAGTACTTGCAGGTTGTGTTTTTTTCTTGTCCCTTGAAAACATGCAAGGTAACAGCCAGTTTGCACCGTCTGTGAATGTACACACATATTTACATTTTAATGTCATTCCAGGTTCTCCAGGACATGACAAAGGCCCTTTTCTGCTCATATCCTACCCCATACACTTAGGACGGACAATGAGGCTCATGAAGCTCACAATGAGGCCAGGTAAGTCTCTCTGTATTTCGATGTATTTCGAGTTTTTAAATGTGGTGTCTGTGGCAACGTTTCTGCGCTGGCGTACTGCTGGTGATGCGTTTTCATCTATCAGCAATGATTGGTTTGCCAAAGCTGAACGGGGAAGCAACCGTAGCAATGGAGTAGGCTGCAGCAACTGGGAGTATGGTGGACCCTATGGTGGAAAAACCTAAGAAGCATCCAAGAAAGTCCAAAAACAGACAGCAATTGATGGACTACGGGAGGTAACTCGGAGTTCAACATTACTAAGCTTGTCTTTTAGATGCAAGAAGCATTACTTTTGTTGTTTCTTGGGAACCCAAAATGGAGTTTTTTTGTTGAGATAAGAATTCATTCACTGGTGGTTAAACTGTGTGTTTCATATTGAAAACTGATTGTATAACACAATTCTTGTGTACTTTGTGTTTCTTGTTGTCAGCTTGTGCCTTTTGAAATACTTGGTTGTTAGGGGGGTTAGGTGCAGGGGCCATGTACTGAAAGACATGGATCCTCTGTAGGTTGAAAATATAAAAATATTATCTTGCACCGACTGGCACCCTGGCTCTCAAACTGCTACAAGATGTCATAAGCAGGCATTGACAGTGTTTGTGTAATTACTCTCACTGCCAGAAGGGTAAATGGATGGACTGCATTTATATAGCGCTTTTCTAGCCTGTGCTATAAAACACATTCCAACATTAAAAAAAATTCTGCACTCCAGCTATAAATAACTTTTTATGTAGAGCCACTTCACTCTCCATTTATGTAAAGTTAGTGATTTAACATATTTCCCAAAATGGATTTTCACAATTCATTGAGAATAGTTTATCCAGATTATCTAAACCAGTTTATTTGGAGGTCAACTTAAAGTGAGCGCATCTTAACTGTCACTAATGATCCTTCACTGCACAGACGGACTGAGCACAACTACAGTAATCAGAGTAGTGGGTCTGCAATTGAGTACAATCAAAAAAAAAAGACTAAATCTAGTACTACACTAGATATTAGACTTACAGATGCTTCATTATCTGTATCTGTTCAACCAGCAAAATGATCTGTGTCTGTATTTGGGTAGAAGACTAAAAATGGGCGTGGTTCATACAGGAAGTTACATTAAATTGGGCAAATGTTGTATTTTCCAATAAAATATTCACTGGCATGCAATTGTTATGCCATCAAAGAATAACATTAATTTAATATTGGCATATGATTAATTATGAAATATATTTCCACATCTTCATATTGTACTTTTCAGCTCTCTCTCGCTCTTTTTTTTTTCTAACTAAGCTGAGTTTTATGTACTGTCTGAACCCCCTTCTTTCAAACCCCTGCAACCTATACATTAAAATGAAGCTGGAGTTTTAAGCTGTATGTGTTAATTTCCCTCATTTAAAAAAAAAATTAAACCCAGTCAAACGTAGCTTCATTTACTTCACATTATTGAAGAGTGATCGCTATGCTCTGTAGACGCCACCTGCTCTCAGCAGGAAGCAGGCTGAGAGTTGACTGCTCCCAGCTATCATGCAAGGAAACTGTGTGTATTGTCTGTATGTATACTGTATACTATACGTGCATGCATGTATGCAAGCATGTGTGCATGTGAGTATGTATACTTGTGTTCATATAATACAGTCTATGGTTCATATGGACATGCAGGTACAGTATATGTATATGTATATTTCTATGTTGTTCATGTGTATAAATGCGTATATGTATATGCGTTACAAATGACTCCAAAACTATACATATGACTGTTTTGCCAACTTCATGGTTAAGGTTTGGCTCATACATCAGCGTCATTGCTTCTTCCTTTGCTCCTGACACAAACCAGTCGTACATCTCAGCCCTGAGGAGTCCAAATCAGGTAAACATAACATATATCGTTTTAGACATTTGAACAAACAACAATGATGCTGTTGTTCTTTTGGTAAGGACCGTCTCCAGCCAACACTGCATCCCATAAGGACAGGAGACCTTCTGTCCCTGCGCTCAGCCTCCCAGGCAGCACAAGGATTTATGCAAACAGCAGAGAAATACATTTTAATATATATATATTTTTTACGAAATAAAAGGGTCCTTCAAAGTTATAAAGCCATAAAGTAGCAAATATCAAGCTGAAATATTTACTGGCTCTACAGTTTAGATCCGGTAAATAGGATCACATGGTGCTTTCATCATTACAGACACTGCTCCCAGATCTGTTTCTACAGAAAGACCTTCACACACAGTGATGATCTGTGGCATCTGTGAGCAGCAGGGGCCAACAGTCACTACATCAATTGGCCAGAGGATCACAGAAACGCTTTGCATAGAAATCAGGACCCCATACATATCTGCAGTGCTCACATTATATTTCAAAGCATGCCAAAGTGCTTGTTGAGCCAGCTCATTCTGACATTTAATTCAATTGGTCAGAATAGAAGAGTGCAATTACTGCGGATAAAAGGGATGTGGTCACGGCTGAAACACGTTGCTGACCACCCACCAAATGCAAATTAAATCAAAGGATTAGCCAGAGTTGATCAGAGGCTGCAGCTCTAATCAAAGGAATCTTAATAGTCGTGGCAATTTGATCAGTCACACTGAAATGTGAAAGATTCACAGCCATGTTCTGCTTTGGTGTGAGATCCAGACAGGAAACAAATAACTCAAACACTGAGAGATGTAAACAGATATATGGCAGATATCCTGTGTGCAGAGAGCTGTGACACAGCAGGGCTGCTGTGTAATGGATTACATGTGGTCAGATTACAGATTACAACACAAAAAGGTAAGTAAATCAGTGCCCTAACATACTGTTAAAGTTGTTTTCTCTATGATTGAAAATTTCAATCATAGAAATTAAATCAGTGTTTCCTATAGCCGCAACTCCATCTGCAGAGGAAGATGTGCTTGAAAGTTCTTGCAATAAATATCTTGTAGTAGTAGTAGTAGTAAAAGTAGTTGTACTTAATGTAGATACATTAAATTGATAACAATCTTCTCATTTCACTCTTGTGAAGAAGATCAGAGATCTGATCAGACATCTCCAGGTGTTAAATGTGGGCATTTAAACCTGCATTAACATACATACAGATCAGACACAGATCACCTGTTAATACCAGGTGGAAATGGGGTCATTATGTTTATGTTTTTGAGTTTATGTTTTTTTATTTCCCCAGTTGTCTGAATTGCCACTGCCAAGATTGGTCCCAGTTGTCCTTATTTTCTAAGAAGTTGCAGGAGTTTGTCTTCTTTCGGAGCTTGTCAGAGCATTATTGCATTATCCTGTCTTTACCACCCCGTTTCCCAAACAACCCAAAAGACATGTAGACATGTTGTGATGTGTAAAGCTGCAGCAGACTGATTAATCTGTTATATTGATCAATTCTGGTCCAACTCTAATATACAGTATTTGTCATTTTGTTTCCTCATGTTTGCAGGAAATACAGTGTTAATCTACAATTAATAGATACTTACTGACCCACTGTGACCAAAGCTGAGTACTACACATCCTAATACCTCATGCATACATGTACTGTGGAGAGAGCATACTGTAGCTGTATGCTCTATATTTTGTGGCGACACACAATAATGAAAGATGACACTGTAACAGAGAAATTGTCTCATGAAGAGGGTTTTATTATATCGCTCTTTAAAGGAGGAAAATACTATTTTTAATGGATATTCAGATATTGTTCATGTTCAAGTGTGCATGCTTGTGGATTTGGAGTTTCATTACCAATAGGTCTACACCGAAAAGCAGTGGTGGAAGATGTATAATTAAAATAAAAGTAGCCATATATATACTGCATTACAAGTGTCCAGCGTTCAAAATGTTATTTAAAAAATACATTTTATCAGCAAGAATGTACCTAGGTATCAAACGTAAAAGTACTTATATCATAATGTATAATTATTATTGTTATTAATTTATAGATAATTACCATTAACAAGTGGTCAGCAGAATGTTGCCGCTGGTCTGCATGCATGTTTGCTTTTTTTTCTGTAGATACTATAAATCTATAGATGTATACAGTAGGAAAACATGTGCACATGGATATAAAGTACATGTGTACTACGTACGTGTGCATGCATGTCTGCATGATGGTATGATGTATACCATTTTTCAACATATATTTAAATTGTACATGTTGAAACGAACGAAAGAACAATATTTTAAAACGAGGATTGTTACAGCTGGTTGAGGTAAGCATACTGTTGGGCCTTGTAGTCTACAACAATTAATTATGTACATTTATGATATGATTTGTATGTAACATCTTAATCTGCAAAGTAACTTTAACTGTAGCGGAGTAAAAAGTACAATATTTCCTTCTGAAATGTAGAAATATAAAGTAGGATATACTCAAGTAAAACACAAGTACCTCAAAATTGCACTCCAGGACAGTACTTGAGTAACTGTACTCAGTTACTCTCCACCGCTGCAACCCTACTGGGAAAGAAGAAACAAACTAACAAACAAAAAAATCATTCTTTCCATCTTTGTCTTAGCCTTTGATTTAAAATAGCAAAAAAAGGAAACTCTTGATGTGTTCAAACTCCTCCTTGAAGCTGAGAGCAACTCTCTCTGCTGCCTGAACTCCTTCACAGCCCCAGTGTGTACGATTGAATGTGGTTACAGCATCTTTCAAATGATTCTGATGCCATAAGTTTTTGTTTATGATGTTCAAACCCTACACACAGGGGCTTTAAAGTTTTGAAGATGTTTTTGGTAGTGTAGCTAGTTTCCTATTGGTCAGGAAGGACTCACCACCCTTCCTGAGGCAGATAACCTTATTCAGCTGTCAGCAAGTAGCAATGTCTGTTGTGGAGACTTGCAGATTTATATACAGTAAAAATTGTTTAAAAGTGTATTGTAATGTTTAGTCCATGGATGGATTACTGAATGGGTCCACTGGTGAAAGGCCCAGGATCCCACAGAGTCAGGGGGTCACAAAGAGTCAGGGGGCCCAAACCCAGAACCTCATCATGAAGTTATTAACATATCTGTTTGTAAAGTCAAAGAGCTCAATCAAGTATAGACTATAGATGGCCTGATCGTTTTCTTTCTTTGATAGCAGAATAGCTGAGCTTTAAAAAGAAATTGAAACTGCACCACCAGTTTCCACTAATGGCTTTCCATGATCTGCTGTAAAGAGCCCTAATGTAATCTGGATTTCAGTGTGAGTGTCAGCGTCATTTCTTGCATAAACAAAATATTGAGGTTGTGGTGGAGCAGGACTTTGCACTTCTGTTAATCTGCAAAATGTTGCTGATAGAGTGGGAGTGGAGGTAGTTGGGGGGTGGGGCCATTTATCTGTCTGTGCCAGGGGCCCATTCTCTCAAAATCTGCCCCAGGATGTAGGTGTGACTTCACTTTCTTTGACAGTTTAATAAGTGAATCTCGTTAATTATGTCTTAAAGCAAGTTCACGTGCAGGGGTGCACATAACTGAGGTGCAGGTGTGCATGCAAGGTCAAAACAAAGGATGTGCAGCAGATTATACAAAAAAAAGCCATTTTGCTTACCGACATTTTTAAGACACAGTTACTTACTGAAGCATTGGGATTTTCTCCATACATCACTGGTAAAATAGCTATTATGACAAATGTGTTAATCAGTTGTTAATCCTGTAACTTTTAACCTTTATTCTTTACCGTGTTATCTTTCAAATTAGCAAGTTTTAACCTTTAGCTCCAGCAAATAGTTTGCGTTCCAACTAGTTTACATTACAATAAGCTTACTTTTTTTTCTAGTTTTAGGATTTTCATTCATTCATCAAAATGTCCAAACAGCAAGCCACATTAAGTAATCACTTTGGTATTCCACCACCTTCAAAGAAATGCCAGACTGAACCTGAAAACAAAAAACGTGTATTTGCTTGTGAGGTAGCCTGGCTCCAAACAGATGATGTGGTTTAAAATATACAATGAAAATCCCAACCGGATATGATATCCTGTGAAGTTGGGATTTTCAGAATTGAGTGAAAAACTGAAGGCAGCTGAATTTTGGGGTGTGGGTCTTTTTGATGGATCTGAAGACATAACAAAGGTGGAGCAGGAACGGAGACTTTACCTCAGAGTTTCTTGGATTATTTCGTTTGGGTGTGAACCGAAGACGTAGTGAACAGGCTTGTGCAACTCTTCCATGCTTGTGGTTTAGTGGATGAGTAGAAGACGAAGTTGGTCTCGTGTGAAGGCACGTACAGGAAAGAGACTGTTTCAGGACAAGGAAAAGGTGGGTGTATTGAGAGGTGTAGAGTTTGAAGGCAGTTTTTGAATCCCTTAAGTCATGTGATACATTTTTAATTTTTGATCTTTCAACTTGGCTTCAGGAAATGCAAGATTGTCCTTCAGAAATATGAAGAGAGACTACTGTAAGAGAATGGATGTGCTTAAAGCATGCAGGAAAATGTTTGGCAGCTTCCTTTGTGTATGACTTGGTCAACATAGTGAAGACAATAAGGATAATTAGTCCAACATTCAGAAAGTTCTTCTGTTGTCCCTTACACTGCCCTGATGTGAGAGAGGATACTCACATCTCAATACAATAAAAAGCAAGTACAGATCCTGCCTCTCATCGCTGATGCACATCCAGATAAGAGACTTCTGACCCAAAGCCAGCTGTTGACTTATGGGTGCAAACGGCTCAACCATGGAGAAAGAAATAGGCCTACATCATCATCTACCATGTTTGAAGGAGAGGAAGATAGGAGAGCTGGCAGGAGGGTATTGATGACCACAGCTTGTGGGATAACCGTGTCGCATAAGCCAAGCAACATCTGCAGGTGCCCCCTCACGAACCATACCAAAGAAGTTATGTGCACCCCTGTTTCATCAACAACACCCAGGACCCCCACTGACACCGACTCTTATCCTGCCCCATGGACACTACACGTTATTTAAATGTAAAGTTTCTACTGTGAATATTTGCACATTCCTTTGTCAATATTTGGCACATTCTATTCTCTTTGTTGCAAACGGATATATTTTACATATTTGTTGTATATTTTACATACTTTTTATTGTAAATTCCTATCTTATTTACAGTTGTTGACTTTTACAGTACTTGTTTTTTCTTTTTCTTTTCTCTTACTATATGTATTGTTACACACCAACAAACCAAGGAAAATTCCTTGTATGTGAAAACCTACTTGGCAATGAATCTGATTTAATTTGAATGATTATATTTTTCATATAATAGTTTCACATACATAACAAAACACGACATTTAGCCAAACAACAAAACCACTGCTACAAACATATATTCATCAGACATTACCACTGAATGGCTGCAGTGCAATTTATTGAATCGCTCCCTTCTACATTCAGAGCTCAATCTGCACAGGTACACAGAGGCATACTGAGAGCCCAGACTCTGACTGAACAATTTGACAGACTGAGGAACAAAAGCCGCAGTTTGTTCAGGGTTCCATTGATAACCATAACATAAAATGTTTTACCCCTTTTTGTGCTTCATAGTTTAAAGTGAAAATGTTGAACAGTATGACAGTGTTTTGATATCTTATATCATCAGGAGAAAGTGCAGGCTGTCATTATTCTGCCACAATAGGGCACCTTATCCTCTGCTCTGTTCTGTGATTCCTCTTCTGACAGATACAGCCTGAGTAGTGCTGTCACTGCAGTGGTTCTTTTATTTACTTTTACTTACTTAGGTGTCACAATGATATTTATTTGTATATAATTCATTTGTTGTTACATTTCATATTGTTACATTTCATATTACAGTTTCCACTGCACTAATCTGCAGTGTAACTTTGTATGCACATTTAATTCCTCCAGACACAAACGATACAGTCATGCAGCCATACAGTGCTCCCCCAAACAAATACCCACTGTAAATGGTACTTCTTTTTCATTTTCAGATGAAGGGGTTGCTTGCTCCTCTTTGAGCTAAGAAAGATCACAAGTCTGGCTTATAAAACTCTCAAACCTTACTGAACTTCAAAAACATGGTGCTCAAAGTTCTCTGAAAGGTTGCTCCAAGATTGACATTGCAGTGATTCACGGTCTCCATCTGACATAAGCAATAGATGGTTTGGACTTTCACACACACCTGAAGGACACGGAGGATCATTTAACACTTTAATGACCTACCCATTTTTTTCTTTTTTTTTCAGTTGTTTAAATCATTTAATATGGTCTTTATTCTTGGTAATTCAGTGTTATTCTTTACCTGTCCAACAGGTCTGACTGCTCCACCAATCTTCACACCTGGTCCCACTTCCCCCATCTGCTCTGCATTCGCATGACCTTCCCCCGCCAGCCTGTATGCCTGCCTCTCGTTCCCTCATCAGTCACTGTTGCCATGTGTCTCATACCTTTGCTTTCCAGCCTCTGTAATCTGTCTGTACCTTGTCACCTGGAACCTTGTCACCTCTGCTGGCCTGCCTGACTATTGCATCATTATGCATCATTCCTTAAGTCTATGTACCTTCAGTTTTGGTTAAGAAATCATTGAATTACATCAGCTCTGCCAGCTGTAGAATAAATTCTCTTTCATACAACCTGAAACCAGAATGGAATAGAATTCCAATCATGAAATTAAAATAACACAATATTGTAATAAGAAAATTGAGATGAGGGTATGGCATCAGTTATGACAATGAACTGAACAAAATGAGATTAAATTTATAGTAATGGGTAACCAAATTATTGATGTAATTTGAGTGAGATCAAAGAAGAAAGACCACTCAATGTGAAAATGAACAAGTGAGAACTTTCATACAGTGACACTATCAGTTTTTGATGATTTCATTAACATCTTCTGTTTGGTATCTAAATTCCACAACAAGATCAGTTCAGACCCAACATTACAATGCATTTAACTGCATAGTGACAAAATCCTTAACTGTCTTCTGTAATATGAGAGAAAGTTAATAACAAAATATATTTCTATTTTATAAAAAAAATACACTAAAAAAAATCAGCATTTGTGAAAAAAAAAGTACCAATGAAGATCATAAAATTATTTGAGTCCTTATATTCAAAATGTACTGACAATTTTAACAGCTTTAAGTTGTGCTTATGTAGCAGCATAGAGGTGGCATCTGTTAATTACTGCCCTGGCTCGTAATTAGCGTCAGGTGTCTGTCATTAGGTGGGCCAGTATAAAGGCCATCCTCCTCTGCTGGTTCTTCCTCTTGCGCTTCTGTCATTGGTGCGTCATTTTTGGGCCAAGGTTGGTTGGCTCAACAGGGCGACTGTATGCGTGCTGCTCCATGTTCCCTTATGTGCAGCTGCGTATTTGTTTGGTAAACGCCAGCTACAGCCGGTGTCCTCTCTTCCTCCCTCCTCCTGTACGTGTGTGTGTCCTGAAACAGGAGTTGCTGTGACCAGCTGATTGGGGTCGCTGCTGTTTTGTTTCCAGACAAAACTTCGTCTCCGATGTTTTTGTTTCCGGTGAAACTTCGCCTCCAGGAAAGCTTTGTCTCTGCTGCGTTGACTCTGCTGAAGCTTTACCTCCCTCGGAAACATTGTTTCTCCACGCTGCCTGTGTTTTAACCAGGGCTTGGTCCCGGTGTGTCTGTGTGTGTTCAATGGGTGTTTAGCTTATTATAATTTTGCATTATAATTTGTTTCTTTCTATCTTTAGTTACTGGAGACTGGTGGTGGTGGTGCTGGTGGCCGGGTGGTGGTATCCCGCCCTTTTTGTCTGCTGTGTCTTGGGAAGCGGGTTCCTCACTTTGAGTGTGTGTGGGTCACGTATGTTGGGTGGTTTAGTTTGTTTTTCTTAATTTGGTGGGTTCCCCCCTTGCACCTAGCTTTGTCCATCCATTCAGCTCCAGCTCCCTTAATTGATTTTCCTTATTTAATTTTCTTTTGGATGAATGAAATTTTAAATCATTTTTTAAACTATTTAAAATAAAATTGTATTTTTTCTAAGTTTTGCCTCAAAAAGAGTATACTTACCTGTGTGCCTGGTGCTCTACTAAATTATTTCCTGGGGTGAAATTCCCCAGGTGGCGTTGTCAGTCTTTTTTTGGTGTTAAATTATTTTTTTTAATTAATTTGCATTCGCACGCCTTGTGTCGCCACAATCACATTGGTGAAAATTACAGAAAATCTGGGCAAAGTTTAAAATTAAATTTACAATTTTAAAAGAGATAAGTGGGTGATTCTGGTTCATTTTAGTTGACATAAATATAAGCAAAGCCTGAAGTAAAAACGTTTGCAGTTATGCAAGATTTTCAAATGTATTCTGTATACCCTTACTGGGTAAGGGTAAGTATTTTTGGTGAATATTCTGTGCTTCCTGTGATTGTACATAATTTTTTCTTTATCTCAGTTTAGAAAAAATGAAAAAACACAAGTCCCTTATTAACAAATATCATCTTGTTTGCCAAAAGTAATTAAGCAATTATACATATCTTTTTCCTCCCAATTTAAAACAGGTGAATGAGGGTCCCTTTCGAATTACATGAATAAAAAACATTAAGAAACATTTATGATGTACAGCAGTTTATACCGGACATGAGAGGAACAGGCATCTGGAAATACTGAAACGCTGGATGTCTTTTTTTTTTTCCCCACAACTTTATTGAGAACAGTTATACATTTTAATATGCAGTAATGTTATAGCCTTAGTTTTTAAGGTATAATTCATTGGTTTTTACATTACTCTGGTATTTGTTTTATTGACTTTTATTTATTGATTTTAACAATCGAATGTTTTAATTTCTACTCTTTCAAAAAAATTAAACGAAGTTTTATTATCTCTCTTTTCTTCCTTTTTTATAATTTCCAACACATTTTTATTCGTATTTGAATATATTTTATTTTATAAATAATAAATACATTTCTTGCCCCTGTGTCAAGAACTTTGGGCTGCATTTTTGTATGTTGTAAATACAGTTGAGCTGAGTGTAACATCTTGTGTGTTAAGTCTATGATGTATAAGGCGAACACGCCGGGGGCTGAGACGCTGGTTGTCAATAAAGTTTCTCTGACTCTTTCGCCGTTACTGTAGTGTGCGCATGCGTACTGGCTGAGCGCTGCAGAGGAGTCCCTGAGCGGAGCTGCAGGGATGTGACGGCGCCCTGTGTGGAGGACTGACTTTACTCGTCGTTTTGTCGGTAAACACGGTGTTCCGGGGCTGTGTCCAAGTGCCTTCGCAGCTGATGAAGTGGGCTAATGTCTCCAGAGCCACGAAGGACTCTGTCTAACCCGCTGAGGACAGAAGTTTCTCGGCTCGCTAGTCGCCATGGCCTCCCTGACCGTCAGTGCGGCGGCTCGGAGCATCGAGAAGCATCGGAAGTCCTTCTCGCTGCTCTTCTACCGGGCTGTGCGGGACCTGAAGCCGGTCTGGATGCTGGAGGACATGCGGACGATGGAGACTTTTTACCAGGAGGAAGACGCCAGCGAGAGGATTTACACCCCGTCGGAGGCGTTGCTCTACGCTATAGTTCACGACCACCAGGCGTACGCCCAGTACCTGCTCGACCGGTACACCGACGAAGCGCTAGCGAAGCCCGGGGAGCGCTTCTGCTGCTGCCCGTCCTCCGCCCCGCACCTGGCCATGGCCGTCCGCTACGACAGGCGCTACATTCTCGGTCTCATCTTACAGGAAACTCACCGGATACACAGCGCGCCCCCCTACGCGGACCGATCCGGCTGTTTTCACATGGAGGACGGCAGAACCCCCTTACATCTGGCCTGCGAGCTGCTGCGGCCTGAGGCGCTCATCATGCTCCTGGGGAACGGTGCGTGCCCGCACGCCCTGGACCGCAACGGCCTGACCCCGCTGGATGTCATCCTGGAGAAGCTCAGGGACTCCAAGGAGAGGAACGGCGGGGAGAGGAGGCAGTGTCTGGACAACCTGCTCATGTTCATGCCGAAGGTTCACTTTAAAATGAAAGCAGCTCTGGGCAGGGAGCCGGAGCGCTGGAGCGAGCTGCTGGGCGAGGGGACCTACGAGTACCTGTCGGGAAGGAGCCCGGCGCCGCTGGTCCTCGCCGCCATGCAGACCGTCCTGAAGCAGCTGAGCCCCGCGACCTTCCCGCACAGCCTGCACGAGCTGCCCATCCCCTCCTCCCTCAAACCGCCGGGTCTGCCCGTCACCCCGCGGGACAGGCACAGGGTGGCGTAGCACGAGCCTGACATGGTGCATGCTCTGCTGTAGGAAACTGTTCTATTTTAGCATGGTGTGTGTGTGTGTGTGTGTGTGTGGGTGTGTGTGTGTGTGTGTGTGTGTGTGTGTGTGTGAGAGAGAGAGAGAGAGTGAGGGTGAGAAGAAGCTGTGGTAACACTTTATTATAGGGCTGCACAAATAAACACTAACAGTCAGGGAACAAATGAATGAATCTTATCTAAACAGGTGTCTTCTGTCACTGACTGGATTTACTGGGAGCTGGAGGTTGACTGGGCTGTAGAGGCAGTGGGAAGACTGGGGAATCCACAGCCATAATCTTTAACAACTGACACCAATTCAGGCATTAATAATCTGTTTATTTGTCTAACCTCATTCTGAAGTGTTACTTACTAACACTATTGCTATTGAAGCCACTGTGTCATATCAGAGGAGCAGACCAGCAGTGAGGACAGTCTCCTAGGTGTGAAATGTGGATTTTAATTTATTTGGCTTGTATTTAACAGTAATGTTGGAGAAAGTGATCTCATAGATCATTGGAAAACAGGCAGGTGACTCAAACTCTTTGGATGATGATTATTTTTAAATAAACAGGATCCAAGTGATGATCTCATGTTGTCTTTCTTGTTTGTCTTTGTCCACGATAAATGGCTAACACTGGATGAAACCGACCCTGGGGACATACTGTTAAGTATAGTAGTTTATTCTTGGCAAAAAAAATATTAACTCAAGGTCCAGCTTTTTTCTGGAACTTAACAACTGCACCAGACAGATCCCACCACTGAGAAAGCTCAGTGGTGGGATCTGTCTTTCAAATAGTTCTAGTGAAATGAGTAGGATCTGATGGACCACCTTGTTTTAAACAGGTGGTCCATCAGATCCTACTCATTTCACTAGAACTATTTGAAAGCTTCCTGGAAATAATGTAATTTGGTGCTAATTATAGCAGAAACAGTGACACATGTCCGCCACAGTTGTTAGAGTTAGTTTAGTTAAGTTGAAAAGCATCAATTAACCTTGTACAATGTCTCTATTATATATTATCTAATTATATTATTGCCAACTTCTTCCCAGGATATGAATATTAAGAGGCTGCCTCATTTGAACACCAAGTTTAGGACACATCCATAACTAACATTTTGTCAATCCAGGTACCTATTAAGGGTCAGTTCACCCAAATTACAAAAAAAAAAAAAAAACCTGCATGGATAGGTAGCACTTGAGGGAAGTGATAAATGTTGTTTTGTAGTTTAAGTGAAGTGACCTTTCAACCAACTCTATTAGCTGGGGAACTTTGGGAAGTCACACCTCAAATCTGCATTGGGACTGAAGTAAAAGGACCTGTTGCAGTTTTTACTCAGCAGAGTGGTCCAGGTGAGTCACTAAACCTGCACCTGACAAAACACATGATCTGTAATGAATATTAATGTAAATTTATTTTAGTCTATTCTTGAATTATGAGAGCCACCAACATAAACATCCCTCTTGACATGCTGGCCTTTTTTTTTCTTTGCTGTTCTACTCAAGTCTATATCCTGTGTGGCATTTGAAATTTACAGAAAAGGAGGCAAACAGATAAAGCAACATTCTGACGGCTGTTAATGACAATTTGTACATATCTTATGTACAATTATACAATAAAAATATGACATTGTCAGAGTTTTCTGTGGGGCCAGGTTCAGTAAAGCAGGTAAACAGGAGAGGTGTTTTCCGAAGTAAGGTAAGTCAGTGTACATCATATATTTACAGGGGCAAATAGAAAAACCGTATAGTAAGTATACAAATGTAGTAAGTATAACAGGAAGCTTTTCAAATGTCAGAAACAGCTCTGTGATGATCCCTAGATAACAATCACACAGCTGCACTTTTTATTGAATAATCATGAACTATGTATAATCTCCCATGTGTGATGGTTCACTCTGGATTTAATTCTCTTGGGACAGTTGGACTTTCCCTGGAGCTTTTTGAAGAGACACATAAAGTCTAAATTCTAAAGTCTAAGTTTTATACGATAAGATAGAACTTTATTCATCCTGAGTGAATTGTTGTTGTGCTGCAGTTACAGAACCTAGTAGGAAGAGTGCAAATATAAAGTATAACATATCAATACGGTGAAAATCCAAAATCTACACAATGCCAAAACTAAACAATAAATAAGAATAATTTATGATAAGAGCAGGAAAGAACAGAGCAACTGTTGCTTGTACGGCACCGGAACCAGAACCGCAGACTTCAACTGTATGCGGTGACACAGGACCACAGAACATGACACACATCGAGTGCAAAGTACAGTAAAGTGAGGGGAGGCAGAATCTGCTTCTACATAAACAAAGGTTGGTGTACAGATGTCACAGTGTTACAGAGGTCACATAGCCCTCTCGTTCATTGACTACAAACCATTTTATTCACTGCAGGAGTTCTCCTCCTTTATTCTGGACGGTGTTTAGGTCCCACCTCAGGCCTGTGTTAGTGAGGCATCACACCTGGCTGACCAGATAACCAACATGGAGAATAACCATTGGCCAGCAAGGCACAGCTGGAGTTACAGGCCTGCTTTGACTGCATTGATTGGAGTGTCTTTAAAGCTGCTGCTACAGACCTGGATGAGCTCACTGACACTGTGACATCATACATCAGTTTTTGTGAGGACATGTGTCTGCACATACAACAACAATAAACCCTGGTGTACTGCAAAACCTAGGCAGCTTCGTCAGGCCAAGGAGGAGGCCTACAGAAGTGGGGACAGGATCCTGAACATTGAACATCAATGCTAGCCCCAATGCTTCATTGCATTACATTACTTTCATTTAGTTTAAGCTTTAATCCAAAGCTAGGTCACCACTGCAGAAGTCAATGTATAAATAAACAGTTTTCTCACTCAACTCTGTACTCACTGTGTATTCACACTCCCTTTTGTACGTGTACATATAAGATGTTTTGTGTATCATAAAGGCCAAATATCTGATGAAATGCGGTGAGCAGGTCAGGTCAGGAATATCGGCTCGTATAACATACAGGCTGAGTAAGGACACGGTTCTTTGTGAGTTTGTGCTTTTGATTGTAACATACTGCTCTACTGATTACTGAAACCATTAACAAATGTAAATAAAAGTAAATGTGAACAAGCAACAACATTATGCACACATTCTCCCTGATAAGTGATATAATGCTCTGTGGTTTATTTGCAGCAACATGTTTTGCTGTACGTTGCCAGCAGAGGGCAGCATTGTCCAACATTTAGTACGTGTCCCTCCAGCTCATCACGATCCTCCTGAAATGAAAAGCTGTTCATTCGAAGCTGGGTTTCAGTTTTTAAATATTGCAGTTATTATGTGTAACCTAATAAATTAAGTCAAATACAAGTTGAAGTGAACATTAACACACATTGCTCTCAGTGTCAGTGCAGTGCAACATTCTCTCTTGTTGAACTACCTGCAAAAGCCCCCTTGCCCCGCCCACACTCCGCCTCTGAGAGGCTGGCACTGCTGTCAATCACATTATCACAGGTCAGCTGGTCACCCCGGGATGATCCAAAGTAATATAAGTAGATGGGGGGTCAGATAAATGATGAAAAAACAGATAATCCTCCTCCCTTTTGACAATGGCTAGCTGACTGGTGGTCTGTCTGTGCATTCATCATTAGTCCTGAGGGGAGATATCTCAACAACTACAGGCCACAGTGCCATGGGATTTGTCTGCTGGGATTAATGTGTAAGCACCATTTTATTATTGTGCTTATTTAAGCTAGAGATAGTTTTAACATCTTTACTTTTTCCTAAAACATCAGAAATATGACATCACAAGCCAAAAACATACGGAAAAATGCAAAGCATTGCATTTATTGTATGTATCATATGATGTTTTAGGTAAAATCTTTAATAATAAACATCTCAGTATACATTGTGCTATAAATTTAAAGACTTACTGAACTTACTGAATGTTTATGTTTGTATGTTAACTGAAGTGCTAACTGATTAGATAATCAGCTGAAATTCAATGATAATAGATAATAAAGAAAGCCCAGCAATGACTGCACTGCCTTCAGAAGCTGAACTGGTTTGAGGTATGTGAAAAACTTGTTTCGTAAGTTTCCATGGTAGAGGTGTGGTCATGGTGTATTATTGGACTGGAAATTCCGTTGTCTCCATTATGCCAATTGTTAAATGCTCTTCCATATAAAATAGGTAGGTGATGATGGGAATCCTGTTTTAACCAGTAGTGATTGCTTTGGATGGTGATGGCTGGACATAAACCAGCACCAGCTTTTTCTTTATTTTTTTCATATTTTTGTAATATGTTTTATGTATTTTATCATGTTTTATAAACTATTCAAATCCCTTTGTGTTCTGTGTTTCACCTCACTGCAAGACCCTTACATACAAGCCTTAATGGACTAAAACTGAAAGTCCTCATAATAAGATTAAGCATTCAATTTACCTGGGTAAATGATGGAATAACAAATCGATGTGTACAGTAAGATTTATCGAAAAAAACAATAGATCTCCTAATTTCCAAAACTCACAACACTGTGTTCTTCTCATGGGTTCTCATGGGTGAACCATCATGCATGCGGTCAGTTCACCCATGAGACCCACCACAGCTGTAAGGTTTCGCAACTGCATCTTGCACGGTTCTGACACTATCCCAGTGACAAAAAACTGTTTACATACATATAAACAAACACAGACACACATTTACACACTTATTCAAAGGGCAAAATTAGGGACCATGATCAAGGAAGTAACATCTCCTTTTTTCAGGCCTGAGGTATGACAAAAAGGAGTTGACCTTGAGCTTTAGTCTGCTGTTTCTGCTGGCTCTGGCCTGCTCCGGTTGCTCCCCTGCCTATGCGTTGTTTTGTCCTGCCTGATTTTTGTATGGTGAAACAACACATTCCATTCACTGTATTCACTGACAGGCTCTCCGACTTCCTGGAAAGAAAAGGGTCACAGCCAAGCAGAGGACACAAGCAAAAGTTCAGGCTAGGCAGTCAAGTCAAATCAAGTCACAACCAACAAAGAGCAGAACAGGTCCAAAAGCACAGTTATAAGCATTCTATTGTTTTTATGAGAATAAGGGGCAAAAAAATAACCAGCATTTTTTGATTGATTGGCTGATTCATTCATTCATTGAGACCCCCGCTCTCAAGGGCCTCTAAAGGTCCCTGGACCCACAAAAACAGTATTCTTCATAACTCTAGCACATGTCCATTTTTTTTTTTATTTATCTCAACTTTTTTTACTTTATTTCCTTGTGCTAGCACTTGTCAGAGCGGAAGGATCACATTTCATGCATGAAATTCCGCTTTAAAACAGGTTTCTTGTGGGCACTGTGTCTAGCACCTCCCAAATCCCATGTGAGAGATCAAAAGTGCTGCACATCCCTAAAGTATTTCTATACTCACATCGTTCAAGATGCAGAAGTGTCGTCTGCTGTGCACCCTCCTCTCTGCCCTGATAATGCTGACCAGCACCCAGGTACGAGTGGATGGATGTTACTCAGCTCACCCCATTTGCGGGGCCCAAGCTCCTGGGGACGTCATGATAGGTATAATGTTGCCATGTCATCGCAAAGTGAAGGCTCTTCATGAACGGATTAGACCTGAAAGCTTCCACTGCTCCGAGTGAGTATAAGAACAGATGTATTTACTACAATAGATTTTTTCATTGTCATTGTTGTTGTGTTTTATGTCCATATATATACTTTGAATATGTATTTATCTTTATATTTGTACATAGTAGTTAAATGTTTATGCTTACCTTTGTTGTCCTTGTTTTTTGTTTGTCGATTTCTGTGTATGTATGTTGAGAGCAACAGAAAAAACAGAGTCAAATTCCTTGTATGTGTATGCATAAATGGCTAATGAAGCTGATTCTGATTCTGAGGTGGTTTTATATATGTTGTATGAATTGTATCCTTTATTTTCAGTATGTGGGTTGTAGTGTTTTTTGTTCTTGTAAAAGACATTATTTCCATTGGAGACACAGTAATTTCTGCTTTCTTCCCCTTTTCCTGCCAACAAAATCGTTTCCAGTTCATACAGCTATATTTGTTCGTTAACACTTGGTTGACACTTGTGAATAATGACTAATACATTAGACATAATAAAAATAATAAAATAAACAGAAATACAGGAATGATTGACATACATTTATAGTATATTTGTATAAAGAAAAAACTCCTAACCCTATCTCTAACGCTTAGTCCAGCCACCCTACAGAGGAAACTCATTTTGTCCGCAATTTCATTCTTTCGGTCACTACCCAGAACTTATGACCATAAGTGAGGGTTGGAACTTATATCAACTGCTAAATCTGAAGCTTTGCCTTGCACCTCAGCTCCCTCTTCACCACAATGGTCTGGTACAATGCCCACGTTACTGCTGATGCTGCACCAATCCACCTGTCCATCTCCTGCTCCAAGACCCAGAGATACTTAACATCCTTCTCTTGGGGCAGCCACTCTCTCCCCACCCGGAGGGAGCAATCCACCGTTTTCTGGCAAAGAACCATGGCCTCAGACGTGGAGGTGCTGACTCTCATCCCAACCGCTTAACACTCGGCTGCAAACCCTCCAGTGCATGCTGGAGATCACAGTCTGATGAAGCCAACAGAACCACACAGTCTGCAGAAAGCAGAGACGCAATCCTGAGGTCCCTAAACCAGACACACTCTTCATCTCAGCTGCACCTTGAGATCATGTCCATTAATACCACAGACAAGATCAGCGACAAGGGGCAGCCTCCAACAGGGTAACAGGGTAGGGTAAAGAGCTGGTCTACTATTCCATGGCCAGGACGGAATCCTCATTGCTCCTCCTGAATCCAAAGTTCGACAATCGGTCAGAGTCTCCTTTCCAGCACCCTGGAATAAACTTTCCAGGGGAGGCTGAGCAGTGTGATTCCCCAATAATTGGAGCACACCCTCTTGTCCCCCTTTTTGAAAATGGGGACCACCTCTATGTTGTTTTTTGCCGAGCCTCAACTCAATTGGTCCTGCTTCATATAGGGTCTGTAGGATCACTTTTCTGAATAAAATTCACAACAGGTCTTTCTACTTCACTCCATGTTCCAGATTTCATTGGGTTTGACTCTTATCCAGCTCACAGATTAAATGTGCTATGTTTACATTTTCTCGCTTATCCCTCCAATTTTATTTCTCTAGTCAGATAGTTTTTGTTTTATTTATTAATTTCTGCCCGCTGCCCAAATCAGTGGAGGTAACACAGGTCCTGTTTCTAGGTAGAAATGATGCTTATGAAATCTTTAAATGTAATTTATCAATACTGTGAGCACCACAAGCTAAATTCCTTTGTCCATTGTCTTGGGGTGGAGGAAGACATTTCAGACAATCATAGTGCCTTTACCTAAAATAAGTAGGAAAATACAGTACATTTGGCATTCTTACAATCTAAAAAGAGAGGGAAAGTTGTTGTCTTTTTTAATTTTTTATATTTTATGAGTAAATTTCTCTATGCATTTTACTTATTGAAACGTACCTTTCCAGCCAAATAAGTCTGGGGGTGTGGGCTTTTTCCATCTTTCTTTGGTGCTGCGATCCTGAAGATTCTAAATAAATATTTCTAACCTTCAGTAAGTTTAATTGGATGTTTACCCAGCATGTGCCCTGTTTTAAATATAATGGTCTTTTGAAGACTTCTTCGATTAACTGAACCACCTCCAATCAAAATGAATTTAAAGATTTACAAATATTAAAAATGTATATGTGTGTGCAGCTTGCTAATTTCTTTTTATACTGTCCATTTTCAGTTTTGATCTGTCTGCCTTTTTGAAATCATTGGCTACGATCCATGAAATTGAGGAGGTAAATGCATCTGGCTTCCTCCCAGGTGTGCGTCTTGGATATATGATGTGTGACACATGCTCATCTGCAAGCAAAGCCTTGCAAAATGTGGAGCACATGCTGGCAGTCAATGGGTCTCTAAATGTGAAATGCGACTACACTGACTTCAGGCCCAGAGTCAAGATTATTTTAGGAGCATTGTACTCTGAGGTGTCCATCGCTGTGGCCAGACTGCTGAATGTGTACATGATCCCTCTAGTAAGTCACAAGTACTATCAAATCAGCAAATACATTTTACTGCCAAGTATTTAGTACATTCATGTTGTCATTTATGATCGCTCATCAGTTATCATCAGAATTGGTAGCTAGACTTAATCGAGGGCAATTAAGGATGTATCGGTTGTGGAGGCTTTATTGTTTAGTTCAGTTTTGTTTAGTAAGAAATACTACAACATATTGGGAACTAATTATGGGAATATGTATGTATAGGGAGTTTGATGATCAATTTCAATTTCAGTGCAGGCCCAATAAATGTTTCTTAATCTTAGATTAGCACAAACAGTGGAAGCAGAGGAAGACAGCCTAGCTCCATCAAAGATGCCTTCCAGAAACTCCAAAGCTGTCATGTGTAGATCTTTTTACTGTACACAGTACCTTAGCAGTCCTGTACTCATTATTAATTTGCACACTTGTTCTAAGTTTTCATACGTATTTTATGTATTGTTGCCTAGCTTATTAACAAAACTTGTAAATGAGACGAAATTGGAACAGTTGGAGGGCATATGTTCAGTCATTTTACCTAACCCAAAGATTAAATTGCTATTAATTTCTCATCTAACTCCTGGTACTATAGAACCGATAGAAGTGTCTTTTCTAAAAAAAATTAGGATTCTAGTAAATATTGTAATATGGCTAATCCTAATAAACATTGAAGATGTACTCCTTAATATTGTTCAATTCAGAACATAGTGTGCTGAGTGAAAATTTGGGGATTTAAGGGGACTTGTAGGTTACGATAACAAATTCTAAGAGTGTACCTTAACAGTCTGTAATTCACAAATTTAAACCATGATTCCAATTCATATTTAAGTTTATTTTTTGTGTATTTAAAATTCCTCTTGTATCATTTTATCTCATTCTCAGCTGAGCGGCACATCATCTTCACCAGAACTGAGTGATAAACTGCGCTACCCAGTTTTTATGCGCACTATTCCCAGTGATAAGCATCAGATCAAAGCAGTGGCCAAAATTATGCATCACCATGGCTGGAACTGGGTCGGGGTTGTGTATGGGGATGACGATTACGGCAGAGCAGCTTTCCAGAGCTTCCTTAGAGATGCCGAGGCAAATAGCGTATGTTTGGCCTACCAGGAGGTGTTGCCTCATTACCTTGATGATTCACAGAGCATGCAACGTATCAAGCAGGTTGCCCAGCAGATCCGCTCCTCCAATGCCCAGGTGGTACTGCTTATCCTCAAGGCAGAGCTGGTGGAGGTTCTCTTTAGGGAAATGATCAGGACCAACACATCAAGGACTTGGATTGCCAGTGATATATGGTCCATGAGCTCGTCCCTTTCCAAAATGGATGGCATCAACAAGGTTGGGGACATTTTGGGCTTTACCTTTGTTGCAGAGAAGAGTGAATCATTTGATAATTATCTCAAGAATCTTACAGCAACTCCAGGTGGATACAACCACTTCATTGAAGAATATAAGTACCTGAGATTCAACTGCACCCCAGAATGTTTCTCAAACAAGCCTCCATCCTATTGTCCCACTCCTGACCTCCTGAACATTAAATCTGGCGATGCATGCAACTTGAAGGATCCCCAAGGGCAAAATGGTGACCATCTAATGGCTCTGGATACAAGTGAAGCCTTCTCTAACAAAATAGCAGTGTGGGCAATAGCAAATGCTCTCAAAAAGCTACTACAGTGTAATAGGTACTCATGTTTGGGAGAAATTAACTTCCCACCATGGAAGGTGAGTGTTGATATTATCTTCAGATGAGATCAGATTCAAATTTGAAAGTGTAGCTTCCTTATATTTTAGTAATTAGAATGTAATGTGTGTTTCCATCCCTTAGAATTATCATGATAAAAAGACAGTGACCAATCTCTTTAAAAGGACAATTTTAATCTACATTCTGTCTCTTGCTTTGCAGCTTCTTAAAGAACTGAAGAAGATTAAGTTTGAGTATGCCAACCACAATTTCTTCTTTGACGAAAATGGTGATTTTGTAAATGGTTATGATCTGATCATGTGGGAAAAGGATGGACACTACAGAAGATTTCAAAGGATTGGGAAATACCGTGTCCTTGATGAACAAATACAACTCTATGTGAACAATATCACCTGGCTTTCAACAGCCAGTACCACGGTAAGACAACCTTGTACTCACAGCATCCAATCACAGGTTAGATTGCCACAATAGCAAATATAGTCACTGTCTGTGCCTAAAGCAAGACAAAACCTAAATCCAGAGAAAGGGTCAGGTGGTCACTAAAGACATTAGGGTTTTTTGAAAGACTAAGTTTAGTAGAACAAAGGATAGCTTTAATATCTACAGGCCATCTCCATACAGACTGATCAGTTACAGGTTGTTCTCTTGTTTTGTTCTCTCAGACCCCTCAGTCCAGATGCTCAAAGCGCTGTGTCCCTGGCTCGGTAAAGAAGATCTTGAACGTATCCTGTTGTTACAACTGCACCCTATGTGCGGAGGGGACCTATTCAGATACCTGGGGTATGCTGATTTACATGCTGATTTTATATTAAATTTTAGCTTCAAAATGTAAACTAACTTCAGACGCTGGGACCCTTACAGATGGCATGTTGACAGCGCCCATAGGGTAGGCATACATCTGAACAATGCTGTCCACATGAGGTCTCTTTTCAAAGTTTACTAAAAAAAAAAAAAGTAATATTTTTTACGTCTGTGAACAGCAGATTTGGTTCTGCAGACCTAAATAAACAAGAATTACCATATTTTGCCAAACATGTAAATTACCATCTTCTCTAACAGATCTACATGATTGCAAAAAGTGTCCCAATGGAACTTGGTCTCTTCAGGGTTGGAATCAGTGCGAGCCAAGATGGGAGTCCTACCTGCAATGGAGTGATCCTCATCCCATCACCATGATGGCAGCCGCTGCGTTTGGCATTTTGCTCTTGTTGGCTACCTTCATAATCTTTTTGGTGTACAAAGATTCCCCACCTATGAAAAGAGCTGAGGTGAGATTGTCCTGTGTGATGATGGCCGGTCTGGCAGTGAGCTTCGCAAGTGTGATATGCTTCATGGGCAAGCCCAGTGTACACCTCTGCCGGGCCCGCCAGGTAATGTACGCAATGGGCTTCACCCTGTGTGTGTCCTGCATCCTAGTCAAGGCCTATCGTACCTTCCTGGCTTTCCTTCCCTTTGGTCAGATGACAAACAGGCGGCTACACAAACTTTATAAGCCACCTGTAATTGTCACTGTTATAACTATTCTCCAGGGAATTATCTGTCTTCTTTGGCTGATCTTCGATTCTCCTGATATTGATGACACACCTCCATCCGCACAAAGCATGAAGATAATAATCCAGTGTAGAGAAGGTGCCACATATATAGGTTTTGGCATTATGTTGAGCTATATTGCTCTGCTGGCATTAGGTGGCTTCCTCTTGGCCTTCAAAGGCAGGAAGGTTCCTCAAGAGTTCAGTGAAACAGGCTACATCATTTTTAGCATGCTGATGTACTTGTTTGTATGGGTGTGTTTTATCCCAGTCTATATCACCAACAATGAAAAGCGCACTCCTGTGCAGGCTTCAGCCATTCTAGTATCCAGCTATGGTATCATCTTCTGCCATTTCTTACCCAAGTGCCACGAAGCACTTTGGGTATCAAAGACAGATACAATGGAGACGATTCAGAGGAGATGGCGAGTCATCTCCAGTCCAAATCGTGATTCAGAGATAGAGATAGACATAAATATCCCCGGATTGATCACACCATCACAAAAGAGTAGCAGGTTTTCCATATCAAGTACATCAACTATATTAAAGATCTCAGGGACAGAGAGCGAGGTCAGTCTTGATGATTCAAAGCTAGTCATAATGCCTACGTCCAATGAAAAGATTCATGCCTATCATCTGTCTAACAGGCTAGGAACAAAAATGACATGGAGACGTAGGAGTATATCTTTATAAAACAGGTTAAAGGAAAAATCTGATGTATACTGTACTGATATCTTCATTAAGTTTTTCCCTTTTTAAAACCAAATCTTCTGTAAAATATTTTGTGCTGGAAAGCGATGTAAAGTTGAAATATTTTTTCTGCTGAAAACTGCTGTGTTCTTTGATATACAGAAGACCAAAGATGACTAATTTGTATTGTATACTAGTGCCATTAAAACAAAATTGTGCTAGCTAAACTTAATTTGTCCTTCTTTGTGTCAAGGTGATGTGAAGTTGCTCAGAATGTAAAAACCGTGCATTCTGTGTGGATGGGCCACGTCACACAATAAAAGCCTAAGCGGGTCTTCAGACCAAAAATAGCTATGTGTTAAAACAATCTACTGGGCTGTGTTGGTAGGGACATATTGTTTCAGGCACTGGTTGGACGATACAATACGATCGAGGAAGTCCAGTTGGAGTAATAGACTAATGCATTGAAAGGCTTAAAGGTGCCCTATGGAGTTGTCTTGTAACCAAACAACAGGTCTGTTTATATTTAGTGTTTCTTACCAAAACACATTTATGTATCCTTGAGGTCTAACAAAGTAATGAATGCGTTTCCAACCTCATAAAGGATTTACAAAGCTGATTTAATTTAAAAGTTTAAATCCAGCATTGTTTATACCCATGTATTAATGCGTTTCTTGGGGCAATACTGCAGCATCTGAAACCATTAGCAGTACTGTGTATCACATCTCCCACATGCACGTGTGCACACACTTTTGTGTGCTGGCATTAGAAAAACAAAAAGGGGGCCCACTCATTAAATAAACTGGTCCATAGTGCTACTAGAGGTCAGAAACTCCACAGAGCCTTTAACAGACACCAAAGAACTTGTCATGATCTGTCTGTCACTCCTGGACTCTTGCTCTGTTCCCCTCACCTGCCATTCCCTTACCTTCCACCAGATGCCCTCTGACTTTCCTTCCTTCCCCATCACCTGATTGCCCCACCCATCTACACCTGTCTCCACTCTCCTCTCAGCCACTCCCTCCTCATCAGCTTCACTCCTTTCACCTGTCTCGACTCAGCAATTAGCCAGCCATATATACTAGTTCATTTCCCTGGTCAGTTGTCAGATCCATTTGTTTGTTTGTTTGTTTGCTTGTTCGGTGGTGTGTGTCTTGTTCCCTGGTTCTGGTTCTTGTTCCCCGTTCTTGTGTTGGTTCTAGCCACCCTGCTATGGATTATTCACCTGCCTGTTTTTTGGATATATCTGTTTGCCCGGTTTCCCATTTTTGTTACCTGCCTGCTCTGGACTCTGCACCTCATCTCAAGTGAATAAAACTCCAATCAGCATACCTGCTGGTCTCCTCTCCTCTCTGCGCTTGGGTCCTATATTTGCCAAACGGTTAACTCGCCGTGACAGAACTGCACAGTTTGTAATACTCACAGACTGGATTTTACAACACTGGCTCTCACGGCAGCAACTATTTTGTCTTTCCATCGCAACAAGTAATAAGTAACTTTGGTAAACCCCAAGGGCTCAAGATTCATGTCTTAAGCGGATGTGGTTGATAAATTACCATGTATACAATGACTGTTTAATGTACTGACAAATTACAGTGGGTTTTAAACTTCCAGCACAGTGTACCTTCATTCAGCCTTGCACACCAAGATCTCTATTGGCCATCATTGAGATTTTGTCGGCCATAACACAAACATCCAAATATTTTACATACAGTTACCAGTAATTATACTAGATGCAGTGTTGGTTGTTGTCCACTATGATACACTACACTTGATAAAACCATCAACTGTCACGCCCCAATGGCTGTATTTGTTCTTGACGCCTTCTGTCTGTAGGGTCAGGATATTATCTGGCTGATATTGTGTAGTCTGAACCAGCATTAGGTACTCAGTTAAGAGAAAAAGTAAGTAAGCTTAACTCAACATGGAATGCAGAGAGATAGGTCACACTGACCTACTAAAATAACAACCAAGCATCATACAAAGTCATGTCACAATGTCATGCTGTGGGTCACATAATAAGAGAGGCTGTCAGTCACACATTTCAGCAAGTGCCCCAAAACAATATGTTTACTTACAAGTGATAACACCCTCTGGCAGCCATAGGAATTATGACGGGAGCAGGACAGGAAGAGGTGATTTTAGAGCCAAGTGGTGTCATCAGGCCTGGGTTTCTGGGGCTACAGCCCTGAATGTTTAATGAATAGCCCCAATATATACGTGTGTGTGTGTGTGTGTGTGTGTGTGTATATATATATTATAACAAATAAATAAATAATAATACATAATAAATAATAAATAATAAATTAAAATTCCCTGATCTTATATTAATTTGACTCTGAAATAATTTGAAAATGATACAAGGTAGCAGATAAAACTCTAAAGGTTTCAGGGCTGGGCTAAGCCCCCATTGTTTGAGGATCCTAACAACGCCTCTGATAGAGCCACACAGTCTGCAAAGGGAGGATGTCGGGGTGGACGGACGGTTCGACTAAACATCAGATTTTAACACAGGGGACCACTGTCTATTTCCCACTTCCACCCACAGTCAACATTGTTTTTTCTTGAAGCATGAACATGAAAGTTCCATAACCAACCACTGTAACCAAATGGTGACCAACCTTATTGAAGATGCAATTCTAACCCAAACCACGGTGTTACCCTAAACCTAACCAAGTTTGTCCCTACACAAACTGTAGTCATAGAATTGTCACATCATAAAATACATGTATTTTTCGACTGTGATTTATAACAGTTATGGAAGGCACAGACAAATGATGTTGTCTGCTGATAGGGGTTTAAGATCAGAAAACACTTTCATATGTCGTTCTGGAAAGCAGTTAAAAAACGCTCTATTTTGTCTTTTAATTTGGAGGACTTATTGTAATAAAAAGAGCTGTGGACCCATATAGACACTTTTTATGTGTTGACAATTTCTTATTATGTAATTAATATAAGACCCCTTTCTAATTTAAAAGTCCGTCACAATGTTTCATTGTTAAATAAACGCTGCTCACACTGCACTAAATGCCTGATCATAGGAGGAGTCTGCAGGCAGATTCTTTAAAGGGACACTATATTGGGGGTTGACACCCATTGTCATATCATTAAATGAAACTGCTTAGTGACACTTATTTTGTGACCCTGCAGTGCACTCAGGTATACAGAGATGCAGCTTATGTTCCTAGACAACATCGTAAAATGATCAAAACAGGATACATTTTCATAACCAAACGAACATGAATGTATAAGATAAGACTTTATAAATCCCACACTGGGAAAATTCTCTTGTTACAGCAGCAGATGGATACAGCGTCAGATAAATAAACAAGTGGAAAATATAAAATATAAAAAATAAAGAATAAAGGAATGAAGAGGTCAAATCTAAAAATATACAAATATGTACAGAAATATACACCTTTTACTTTTACTAAATAATAAATACTTTTACAAATGTAAATATGTAACACATGGAGCAGCTTATGGCATTGCAGGTGAAAATAGTAAGTGTGCTGGCATGCTCTCTCTCAGGTTAGGTCGTTGCCTTGTTAATCGAAAAAGAAAAAGTGATAAATATTAATCTACACACTGAATTGAAAATGAGTGTACGTTTTGCAAGTTGATTTACAGGATAGAGATATATATGTGGGGTAAACTTTGTGTTTGATATTGTAGGAGTATGTGGTTAATACAGTAAGCCACAATCAAACAGTTAAGCAGTAAGTGATATGTAGATCAGGGGTAAAAAAGAACACTGACTGTCAGGGCCTGACCTTGTGTTCCTTGTATTTCCTTTTTTTTTTTCCAGTTTCCCCTGTGCACCTGTCTTCATGTTTCGATCTCGTTTGCACAGCCCTTGTGTTTCCCTCCTTCTCCTGTTGCCTATGTTACAGGCCTCAATGCAAGAGAGACCAGTGAATGGATAATGTCCTGTTTTGTACAGGAAAAACAGAGACAGGAAATGTTAGTTGTGTTCGCTTAGCAGGCTGTTCTCTGTCTTTATTAAACAGCATTTATTTCAATCTTTTTCTTTTCATTTACACATACTTTGACTCTTGTTCACACTATCTTTCTTAAAGCAAATTTACATTTTACATCACAATGGTTCTGTCAGTGCCCTTCCATGATTCTTGTGTTCCCCATGTTTCCCTGTGTTTCTCAGTTTTCCCCTGTGCACCTGTGTTTAGATCTCGTTTTGCACAGCCCTTGTGTTTCCCTCCTTCTCCTGCTGCCTGCCTGCCCACCCCAGCTGTGCCTCGTTTCTAACTAGCTGTGTGTGCATACATGTCCCTGGTCTTCCTTTGTTCTCTGTCTGGCCCTTGTCGTTTGTCGTGTGTTGTGTTGTGCTGTGTTGTGTCCTGGCTCACCTTTTTGGGTTCCCTGTGTGTCGGTGTTTCCCTGTTTCCTGGCCTTGCTCTGTCTGGATATTTCTGTACCTTTTTTGTGTTGAAAATATCCTTTCAGTTTTGTGTCTGCGATTGGGTCCTTTCCCTGTGTCTTTGGGCCCCCACGTGACAGGTTCCTACACTAAACTCTTGGAATAACATCACTTACACTTAATGTGAAAGAAACTACTAAAAATATATTTGACCAATAGCTTTACACTGTAATTAAGCCTACTTACTTCCCTGTTTTACTACATACTTGAACACAATTACAAAATATAAACAATACATAGAGCTACATCAAAAGAAACATCTTTGACCATTTAACATTACCAAAATATCATTATAAACCATTTATAATATTACCATCACGATACGACCTGGATGAGCGATTAAACAAATAGCTTTAAATAACAGTATTTCACTCGAACTCTTAGCTTAGCAACTTCATTGAGGGTACACATGTCCAGGAGCTATGACTCCAATAAATACAGGTATTGTCAGTAAGGCCACCATTAAGTTACCTTGTTTACCTGGGAGCTAGAAAACCTCCATTACAGCATGTACGAAAAGAAAGTTTCTCAGCTGACCAAATCTATTATTGTCTACATCAAACTTTATCAAAACAACATGAAGGCTTTTAAAGTCCTTAGAAATGCATCGTGAAGATATAACACACAAACTAACCTGTTTTGTACAGGAAAAAACTGGAAGCGTTAGTTTTCGTTCAGCAAGCTGTTCTCTGTCTGAGGAGCCGAAGCCTCGTAGCCTGGGAACCAGACGAATCTGTGAGCTCATGTTTCATTTGCTCTGGCAGATACGTCTGGCCTCTCTCCCATTCAAACGGATTTCTCTACCGTTTTATCGTGCGAGCCAATCATAAGCGTTTATCTAGTACGAGGCGGGTTTAATACGATGACTGACAGAGACGAGCACTGTTCTGATATCTTGGTAAATATCCAAGATGGCGCTACCATGTCTCCCGGCCGGCTACAGCATTAAACGGACTGGACGGTAAATTATCTCTAAAAGAAGAACAAAAAACTGCGTTTAAACCTTATGTTGATAAGAAATATGTGTTTGCTGTACTTCTGACAGGACGTACTGTCCGACAGGGCAGCGTTTTGTTGTTCTGATTGGTTGTCTCCACCCGTTGATAACGCCCCTTGGAAATCAAAAAATTAGGGCTGCCTGGGGCTTCTAGCTGGAGGCTTCTAGCCTCACACAGCTAGCACAACTAGTGCTCACCTAAGTGGACACTGCCCCTCCTGTCGCAACTGAGGAACCACACCTTCAAAAATGCTAATCAAATCCATTATAACAATGCTTTAAAATCTGGCCTTTTTCACAGATAATTACAGAAAATAACAATTGTGACCATACATTTGTTGGCGTCACACCTACCTGCCCACCCCAGCTGTGTCTTGTTTCTGATTAGTTATCTGTGCATATATGTTCCTGGGTTGTCTTTGTTCTCTGTCTGGTCCTTGTCGTGTGTCATTCGGCAAGTGTGGAGTCTTTGCCTGTTCGCCTGTGTTTCCCCATGTCCTGGCTTTTGTTTAATAAACCTTTTGGACTAAAGTTTTGTGTCTGCAATTGGGTCATTTCCTGTGCTCCCTGTGTCTCTGTGTCCCCAATGTGACACTGACACTGTAGTTTTAAAACGTAAGTCCTTACCAGACCTTTACTTTAACTTCCTCCCTGGTAATGAGCAGCCTTTCGTTCCCTAAACGTTGATTTAAATGTAAGGTAATCCTGTTTAACACTGTAGCAGCTGTAACCATGCAAATCCATACCTACAATTTAAAGGTGCCACAGGGGGAATTATTATTATGGATTTTCTTTCAGTTTATTGCTCATTTCAGTGCTTTGGACAACTTAGGGACCTAAAACTGCTTCTAAAACTGTAGATCATTTTCATGCCCCCTGCTTGGGTTTCAGTGACAATTTTCAGGTGAATCACACCTCTCAAGTGCTACTGTAGATTGAAACTTAAGTATTTTTAATACGAAGTTTGAAAGTCTGAATCTAAATCTCATCCAGAAAAAAAATCTAATTTAGAAGTAAGCATTAAACAGGGTCTGGATATCCACAAGCGAGCGTCCGACCTATACCTTCACATCCTCCATCCACGAGATATGGAGCAGTCAGACATTCCTGTACAGACCCTCAGAAACATGGGTCATTTTAGAAATATACAGAGATGTGAATAACCAGGTTTGTTATGTTTCATATTATATCCTGTACATGATTCAAACTAGAATAAGACACATGAAAAAGGATGTGTTGTTGATTAAAGAAAGCTAAGTAAAATTGAACTTAACCAAAATATAATTAAATAGCATTATTCAATTATTGTAATACTCATAAAATATTATGCAAATGCATCAAAATGTCCAGACACAGCACTGAATGTATGGAAGGGATTGTGAATAAGCCTTACTTCATTCATTAGTATCTATCCTTAAGCCGCATATTCTCTGTATAAAGATGCCTGCACACACCAAAAACTAGCTCCTGATATCCCTGAGGTGACCTCTGTCCCCAGGTGGGGTTCAGCTTCAGTTTTACAACACTCTTGTTGTGCAAACCTGAGAGAAAAAGCTAGAAGGGAAACGGCTGAGAATAGCATAGCCACCTGAGACTGTTACACAAGCCAATCACTACTGCCCCACCTCAAAGGTATTAAAGCTGCTTGGCCTGCCGACACACTGGCCATGCTCAACAACAACTGATGGCTTATCCTCACTGATCAGAATACATGAGAAAACACATCATCCCCTTTCCGTCCATCTGTTTTATCATCCAAATCTGAATGTATGATTGTCAGCCTTACCAGAATACAATAGTTCCTTGTAACAGCAATGATTGGAAACTCTCTGTCATTTATCATTTTGTCTGCCAACAGTCGATGTCACAATGTGGCTATTGTTCCTGACAGTATCTTTTGGTTTCTATTGTCAGACGGCTGAACCAGTATTAGATAGAGATTTAGTCAAGGGTTGCAATGCAGAAATACAGGAGTTTTCTTTAACCTAGGTGGCAGTTAGCAATCTAATCTAATCTCAATCAGATCCCTTCAGCCCCCAACAAGTCAGGTCTTGGTTGCTCCAGCACATGATGCTTCCTCCTAATTGATGCAAGAGGTCCCCTGGGGATAGCCTGGAACAGTCAGCTCTCAGCCCACTATAGCGATCACTTTTCAATAATGACTCGACTTTTCACTGGGTTTTTATTTTTAAAGGGAGGAAATTAACACATTAAAATAAAATGTCAAAAAGAAGTTCATGAATTACTGTTAAGTAATACTGTTGTAAAGTATTAATTCACCAATTTCAATTACTTTTTTTTTAATAAAATAATACGTACAGATAATGCTCCAACAAGGGCATTCAGAGTGTAGATAAAAGATGCTGGTCAGTATTTCCCTGGACACAGATCTGACAAAATGGCAGATACAACAATGTCAGTCTTCACACAATGTCAGCAGAATGGAAAGAACAGATAAAAAAAACAACCTGTTATTCCAGACTTGGGAGTGCTCACCCATCATTCCCAGATGGTTATCCCCACTGCTAACCTTGTAGCCCCACCAGAACAGTCTTAATTAGCTTCTTTTGTTGTGTTGAATGGATCTTTTCTTTTTATTTTATTATTTTATGTTATTGTCAGATAAATGTAGTGGTGTAAAAAGTTATAGTAAATTTCCCCCTGAATTGTAGTAGAATATAACTATAACATAGAATGTAATAAAGATACTCAAAGTACCTCAGAAAGTAAAATAATAATAAAAACATTGTATTTACTAAAGTCTGCTAATGTAACAGACCGCACAGTAAACACATTAGACCTCCAGCAGTTTAAGCTCCTTCTGCTGTGTCGACAGCTTGCCCATTTCCTGTAACTGTGATACACCTGGGCATTGGTGGCCTGGATTAAAGAGATGCTTTGAAACATATAACTGGACTCAGGCTTTCTGGGATTCTGTGATTAGTCCTGATCTGCAACTTGGTCCCTTTAATCTGCATACAAATAACACAATTTTACAATTTCAAATTTCATACAGTGCATATGCCAAAGTCCAATTTTGTGTGAAGGTGATACACCAATTCTTTCCGTTTACTTCTGTGGAGAGCAGATGCAACCAAAAAGCATGCATCACCTAGAGCCTTCACGACAGCACCAGCAAAAAATGGCGGACATTCCTTTTATTCTCAGTAGAAAATGTAATATTTTCAGATAATTTTCTAGTGAGAAATCTGCACTTTATTTTCATAATCTTTGTTCAGTAAACATATACAAACTTTAGTTTGTTAGTTATTACAAAGATCTATCTGATTATCACCTGATCTACTATGAATCCTCCAAATAAAATGCATAAAAATTTTAGTTTAGTATTATTATTATTATTGAATTCTCCACTGAGAATGAAAGGAATGTCCGCCCTTTTGACAAAGCCTCGCTGGTGACATCATGACTGTTCAAGGTCATGCGTGGTATTTGGTTGCATCCGCTCTCCACGGAAGATAATGGAAAGGGTTGGCGAATCACCTGCACTCAAAATTGGACTTTGGCTTATGCACTGCACGAAATTTGAAAGAGTAAAGTTGTGTTGTTTGTATGCAGATTGAAGAGAGGTGGCTTTCTGAGAGTGCAGTTTTTTATAAACTCTGTTATTCCAGGAGAAAGTTAATGAGCCTGCTTATTTTCAGCCTGTCTAACATTCACACATTGGCATTCAGTCTTTGAAATTAGCTTTTTGGGCCACCTGCTCTCAGTGAGAGAAGTCACTGCCAAGAATAAGCACCACAGCCTTTAGTATCTTTAGTAGTGTGCCATATAAGGGTCATGGCTACCACTGAGGTCACTGGTATTTCTTTACAGAATGTGGGGGTTTAACCAAGAGCGAGTTTACATTCGACAGTATTTTGTGGTCTGCTATTTTTAATATAAATTTAATCTAATTTAAAAATTTTGGACTCAATATATTAGAATTTGATAATTTTTAGGCCTGTGCAAATAAATAAATAAAGGATTTAGTATTTCACCTTTAAAAATACTAAAGAATTGTAATCCTGGCAGTGTGGAGAAAGCTTTAAGACTGCATTAATATGTTTACTTTAATTTATTGTGGGTAGTTGGGGGACTTGGACTCATTTTCTCATAGGGGATCAAACTAACACACTCTACACATCACATCACTCTCGATTTTGTTATGGATTCTTTTATTGTAAGTACATAGTTCCAATTGGAGCTATGTGCACATATACATAAAAAGCCTTTATTAGAGATGACTAAAATATCCTAGAGGCAATTAGGCCCAGAAGGTGATACAAATCAAGAAAGCTTTACTGTATATAGGCACCTGATGTCTGTTGTCATTATTGTAGCCTTATTGTTTGCACTTGTCACTTGCCCTATATAGAACCCGTTCATCTAAAAAAACACAGCTGTTAATCCTCTTTTTTCCCTCTTTGAAAAAGTCCCATACACAGACATGCCTTTGGAAAATTGTGGTTTGTAAATTGTTAGAAACCTCAAGTATGGTCTGCCTTTTTTCACTTGTGATGAATCCATCTATAAAAACCTTGTGGGTTGTTTGAGATCTTGATCCCTGATTGCCAAAAAACAGAGTTGTTTATCTCTTTAGTGAACCCAACAGTTGCACATGTAAACTTTACCAACAGCACAGTGGAAGAGGCTGAAAACTCCACCTGACAAACTCGGCTCTGATTAACCTGATGAGCTTAAAGTCTTACATGTAAATGCCTGTGTGTGTGTGTGTGTGTGTGTGCATGTGTTGATGCACTTAACATGACCATCTGTGTGGGCTGAAGAAGAGAGAGGGAAGAAACCCTCCAATCCGCCTTATCCTCTCAGCTCCTTACCATTGCGAGCCCTGGCTGGAAGTCAGTTCACTCGACAGTTTGCAGGTGTCTCTCCTGCACATTTTGGCCACACAATTTTGAGCAGAAACCATAAAATGATTTAAAAGATACACGAAAACTAGCACATGGAGGCTGGACTGCCAACAGAAAGCCATTGTTGGAGGATTCTAGAAGACTTTGTCTAACCAACTACAGAGATCCTTACCTATGGATTTACACTTTTTTTCCTGATAACTTTTTCTTCAACGAAAAATAATTTTTCAGTTTTACTTGACTCCTGTTTGAATGCAAAAATGGGCTGCTCTCCATCCAAAGGGAAGTTATTTTCAAAGCCAGAAGGCCCTGGATCTCAAACGGCTCTGCTGACTGAAGCACCACAGGATGTTGTTGATTCTAGACCTGTAGAGGAGGAGACTGATGAGAAAGAAAATGACCTTCCACTACCAACTGAAGAACATCTTACGAAAGAGACTGCATGTTCTCAGTTGGCCTCCAACACAACAGTTGCCCAAAATGCAGAGGATATTAAAGAAACACAGCTGAATGTGATGCCTGAAGAAAAAGTCGATGACATTGTGCAAACCGTTGAAATTAAAAAGATGGTGAAGAGAAAGAAAAATAAAGGCAAGAGAAGCTCCTCTGAAAAGCAGAAGTCCTCTATTATCCAGGCAAAGGTGGACTTCCCACCACACATGGTGAGGGCTCACCAGGCAGCCTATGCCTTTCTGAACCCAAACATCTCCAAATATGAGACCCTGTTGGGCCTGCTGGACCAGGCCGCCCAAACACAGTTGTCCCTCCAGCCCATGATGTCTGCTTTTGTGTTGCGCTTTGAGGAGATCAACCAGGCTCTAGAGGAGATGGCTGAGGAGGGGGAGCTGATGTTAAAGGAGCATGGGGACTACATGGCCTTGCCTTCTGGGATGATGGGCCCAGCTGTTATGCAAGCTAAACCTAGCACAACCACAGCCAGCCCTCCTGATCCACCTTCAGATCTGTTACAGCAACTGCTCCAGCATTCAACAGAGAAAATGAGACTCATGGGGGGCTCGTTCCAGACACTGGGTGACACCACGCTTCGGGAGGCAGCGGAGTATTTTTCTAGCCTTTCTAAACTGCTGGTTGAGAAGCTGCAGGCCAAGCAGGTAGCGGAGCAGAGGTTGGCTCAAGTGCTGGCACGGGTAGAGGGAGCTGCCATGAGGAAGTCTAACCCCGAGGATTCAGCATTGCACAGTGAGGACAGTGGTATCGGGGGAGAAAATGAGAGCCTGACAGGCTCTGAGAGGCACCGCCACCACAGAGGGAGTGCTGGTTCTGGAAGTTGTGGGTCTGGTATCAACATTCGTGGTGCATTTGATACTATGCCCAGCAATTTACCCAACCTAAAAGGACATAATGAAGATGATGAAGAAGATGAGGAGGAAGACGATGATGACGATGAAGAGTATGAGGATGATGAAGCTGATAGGCCTGAAAGAAAGAGGTCAAACTCTTCCCCACCTGATCCCAGTCAACCTCTTCTCTACATGCGTGCAAATGACATGCAGGATCAGCAGCCTACAGTCAAACGACCCCTGACAGCTGTCACTGCAACCAAACCTGAACACTTTTCATCCACCAAATGTGTTAACATGATGATGGAGCTACAAAAGAGCCAGAAGGACTTGGATCAGCAAATGAAAAAGATGGCTGAAATTAGAGGATACAAACAGTTAGCAGGGCCTCATTATAACCTATATAGAGCTGGACTAAGACGGCATTCATTAAGTGGATCAGCAGGTGCACAAAAAGGCCCCTTCAGAACAAATCAATCACCTTGTTCCTTACCAATTTTAGCACCCCAACCACCCAAACGCCACTCTGTCAGAAGGCTGATAAATACTTTTAGCCAAGGGGTTGATGGTAGACCAGGGCAGGGTCTTGCTAACATTCCACCTCATATCAGGAGGCCCCGGAAAAGTGGGATCCTTCTGTTATCTGACACAGTAAATGGTAATGAGGAGGGTTCAGTCATTAATGGAAACAATAACAACAACAGCTGGCCTGATGGCAGGGATGACCTGGATGTAGACAACCTACCACCTCCGCCCCCAGAGGTTCTAATGGACAATTCCTTCCAAAGTAATGAGGAATTACCAGGAAATGAGGAAAGGTCACAGAAGGATTCAGTTCGGAGTCTCCCAATAATAAATCAAAACACCGGAGTCTCCCAGCGCCTGAAGGCATCTGTGCAGAATGTGGAAGTGCTGCCAAACCGAGTCAGTGTGAGGCCAAGATCGATCAGTATCCTGCCTGCCCATCCTGTCAGGCAGGATGCTGTCATGGGGGCTCAAGATGCAGAACAGCAACCAGAAACTGATCTGGATCCAGAAATGGAGAAGGCTAACTGTCTCTACCAACAGGCGCGTAAGATCATTCACCTGCGCAATGCAGCAGAATCTCCTGACAAGAAGAATACTGCAGAACTAAGTGGTAGAGGACCTTCACCCCTTCAAGCCAGAATGGGCCAAAGAAGTGAAAGCAATGAATTTTATGAGAATGAAATGTCCCCTTACAGCGTCCCTGTGACAGCACCACCTGTATCTAGAGTCCGCCTACCACCATCTTGTCCCTCTGTGCGCCACAGATTTCCAAGCCCTCCTGTGTTCAGACCTCAGACCAACTCTAGGCCCTCATCTCGCCCAGGTTCTCCAAGAACGGTGACACGTGCCACAGATAAAAATACTGAAGAGATCATTCCATCCGTGTCCTTTCGTGATGCTCGTTCAGTCTTCTGTCTAAGCGAGTCAGAAAACTCACAGACCTGCATCTCTTCTGGAAGTTCTGTACTTCCCAGACCATGGGGAGAGGCCTCCCGAGGCAGACAAACCATGAGAGGGATAGACAATTCTACCCGTCGGACTCAATCAGAACAGAGGCCTAGTTTGACTTCCCATTCAGAGTTTTCCAAAGATGGCAGTTCAGCCTTTGGTCAGGCTGAGGGGAGTGAGCAAGTTACCACAAAATAGAGGTAAGTAATATCACCTTGGTCTTTGTTGCTGCTTTATTGTTATGAAAGAACAAACCTTTTTAATAGTATGACTGAGTACAAGTACCAGTCATACAGTGTACATTGTAGAAAATAGACTTGTCAAGTCTCTACTTGGGTTCTAAGACAGTAATTTGATACCACTGGGCAAATCTGATGTAATATAGTTTGTATATAAAACATAAATATTCCATAGGCCTCTGTGTAGCTAAAGGTCTGTTACTTTATAAAACATTGACAATATTGTTAAGGGTTAGCTCTTTGTGATTAGGGTATTATTAGGGTAATTTAAGCACCCAATAAGGTTACTTTAAGCTTTGGTGGTTGTTTACCTTGAATCTAGACAGATGGCTCCTGACTCAGCTGCCAGTCTTACTTTTTAAGTGAATGATATCTGGCCATCTGTGTTTCCAGCAGACCCAAAACAGATACGATATCTCTATGAACTACACCAGAAGTTTTTTTGAAAACCTACATCGTGACTTGTCTTTTATAATGACATTGTATGGGAGGCAAGGAATCTTGTCATTGTAACTGAATCATAAATCACGTTCAAGCCGGACTCATGCCATAAACTTATGTTGTGATCAAATCAAACTATATTAAGTATTAAAAGCATAAGACAAAATGTACATGGCTCTTGTAACAATCCTCTGTTGTCAACCAGGAAAAATTTTCATTCATGCTTGATGTACCATTTCTACAGCACCCTCTAAGAACCGTGAGAATAAAAGTGTGATACAGAACAAAGTGCATGGGGACAGAAAAAATTCAATTAAAAAATAAATAAGAAAATAAGCAAGTGTGGAGAAAATAAAGGGGATAAAAACAAAATAAGATACATGACTAAGTGAATAAGTAAAAGTGGAAGTTGGGGTAAGGTTGGTTGGGTTGTGGATCAAAAAAACTTTTAAACAGAAACAGTTGGCCAGCAGTAGCCTGGCATCGCCAGACTAATTTGCAAATGCATATTAGTCTGGAATCTCTCAGTTCATTTTCGGTTTCCAATTATCAACGGGTGCAGACAACCAATCAGAGAGACAAAACGCCGTCCTGTCGGAAGTACAGCAATCACATTTTTATTATCAACATAAAGTGTAAGTGCAGTTCTTTGTTCTTCTTTTAGAGAAAATTTACCATCCAGTTTGTTTATTACCGCCGCAGTAGCCGGCCAGGGAATGCTCTGCATCGGCAGCCGCCATCTTGGTTATTTACAAAGATGCTTCAACGGCTCTCTTCTCTGTCAGTCATCGCATTAAAACCTGCATCATATTAGATAAACGGTTGTGATTGGCTCGCCTGATACCAGTACCAAGGAAATCTGTCTGAATGTGAGAGAGGCCACATATCTGCCAGAGCAAATAGGCATTAAAACTTAAACTGGTATCCCAGCTATGTAGTATTGTTAGTCCATGAAGTTGGAGCAGGAACTTGCAAAAGACAATATAAAAGAAGAATCAATACAGAAGAGATTTTCATTCATCTTTCATTAGACTATCACTGTCTTTCAAACTCCACAACTCAACTGGTAAAACAGTCCAAGCACTAAGTGAGATATTTTTCTCAGATTTTGACCCTGTTTTGTAGAGGGGTCCTGTGCGAAAATTTGGTTTTAAGACATTTTATTTTATATTATGCTTATTTGGTTTATGTTCCTAAACAAGCATAGTGATGTACAGAATTATATTAAATTCATATAATATATAATATAAATTTACTTCTGAAGAGATTAATAGTAGGGATTTAGTCACTGTTTTTATCACAAATTGTTTGGGCACCTGCAGTAAAAGCTTTTTCAAACAGTTTAACTCTAATTCAAACCTACAGCCACAGTGCCTGTTTGTATGTTACCAGCTCACCACCTGGCTCTAGAGAAACCAACTGGCCTAATCCAGATTGGATTAGCCCTCCTACCCCACCTGTCCACCCCTGTGGTTAGGTGAGCTCCTCGGCCTGCTACCCCACATAATCCACTCATGCACTAAAACTCCTGTCCCCTCCTTCCCTTCTCTCCTATAGGCCGGGCTGTCCTCTGATGACAAGAGACGAAACCCAGTTGGATCCAAGTGCCGCTGTGACAACAGCCTAGAGCCCAGCTGTGTTTTGCCAGGGAAATGGAGAAAGGGATTTTGGATAAACAGGATTCCGAGGTTTAGCCCCTTTCTTTTTTTCTTTCCTTTCAAAGAGGTTTGTTTTAAGAGTGGGTTTTAGGTACATTAATAATATTAATTCAAGTGGTTCTTAAGGTCTTAATCATCTTCCTCTGATTGATTTCTAAAAACATTGTCAGAATTTGTCAGTTTTTAGAAGGGCATACTAAATCTATACTGAATCTATAATCTACCTTGAATTTGTTTGAAGTTATAGATACATGTATACATTTTATTATAGTAGCCACTAGTATACCCCAAATTCCCAAATGTCCTCTCAGCTCACTGTTGAACCTGTTAAACTGTTAAGAGAAATTGGGGGTGTTACTGGTTGCTATACCAAAATCAAAGAGTACGCCTTTACTGTAACTTACATAATTATCAGATGTACACGTGTTTTGGTATGTATTATATTTTGTGCTTGAATGGTTTGTACTAGCTTTCTATTCGTGTTAACCATGTTTTCTACCTCGACTGTGTCCCAATAAAAAAGAAAAAATCTGCCCAAAGCGAGCCTTATTATGTACTTTTTTAAGTAGTTTTAAGTGTTTAAGTTTATGGAAATGTTCAGGGGATATTATCTCCTCCAAGTGTGTCCAATGAAACATGATATGTCAAAAATATCATTCAAGGATCTTTGCAGAGTACCTTTAAAAGTGGTTCAGAACTCTAGTGTTTTAGTACGGAACTTACAAAAAGATAAGGGACTTGCAAGAGACAGATTGTTTTTAAAAATGGTTATAACAGAAGCAGCACTAGCCAAGGTATTCTGACTTTTAGTTCCTGGGTCAACATCTAAAAACATTACTACATTTCCCATAATACAATTCGAGGTCGTTATTTGTTTTCCTGGTGAATGCCTATGTCTTTCAAACTCCACACGCCCAGTTTGCAAGTCCAAAGCCAGAGAAAACATGAGTAGTACTCTTCATGACTTTTAAACTGACATCAAAACTCAGAGGAGTACATCTTTGACGGTACCCTGTGGAGTTTACTTGTAAACAAACAGTTATGTCATGATGTACATGTGCTAACAGAGCTGGAGATACAAACAAAAAAAGGGGCACGCTCATCAAAACATTGTTCCATAGCACCACTAGTGGTCAAAAACTCCACAGGGTGCCTTTAAATAGCAACCTTTACACGGTACCTTTTTAAATAATAACCTGAGTCACTTCAAATCCTAGAAAGGAGGCCAATTTCTATATGGTTCCATTTACATAACTTTCGGTTGGATGTTTTCGCTCAATTAGGTGTAAAATTAATGATCATCACATACCATATATAAATAAATAGGACCTGGGATTCCACAGCTTTAATCGAGTTGAGCGTTGTTATAGATCTTTGTGAAGAAATGCTGCCATCTGTTGTCTTGCATTACCAAGTTGTTGGTATTCATTCATATGGTATTCATTGTATTCCACCTTCCTTGCTTCATGTGAGCTTTCAGTTAATATGGCTGACAATTTTTGTATTATTTTAAGGAATTTATTTAGTTTTCTAATTTTAATGTATGTTATATGATTAATTTCCCCATTTCATAATAATTAGAACTACTGATTTCCTCTCACCTCTTCAAAACTTGTATTTCTTTTATACCAATGTAAATGTGGTTTATTGCGTTGATCAACCATGCGAGGCAGGGGACATTTGGTGTTCAGTGTCTTGCTCAAGGACACTTTGCAAAATGAGAGATCATCAGAATGTAACAAGGAATTATCATAATCATAAAAAGTGAAATTTCCTATCCATTTTTTACCTCTAGATGGCGCATTTCAAACACGCTTCAGCTCATTCATTCCATCAATTTGAGCTAAGCACAGAGAGAGTAGCTTGGACACAAAGTCATTGTTTTCATTAGATGGGGACACAAGATGGGGATGGTGGTGATCTTTATATTTGTGCAACACTTTATTCATATTATTGTATCTGCTGTATAGTGTTCATTAATACTGTTCATTGAAATAATGTAATGGAATTTTTTTAATTGAAAGCAAATACATAATTCAGCATTTTAGTGGATTCATTATACCCATTTACAATGTTTTAAGAATGTTTTGAGAGCATAATTATGAGAATTTACTAAAAACATTGACATTGATTGTTCCATATCCATCCAATGGCATGGACTACACTGAGAGGAAGTTTGAATACTGATTGGAGATGAACCATGTTGATATTATTCATGTTACAAAAACATTAAACAAACGGGCAGCCAGAGATGAGGGCAGATGATTTATTCTTGGTACTGCAGGTACAGATGGCATGGATCAATACCTCTAAAGTAAAAAATATGAATAAAAAACATTTACAAAATCTACAGAATCCAAATTTATGGCCCCGTCCTATAAACCAAACGTGCCTCCTCTCTTTGATTTCCATTGGGAGGAGGTGAGTACATTTTTCCCCAAGTATAATATCAAACTCCTTTCTTCAATCCTATCTTAAGTCTGATAATAGTTATATTGGCTTGCCAGTGTTGATAATCTCAACAATGGTAGGCCTAGGCCTGCTTTTTTCTTTTTTCCACTAATCAATATTTTACAGCTCTGCAGTTTCCCACATCTCCACAGAACTTTAAATTCTCTCCAAGCTCATTGTTCTGATTTTACAGCCTGCAAAGTTCATTCTCACCACCCTCACTTCCAGCAGCAACGGCAAAAAAAGCTCTAATAAGCCAAATCACTGACAAAGTTAGCGACTAGCTGGTGAACTCCCGGAGCATTTAGATAAAGCTAAAGAGATTTTTCTCAGCAGTTGATGGAGAGCAAAATAGTACTAAAAGGAAGGTGAACATTGGACACAAACACAACTCCAAGTTAGTGCTAATGTTTCTATGTTGCTGCAGGATGTGTAAAAAGGCAATTTTATTGCTAGCACATTAGTCCCTTACAATTTTATAAGGCACTATAATATCAGTGTGAATACCAAACAGTGAGTACAGTCTTAAGAGTATATTTCACTAGAACAGTATGCAGATCTTAATGAAATATCAGTGGCAGATGTCAGTTTGCTTACTGCATCACTGGATGTTCTTGAGTACCTTTTAGCACATTTTATTTAGCATTTGCTAATTTATCATCACATCACTGTAGCTGTGCGTCCCCTCATGCTTCAAATGCTCAACTATCATCTCCAAGAAGCCCTCTATCACAGGAATAAATGGCTACAGGCCTGTCGCCCTGACGTGTGTGCTCACGAAATCCTTTGAGAGACTGGTGTTGACCCATCTGAAGGACACACAGGCCTCCTGCGGCCACCAAACAAGACAGAGGCAGACCACGACGGACAGTCAGGACTGAACAGTTAACATCAGCCAGTAGCTGCGTAACAGAGACCCTAATATTCAAGTAATAGTTCGAATAATAGCCCAATCAGAATAAAAATCCCTCATGTAACCGCCTCAATCAGAAGAGGTTGGACCGTCTGGAAGTAATTTTCAATCAGGTTGCAAGGGATGGTACAAACCTTTTGATAATCCATTCAATAGGAAAATATTAGTTATTAATATTAGTATTAATAATAACCATGTAAACACTTATTCCGATCGTAACTTTCTGTTTGGAGTAAATTTAGTCTTTCTGCGCATCTTTGCCCCAGGTGGGGGTAATGGTGACGTGAACGAGTTTCTGGAAGGGGTGTTAAATGTAGCTAATGTTAGCTGAATAAACATGATGGGAAATACCAGCCAACTCGTAACAGCATGGCTTTCTATTCTAACGTATTCCTTGTAAAGTTAAAGGGCTGGTGAAGTGAATAGATGAACTGTGGCTGTCATGGTTTGGCTGTGCCTCTCCTTTATTCCTAGTGCGTCTGCTGTTTTGCCCTTCCCTGTGTTTCTTGTTGGTCCCTCTCTCTCTGTCTGTCTGTCTGGGTGTGACGCTCTGGTTCCTGTCTGCTGCCACTCAACCTGCACACCTGAAATCCATCCACTCAACAAGCTCCTGCAGGATATATCACTTCACTCCAGTCTTTGTGAGATTGTTCAGTTTGCCTATCAGGTACTAATGTTATGGCCACAACACTAAGTAGTCAAGATTACCTTTCATGTCTGTGTGGATTCTGTTAACCATGTGTTTACCTGTGCCCAGGTTCACCATTCCATTTGTTTGCTGTCTCATCTGTGTCCGTCCAGCCTGTCTTCAACTGCCAGCTCAAGCTCTCTCTGCCTCCATACAGTCGATCTCTGACTTGCCTAGTGACCTGTCAACCTATGCTCCCTGCCTGCTGCGTCCAGTCTAAATAACAGTATTAATGCTTTTGGGTCTTACATTTCACAACAGTGGCTGGTGGTGAATTTTAGTTTCCCAAATTGTAAAGTAACGTTAACCTGAAAGTCAAGCAACTTTATCTAACTTAAGTGTGGAGTTAACATTACATATTACAGCCAGGGACCAGCAAATATGGTGAGTGTATATATGTGTGTTTTTTCTTCTGTCACATTTCTGGCAGATTAGATGCTTTGGGGTATGTAAATGTACTTATTGGATCACTATTTAGTGTCTATGTAAACAGTTAAGTTGGAATCTCTAGTCAGAATGATTTCAACCAGATTGAAGAAATATGATACAATCTCAGAAACAATCCCAGTGCAATGACCTGTAACACTAAACTGTACCTACAAATTCAAAATCATACATCTTATAGTTTAAATACACATGCGTGATATGTACATATCATTATTGTCAAATACTAATCTTAGCACGTTGTATATTTTACTTTTATATGATGTAACTGGTTACATTAATCATTCCATATTAATTTCAGCTCTCCAGCAACTCTAATATAATACAAGACATCTCTCAACATTCATAAACGTCTGTTTGCTTAGGAGGTCTGTAACAGACACCAATAATAATGGGTTGAGAAGCAACAGTTCAATCCATGCCATTTCCAAGAAGTCCACCTGAAGGTGTGCTCGCAGATTGAAAGTTCAGTCATTTCTAATAAACAAGCATACCCCACCTCCATTTCTATTGTGATCGTGCTGGTAGACGGAGTAACTGGTGAGCTCAATTTCTGCATCTTGAATGGAGCACTGTCTCAGATACGTAAAGGATACTTAAATTCCAAAAGTTGTTTACCTTCAGACAGACAAAAAATGTATGTAATACCATTTCTCTAGTAACAAAGTACAATATCACAGTGTGGCTTTATGCACACTAATATGACCATGCAGTTTAGAACACAGTGGTCCACGGCTGGCGCCAAAATTCCAGGACATGAATTCCAGTAGTGTCTAAATCAAACCATCCTGTTAAAATATTGACATAACTTCCTTTAAGTATTTCTACGTAAATCTTTTACAAGATATTTGTGTATTTACCTTCTACTTTACATGACGGGGTCACAGCAGTGTCCACTGCAAATCTCAAGGTTGTTTGCTTGTAATTAGAAAGAGAGAGCAAGATGCACTTGTCAGAGTAACATTACTCAGTGCTGCCACCTTCTGACCAAAATCAGTAATAGCAAGTGAGACTGACAGCCAACAAACAGCTGTACAATGGCATCAAAATTGACCATTTAATAGTCTTTTCACAAAATCCTGTCTTATCAGACCATTATTTAATAACTTTTGAATTTATATTACTGGACTACAGGCCATTAGGTAAACATTCCTTCAGTAGATGCCTGTCTGATAGTGCTGTAACTAAATTTAAAGAAGTGATTCCATCGGCATTTAATTCAATGCCATGTCTCAATATAACGAAGGACTCCTATGCTACCTTTAGTCCCTCCCAAATTTGATCATATGGTTGATAGTGCTGCAGGCTCGCTGCGAACAACTCTTGATTCTATTGCCCCTATGAAAAAGAAGATAATAAAACAAAAGAGGTTAGCTCCATGGTATAACTCCTGTTTTACTCCAATTGACCTTTACCAACTAACTTCAATGATTTTTTCATCTAAACCAACAACCTGCCTCTTAGACCCCATCCCAACCAGGCTGCTTAAAGAAGTTTTACCCTTAGTTAGCACTTCTTTACTGGACATGATCAATCTGTCTTTATTAACAGGCTATGTACCACAGTCCTTCAAAGTAGCTGTAATTAAACCTCTTCTTAAAAAGCCTACGCTTGATCCAAGGGTTTTGGCCAATTATAGACCTATATCTAACCTTTCCTTTCTCTCTAAAATCCTTGAGAAAGCGATCGCCAATTAGTTATGTGACTTTCTACATAATAGTTTGAGGACTTTCAGTCAGGATTTAGGGTGAATCATAGCACAGACAGCACTAGTAAAAGTGACAAATAACCTTCTGATTGCATAAGAAAAAGGATTTGTCTCTGTACTTGTGTTTTGTTAAATTTTAGTGCCGCTTTCGATACTATTGACCATCGGATCCTATTACTGAGACTGGAGCATTTGATTGGCATTTAAGGACCCGCACTAAGATGGTTTCAGTCGTATTTATCAGATAGATTTCAGTTTGTCCATGTAAATGATGAATCTTCCGTGCACACGGAAGTTAGTCACGGAGTTCCACAAGGTTCGGTGCTTGGACCACTTTTATTCACCTTGTATATGCTTCCTTTAAGTCAAGTCAAGTCAATTTTATTTGTATAGCGCCAAATCATAACAAAAGTTATCTCAAGACGCTTTCACATAGAGTAGGTCTAGACCATACTCTTTAAAATATTATTTACAGAGACCCAACAGTTCCCACCATGAGCAAGCACTTGGCGACAGTGGCGAGGAAAAACTCCCTTTTAACAGGTAGAAACCTCGAGCAGAACCAGGCTCTGGGTGGGCGGCCATCTGCATCGACCCAGTTGGGTTGAAAGGGGAGGAGAGAGGGGGAGAGGAGAGACAGAACAGGAGGAGAGACAACAAATCAGACTAATAATAATAACAACTGCAGCAGTGAGTGTGGAGCAGGAACATGGGGGCAGTAGACGGCCGGCAATCACAGATCCAGACTCTACAGCTCCAGAGGCAGAAATACCTGCAGAAAGTGAGAAGGCGAAAAAACACAGAAAGCACAAGGATTACCAGGAAGAAATGGAGTTGGTAACATGTATTAGTGGGATAGGAATGCGTACAGATAGAGAGGGAGAGGAGGAGAGAGAAGCTCAGTGCGTCCTAGTAAGTCCCCCAGCAGTCTTAAGCCTATAACAGCATAACTAAGGGATGGTTCAGGACTCACCTGAGCCAGCCCTAACTATAGGCTTTATCAAAAAGGAACGTTTTTAGCATACTCTTAAACGAAGAGAGGGTGTCTGCCTCCCGAACCCAAATTGGGAGCTGATTCCACAGAAGAGGAGCTTGATAACTAAAGGCTCTGGCTCCCATTCTACTTTTAGAGACTTTAGGTACCACAAGTAACCCTGCATTCTGTGAGCGTAGTGCTCTAGTGGGGTAATACGGTACTATCAGCTCTTTAAGATATGATGGTGCCTGACCAATAAGAGCTTTGTAAGTGAGGAGGACGACCTTAAATTCTATTCTAGATTTCACAGGGAGCCAGTGCAGAGAAGCTAATATCGGAGAAATATGTTCTCTTTTGCTAGTTCCTGTCAGTACACGTGCAGCCGCATTCTGGATCAGCTGAAGAGTCTTTAGAGACTTATCGGGGCAACCTGATAATAAGGAATTACAGTAATCTAACCTAGAAGTAACAAATGCATGAACTAGTTTTTCAGCATCTTTTTGAGACAGGATATGCCTGATTTTTATAATGTTACGTAAGTGGAAGAAGGCAGTCCTTGAAGTCTGTTTTATATGGGTATTAAAGGACATGTCCTGATCAAAGATTACTCCTAGACTCCTTACAGCGGTGCTAGAGGCCAGGGCAATGCCATCTAGAGTAACTATATCTATACATAGTGCGTTTTGCAGGTGTTTAGGACCCAGAACAATAACTTCAGTTTTGTCTGAGTTTAACAGCAAGAAATTGCAGGTCATCCAGTCTTTTATGTCCTTAATACATGCCTGAAGCTTGGCTAACTTACCGGTTTCATCTGGCTTTATCGATAAGTATAACTGAGTATCATCTGCATAGCAGTGAAAGTTTATGGAGTGTTTCCTGATAATATTGCCTAAAGGAAGCATATACAAGGTAAATAAAAGTGGTCCGAGCACTGAACCTTGTGGAACTCCATGACTAACTTCCGTGTGCACGGAGGATTCATCATTTACGTGGACAAACTGAAATCTATCCGATAAATACGACTGAAACCAGCTTAGTGCGGGTCCTTTGACGCCAATCAAATGCTCCAGTCTCTGTAATAGGATACAATGGTCAATGGTATCGAAAGCGGCACTGAGATCTAACAGAACAAGTACAGAGACAAATCCTTTATCTGACGCAATCAAAAGGTCGTTTGTCACTCTCACCAGTGCTGTCTCTGTGCTGTGAAATTCCCTAAATCCTGACTGAAAATCCTCAAATAAACTATTGCTGTTTAGAAAGTCACATAACTGATTAACGACCACTTTCTCAAGGATTTTGGAGAGAAAGGAAAGGTTAGATATAGGTCTATAATTGGCTAAACCCCCTGGATCAAGCGTAGGCTTTTTAAGAAGAGGTTTAATTACAGCTTATTATCTGCATATTATATTAGGCAATATAATATGCAGATAATACTCAATTATATTTAGTGATAAAGACAGATGAAACCGATAAGTTAGTCAAACATCAGGCATGCATAAAGGACATAAAAAAACTGGATGACCTGCAATTTTTGGCTGATAAACTCAGATAAAACTGAAATTATTGTACCCAAACACCTGCGAGACACACTATCTATAGATATAGTTACTCTAGATGGCATTGCCCTGGCCTCTAGCACCGCTGTAAGGAGTCTAGGAGTAATCTTTGATCAGGACATGTCCTTTAATGCCCATTTAAAACAGACTTCAAGGACTGCTTTCTTCCATCTATGTAACATTGTAAAAATCCAGCATATCCTGTCTCAAAAATACGTAAAAAAAAAAAAAAAACATTTGTTACTTCTAGGTTGGATTATTGTAATTCCTTATTATCAGGCTTGCTCAGGTGAGCCCTGAACCATCCCTTAGTTATGCTGTTATAGGCCTAGACTGCCGGCATTTCCCATGATGCACTGAGCTTCTCTCTCCATCTGTACACATTCTTATCCCACTAATACATGTTACTAAACTCCACCTCTTCCCGGGAGTTTTTGTGCTTTTTCTCCTTCTCACTTCCTGCAGGTATTTCTGCCTCTGGAGCTGTAGATTCTGGATCTGTGATTGCCGGCCGTCTACTGCCCCCATGTTCCTGCTCCACACTCACTGCTGCAGTTGTATTATTAGTCTGATTATTATGTTGTCTGTCCTCACGCTCTCTGTCTCCCCTCTCTCCTCCCCTTTCAACCCAACTGGGTTGATGCAGATGGCTGCCCACCCAGAGTCTGGTTCTGCTCGAGGTTTCTACCGGACTTTTTTTCCTTCCACTGTCGCCAAGCTCTGCTCTTGGTGGGAACTGTTGGGTCTCTGTAAATAATAATAATAATAATAATAATAATAATATTTTAAAGAGTATGGTCTAGACCTACTCTATGTGAAAAGTGTCGAGATGCTTTTATGATTTGGCGCTATACAAATAAAATTGACTTGACAATCTGCTTCACATTTTACTTGCTACACAATTAAAACAATAAAGAACATGTGCATTAATATTTAAACAACTTTGAGAGCTATATTAACCTTGGATTAATTGGAAAATTACATCTGAATAGATTTACCACTGTAATACCACCATTACATATGTAATAGTTTGTTTTCCTTTGTTCAGCTTTGTTGTCCTTATTTTTAGCTGTATTTCTGTGTAAGTGCATTGAGCAACGAAAAACCAGAGACAAATTCACTGACCATAAAAAGGACTGTTTGTTTACTTAATATCTGTAAACTCTACTAGTCCCTATTATTGGCCAGATGGTGGCTCATATTAGCAATACCAAACCCAGTAAGACTATAGCAGCAACATTCTATAAAACTGTTTCATTTCTTCCTTCAAAAGTTAGCCCCACTTTAATGCAAAGTCACTGGTAATAACAGTAACTCAAATGACATGAATTCAACATTCCCTTTTTTTCAGTCCCTGGGAAATGATGTTGACAGCAGTGAGACTGAGCCAGAACACTACTGTTGCAGGCCTTAAAACCAAAGCAATTAGCTTTTTGTGGGGTTACTACTGCACCTATCACCTTTAACATAGCCATTTGAATTTAATAGAAAGACGTAAATTAGTGCAGCTTCCAACTGCACTAAATCTGCATCTATATGATATGGGGTTTACATTACTTTATAGGACTAATAAATACAAGCGTCTGCCTTTGTACATGTACTAGCATCTCCCTAATGTTCTGTGTTCTGTTCATTGAGCCTGTGGCAAAGATCACTGAATAAAATATGGTATAATGTTGGTATGAAGGTGCTGTGTTGCTGCTGGGCCCTTACTTCCATGAAGTGGTGCCAGGTTGTGCACTTGAAATCTCTTTAAAAAAAAAAAAAAAAAAGACTGCCATTCCTTTGATTCTCCCCATCCACCTTCTAAAGGATTAATGAGCCCCTTTGTTGTTCATGGGGCCGTCAGTCTCAATACCTGACAAGGCTGTGAGATGAAAAGGAAAAAAGCACAGGGACATGCAGCTGTTAGTGTGGCTGTAAATTGAATCAGAGCTGCTAACTGAGCACTGAGTTAAAGGCAGACCCACAGTACACTCTGGTCAAACACAGTGTCCATGTACTCATTCATTGTTCTTGGTGATTTAATGATGAAAGTTTCAATCTTTTCATGATAGTCAGTCATATTTTACAAGGTTCAACATTTTACCATTATCTTAGGCTCCACTCCTCTTTGAAGGCTCTCATTGCCGATTCACCCTTTTTTAACTTCATTACCTCTGATATCTCAAATGGCCTTGTCTTTGTAACACACACTTGATTTCCACAGTGACTTCCTCAGACATAGCAGTTCTTCCAAAAACTATAAAGTGGTAACAGGATCTGTCACAGGGAGTAGCAGGTTGGCAGGGGTAGGACCCAATCGCAGAGAGGAGAGGAGAGGACACCGGCAGGTATGGTACGAGGAGCTTATTCCAAAATGACAAAAGAACATAGTCCAGAGCAGGCGGGTGACAAAACGGGTAACAGGGCATAAAGATAAGTCCAAAGCAGGCAGGTGAATAATCAGGTAACAGGGTATCCAGAACCAACACAGAAACAAGGATCTGACACTAAACAAAGAAAGTGGACCGGTATATATAAGTGACTGATTAGTGATCAGAGGCAGGTGAGTGAACAGGTGAAGGGAGTGAACTGATGAGGAAGGAGTGGCTGACAGGCAGAGAGAGGAGTGGAGAGGGTGTGTAGATGGGTGGGGCAGTCAGGTGATGGGAAGTCAGGTGATGGGGAAAGGAAGGAAAGTCAGAGGGCATCTGGTGGAAGGTGAGGGAATGACAGGTCAGGGTAACAGAGAAAGAATCCATGGCCCAAGGGCAGTGAGCAGAAGTGGAGACAGGGAAAAACAGTGACAGATAGCTGGGGTAAGAAAGTGACAACAAACAAAACGGAAACAGATCATGACAAGATCTGATGAAATTCAACACAGTTTAAAATTTGGAGATCACATGTAAAAAATATTTTTCCTCTACAAAAACCCTGAGAGTTAAGTGAGAAAATCCATTTTCTAAGTCTGATATAAGTTGTTTTCTCTCCTGTGTTTATGACTTAAGAACAGGTGGGGTTTTGCCAGAATAATCTTTCTAAATTTCTTAATTTTTCATTTGCGTCTCAGGGCTTCTTTCATCAGCATCATTAACTATAAATTCATTTTTGGATTTAAATAACTTCCAAAAATAAATGTACTCGCTGTTTGTGCCATGTGTGCGCTCCATGTGTGATTGACTCATACATGCTCATGTTTTGGGACTCACCGATAATACATAATCTCTGAAAATATGTAATTTTTATTCTTTCAGAACACAAAAAAATATTAAAGGGATGTCAGAACTAACTGGACAAAGGCTCAATTTCACAAAACTAATGCCACAACTGTGACTACATACAGTATGGATAATGGCATCATGGTACTGCGCCAACAAAGTCAGTGAAGAAGACTGTGAGCTAGTAATCATTGACATAGCAATGAATCATTTAAAATAGTCCACATTTATTTAGCAAATGTTTTATGAGGATGGAAATGCATCCAACACACTTGTTAGACTTCAAGGATACACGCAATGTGCTTTGGGGAGTAAACTGAATGTAGATGTACCACTTGTTCACAAGAAAATTCCACAGGGCACCTTTAAAGTCTCAGCTATAGTCAGCATTCATTTCAATCCTTTGGTCTACTACTTGTTCCATCAACATTAATCCAAAGTCTGTGTCTGTCTGTCTTCAGGTTTTCTATACACTACACAATTGGTCTATTATTATTAATATTATTATCATTATTATTATCATTATTCTACATGTGTTACAGTTTGTGCACACATGATACTCAAAGGATTTCCCTTATCACTTAAATACTGAGCATCTTACTATTTAAATTTGATTTGTATATTACCTTTGTTCTGTTATAATTCTTGAATAAAAATACAATAAATGATATGAATATATTATATTATTATATAGCTATCTGTTTTGCATGGTCTGTATAACATATCTGACATCAGAGGAGCAGCATGGCAGTTAAGAATTATTTGGTTGACAAGAAGGTAGCTTACAAACAAGCATGCCATTGATCATTCGGAAGGCGTTCTTGGTATATAGGAAGGAGAGTTTATCACCCCAGCCCCTCCGCTGACAAGCTGTAATGAGAAAGTCAGCCGGGTAAACAAATACGGAGGATTTACACTCAGCTGAGCATCATAAACTAGCATATTCATCACATCAATGGGGATTTCACTGGGAGTGAAAGTCTCTAAGCTGTAGTTTGGTGAAGTTGGCTTGTGTCAATGAGGAAATAAGGATTATGACTCCTACGTTGGGGGACAGTACAAATTAGGGCTAGGACGATACACTTTTCTCTTGATTCGATTCTTTCACGATACTTGGGAGTCGATTCGATAAGAAATACAATTTTTTTGTATTGGAGAGGGTGCATGCGTCAACGTTCTGTCTGTCAGGAACTTGTCATAATTTTACATTTTTATCCAGTTTTAAGACACATTTTACACTACTCTTTTAGGTCATGGTTCTTTTAGCTGTATGTTGTTAACAATATAAAAGATTTTAGTTATCGGACGTTTGGATTTTAAATTATAAGTGTCCAGTTCTATGAGTACATGCACAGCCGCAACCGAATGTGGATTCTATCGATTTTGGCATTAAAGAATCAATTACAAAACCGTAGAATAAGTAATTACGATACTTAAGTGAATCAATTTCCCCCTCACCCCTGGTATGAATGTGTAGTTAGTCTGTGGATATTCATGTGGAGGGTTCGGAGGGTTCCCGGTTGTGCTGATGCCTGAGAATACAATATATCATATTTGTCTGCAACAGGATGTATTTATTATTTCAACAGTGAGTCAGACAGCGACATTCATATCAATCAAGTCAACTCTGTTATCAGTCTGATCTCAGTTTGTGCTGGCAAACAACTGCAGCAGAACTACAGCATGCTAAGTACTTCTCAGTCGTCATAGATTCAACCCCCAATATGTTGCACATTGACCAGATTTGTCAGTGAGGAAGGGAAAGGGGTGGAGAGGGCTTCAAGCCTATTCACAGCCACACTGGAGTAAGTCTGCTGAATGTGTAATGAAAATGGTTCATGATCTGGTGTTATAAGTTATGATAACGCCAGTAACATGGCTGGTAAATATAACGACCTTCAGGTGCATATGAAAAAAGCAAACCCCCTGATTTATTATGTGCCCTTTGCTGGACATTCACGTGATCTGGTTGGTGTAAACCAGCATCATCACAACTACCATCATCATATCAACCAGCAAACAACATGTCTTCTTTTTCTTCTTTTGTTATTTTTTTTAAATATCTTCCTTTTCTATTAATTCTATTCATTCTGCCACATCTTTTTGATTTGTCCTTTAATCACCACTTCAGCCTCTGTCTTACTAATATTTACATTGATGTGACTACTTGTCATGTGGCAGAAATATTGGGTAATCTACTGTGTCTACTAGAGGAAGTGACTCACCTGGGGAACTGGTGGCAGGAGAACCTCTCTATCTGTCTGTGAATGTCAGCAAGACTAAGGAGCTGATAGTGGACTTTGGGATCAAGCAGGGGAGGAGTACCATGTCCCTCAGGATCAACGGGGCCCCGGTGGAGAGTGTGGACAGCTTCAGATACCTCTGTATCTTCATTACAGAAAATTTATCATGGTCCTCTCGTGTTGATACCTTGGTGAAGAAAGTCCACCAGGGTTTCTACAAATTCAGACGCCTAAGGGACTTCTGGCTGCCCTTAAGGTGCTAACATCTTTCTAGCAGCATCACGGTCTGGTTTTGTAACAACACCAAAAGGGACCAGCTTGGCCTGCACAGGGTGGTGTGGTCAGCTGAACACACCATCAGACGTGAACTCTCAGTCCTACAAGACATTATAACAGAAGGTGCAGGACGAGGGCTGAGAGGGTCACTAAAGACCTCAACCACCTCGACAACAGCCTCTTCTTTCTGCCAGTCCAGTCCAGAAATAGACTCCAGACGACTACACATTACAAATAATTTATAATTGATCATATAATCCTGCATTCATCTTGACAGGCTGATGTCATTATCACCACTGATTAATTTTTCTGATACTCATACTCAACATTGAAAATCATTACTGATCATATTGCTTGTTGTTTCACTGTTCATTCTTATTTTTATTTAATATTTTATTGTATTTATTGTTAGATTCATCTTTATTCTATTGTTAGATTGTCCTTAGATTTTGCTTGTCAGAGTACTTTTAATGCAGCATACTTTTTACTCTTACTTGAGCAGATCTCAGGAAAAAAATCATTAGTTTTACTCATAACATTTGGATACATTTACTGCGCTACTTTTAGGCCTATTAATTTATTATAGTACACAATGAATACTGACTACTGCAGGTAACTAATACTTTAAGCTATACTTAACTCACAGGTTAAATAATTTGTGATTGCACATAATAGCCAAGATGTTCAAATGTCCTTTGTTTGGAGTACATTAAGGACTCCCTTTTCCATGTTGGCATAAAAGTGAAGGTTATTGGGATCACTGAACCTCAACTGCAGACAATCTTTAATAAGTTTAGGACAATTTTTCGTAATTTTTTTTCCTCCGTCGTAGGCGGACTACAGAGCAACAAATGACACCAAATGCTCAATATAGCAGCTTTTCTCAGAGTGCAGACAGATGTTGTGGAGAGGAAACTCATATTTGAATTTAATTTATTATTTTTTAATTTAACGACATATCCTAATATTCATGCTCCTTATCTGCTCCAGTGCAGAAATGCACGACTGAATAACATCAAGGACATTAATTGAGTTGGCATGTAATCATGTATGTTATTGTAATCATGCATTTAAAGCACTACAAATGACTAAGCTAGTAACAGGGTGGCTCTTGATGAAATTTGACCCTGCTGATTACAGGATGAATATGATTATGTATATTATAATCCACTTCCAAACACCACACTGCACAAGTGTTGGCAGTGATAATACTGAAATACTGATAATGCAGCCTGACTTTTGCCTGCACTGATCAAGTTACAACACAGTTGAATACATTTCATAAATGATAGGCCTGACATTTTAAGTGCACAATGCTGCAAACCATTGAGCAGCTTTGGGTGTTGGTAAGCTCTAGTATGTCACATTAAGGGTTACATGGTTGAATTCAAGAGTTATATCTGGGCTGAGGAGGTTTGTGGTATTACATCAGGGATGATATATAGGTATGTTGTTTAAACCCTCTGTTCTCATAAACTCCTATCACAATTTTTCTTAACAATAATTGTTTTTCACTGAACCCTGCGATGAGTGTTTCATTTTAAATAAATAAGATTGTATATTTTACTATCATATGAATAAATAAAGTTAAAATATTAATGAATGTAATATCATAATTTTTAATAATATTTTTGTGGAGTCTTTTTATAGTCATTATTTATTTAATAAATGCCCATTTTCATAGTCTGTTTCTAATTATTTTTCCAAATGTCACTTTTCATGACAGTGGTCTTGTCCCCTCACCTTTCAGCTAATCACACGCCCCCCAGCCTCTCTTGAGTAAGCAAGCTCGACAAGAGCTATCACATTTTCCTGGATTGATACTTGCTGTCAGAGTGAAGACCCAACGAAAAGGCAGGCTGGTTACCTTGGAAACTGTAAAAGCTGCACCTCAGAGAAACATTCTATGAAGAGCAAAACATCTGTCCCTGTGTTCACTAAAGCCAACAGGGGTTAGCTATCCAGAGCCTGCTGGGCAGCTGGGGGCATGTGATTGGCCAAAAGGTTAGATGGTAGTGACACCTTCACTGAAAAGTGAGCGCATTACGAGAACTGGACTTGGCTAGCTTCATAGGTTTAGATAAGGACGGTAGATTTTTGAAAAACTAAACTAATCTAATCTAATATTGTTTATTCTATAGTTCTGTTTTTTAGTGGTCTTTAAAAACACAATTTCCAATAAGCCTTAGACCTTTGCAGTCTAAACATAATGGCTCAAAAAGGAGGAGAGTACATGAGCAAGTCAAGGGGTCTTGGCTCAGTCATGTCTGTAATACCAGCTAAGTTTACAGCTAAAAAGTTATTAAAAAGTTAGTTTAGACGAGCCGTGGTGGTGTTTATGGATATGGACAAAAGTTGTACTACAGCACTTGTAAATTTTTATGGGAGCTCTGTGCTCATAAAGTAATTGTTTAAAGTGTGTGTGTATATGTGTGTGAGTTGGGGGCCAGTGGGTGTCCAGTAAGAAGATTCAAGGTGCAGTCATTGCTTCTGGAGAAAGACTGTGGATATTTGAACTCAACAGCCAAACAAATACATCCCTCCCTTCAGGGCTCCTTCAAAAGCTCTGCCCCCATAATCATTGACAGGCGACACTAACAACTGACTACATTGGATTAGAATCGCTGACTGCACCTTTAATCATCCAGAAAATGTGGGAAATGGCCCACCTCCAACACAGATGTTCTCCAGACCATTGTAGACCAAGGAAGGGAGGGGTAAGGGGACTGCCACCGTGTGGATCAGTGGAAAAGCGTGAAAACAGCTATATGATATGATAGAACGATCCCCCGATGGAGTCTAGACACTGGTGGAGGTGATGAGATGAAGAAATTAAGGAATGCTGAGGCTGGATGGATGAGCAGGCTTCTGATGAGCATGGAGGGCCTTGGAACTGAATATGGAGGGAGCCAGAAAGACTTAATGGAGCTGGCTGTGATGAGGACGGGAGGTGAAAGGGGTAGAGGATGGTTGTTTTGTGTTCCTCCATAGTTCAGTGCTGTGTGGAGTGGCAACTAGTAACAAGGAGGGGCTCCAAAACCAAATCCTGCTTATCGCCCCAAAAAGTCTTGAGCCGGCCCTGCTCAGGCTTAGTGTGATAATGTAAGAGACACTATCTGCTCCAAAGGAACTGACTGCTCCAGGCTACCACCCTGCTCTAATGAATTACAAGCCACTGTTTGTGTCTATAGGGAATATAAATTCATAATTACAGTGGAGTGCTCAACTTGAATTTGCAAACCTCAGAGACTGCAAACCTGCAGAGCTTTACCCGATCTTATCAGATTACAAAAAGTCTAATGTCTAGTCAAGAATCTAATTTGGAAGATGAACAGTTATTGTCTCTTCACTGAATCACAGATAAAGCTATGTGAAAGTCCTTTCTTCAGACTAAAAGGACACTTCAGTGAGAACTGTTGTTAATTTACAGGTTTTTATAGGTTTCAATTTTGTTTCTCCAAGCAGTGTCCGTTGAGGGCTAAGATCTGTTATTTAGCCAAAAGAAAACAAGGAGGTGAAATGAAGCAAAGACAAAACAAAGAAGTGGCCCCAAACTACAGTCAGGAATACTGTCAAGGATATTAATGTACTGTACAGTATGTGGTTTTAAGCTTAATGAGGGTGAGTGGGATTGTTAGGGGGCCAAAAAAAAGCTAGAAAAGAAAGAAAAGAAAGAAAACAAATAAACGCAGAAAATGAAGCAGAATAGACAATTTCAACACCTTTTGGTATAAACCATGGCCACTTCTGGGATAATCTAAATACAGATATCGTAGGGCCATAAGCAGATGCAGAGAGTAGCTTTGCATTACACCCAGTTTGTGGATAAGCCAGAAGTGTATGTATATAAATAGAAAAATTCTGGACTTTATATTAATCTTTTGCTTCACTCTTGTTGTGAAAGCCATTTATTCAAATGCTGTATATTTCATTGTGATTGAAACAATTTATCTCTTCTGTGAAAATGTTTGTCAAGTCTGCATGTGTGCTCACTTTCCAAATGGCAAACTGATTGGGACTCAGTGTGTACATAAGAACTCTCAGCATTGCTCTCCAGAAATATTTCCATTCAGGAGATTATTGGCTTGATTAGACACAGGATAGGGTAATCAGGTAGTTATTGCTTGTCTCTGAGCTGAAGCACTCTTCTAACCTGCACGATTTTACCATTCAAATAGCATAAAATGACAATCTTGAGAGGACAGATGTGTTATAATGATGATGATGTGTGCTTGCTGACTCGCTCACCCCGTGAAAGGTAGCGCCACGTTAACAACGCTGGTGGTGGTACACTGCGGGTTTCGTGTATCTAGACTACTAAGTTTGTTAGCTCCTTGCTTCACTCGTTTGCTCTTCTACAGCAGACCATCTGAGCTAGAAAAGGGCAGGCTGACGCACTTCGGCTAATGTTTAGGCTATTGCCACCTGCTGCTCAGGCTCGGCACTAAGTTACCTGCACTGCTTCACTCGCTGGCTGTTTTTAACCTGGGCAAGTCGAACTCTGCCAGACAATGGCGGCCTTAAAATATTTAAATAAACATATATCATGTTAACTTAGGACCACACACACACACCTCTGCAGCTTTCTCATGCTGGTATGAAACTAACCTTGTAATATTTTTTAATTACTTTCAGGTACAGCATCATAGGGCCAAATGAAAAAGTCGCACAAATCTTCTCAAAACCTCTCAATTTAGGTGAGTACATGTGATTGCATTGATAAGGTCTGTATTAACTAAGTTTTCTGTAAACATGTTAGCAAAGTTATGTCTTCACCTTGTGTTCTTTTCTTTTTTTTTCTAGGTAGAACATGTGAATGGGCGTGTGGGAAAGTAAGGTGTGTGGAAAATCAATAGTAAGTAGATATAAATTTGGAAAGTGAACTTTCCATATAAGTGGGGGGATAGAGCTAATAAACCTCATATTATATCACACACATACGCCTCTATAAGCACTATTGGAGGTAACTTAAATTTATTGAGGTTACTCCCATTTAAAAGTTGAGACTTGACACCAGAGGCAGAGCCTGCTTGGCTTGTAATAAGGTAATCTCAAGAGTTAGTTGATCAACAGAAGCTGGTAAGTTTTAAGTCTCTGGAATGCTGGAGCTAGTTTCTTCAAATATCGCTTTCAGAGTATCCCTGTCTCTAATTTCACTGATAAGATCACATAAGATTGACATATTCGTTTTTAAAGTCTGCGTCCTTGCTGTGAAGGCCAAAAACAGTCTTAATCTCAAGAGTTAGTTGATCAACAGACGCTGGTATCCCTGAAGTTTTCTAACGTCATCTTCCCAAAAAAAAAAAACGACTCTCAGATGGACGGGACTTGACATCTTTCACTAAATGTATTCTAGGGAATAAATACAGGAAACTAAAGTTAGGACTCAAAAAATAACAATTTGTCTGGGATTAAAAAGGTAGTATGAGAACTCTATACAAATAATACTTTGAGTGAAGTAACTCTTAGGTTTTACATGTAAATCATAGTACAATATGGATGCAAATATAGAGTCGGGCTTTGTATCACTGATTGTGTGTCCTCATTTTTATTCCTCACAAAAGTGCAAATACTGTCTCTCCTTATAGTACATTTCTGTAAGCTGAAATTGCATGTCGACGCAGTACTGCTTTCATCTTTTTGTATTGTGATATGTTGAATTTCTAAAAAGAGACTCAGACATTTCCATGATAAATCACAAAATATATAATAATGCAATTCAGTAATTTTCCGATGAGGATCATGCGAGCGTTTGTTGCACCCCTACTTCAGAAGATCAGTGAAAACAACAAGCCATGATTCAGTTTCCAAGAGAGCAAGAGAGCTCTTTCAAATCACCCTAATAGATGCTTCGTCAATCACCGGCTTAGTACAAGGATTCCTAGCAGGCCTATGCTTGCCCCCAAACGTGACCCACGTTTGTAAAAATCTGCAGTCTGCGCTTAAGGAGCCCGAAGTAGAAGACAAACTCTTGTCAAAAGAGGTTAAAAACAGCTACATGATAGGTCCTACGTCAAGATCCCCATTTTCCATCTTTAGAGTAAGCCCTATAGGCGTCGCGACCAGGAAATATTCAAACAAGAAACGTCTCATTGTGGATCTCTCAGCCCCTCACGATTCTTCCATTCAGAGCATAAATAGCTTAATTCCTCAAGCGCCTTTTTCCCTATTCTATTCTTCTGTTGATAATGCTGTGCAGACGATTAAGTCGGCAGGTGTAGGTGCTAGGCTAGGTAAAGCAGACGTCATAGATGCCTTCAAAGTCATGCCACTCCACCACTCGCAATGGCAACATTTCTGTGTCAGATGGCGCTCAAAGTTTTACTTCTCTGTTAAATTGACATTTGACATTTGATGTTTTACTTCTCTGTTAAATTGACATTTGGATGCCGACATTTGACTCCTTGTCAGAAGCCTTATGCTGGATCCTTTACAACACTTGTAAACTCCCCTTTGTCCTGCATCTTTTAGACGATTTTCTAGTAGTTGACTTAACCTCGTCCCCTACCGCTTGCAGCATCTCCACACTCAAAAGCCTTTTCCATGAGTTAGGTGTACCCCTTTCAGAAGAGAAAACCGTAGGCCCTTCCACATGTTTAGAATTTCTTGGCATCACCCTTGATAGTGTGCTCATGCAAGCTTCACTGCCACAAGATAAGCTGTCTCGCATCAGAGCAGCTATCAAATCCTGGTCAGCTGCTGCCATCATCTCCAAAAGAAAATTCTTATCTCTATTAGGCCACCTTAACTTTGCTATGCCCATCATACCTCATGGTCGTTCATTCGTTTCACGCTTGCTAACATTGGCTAATTCCGTCCAAAATCTAAAAGACACTGTAGTCTGAAATGAAGGCTGTCGCTCAGATCTGTGTTTCTGGGCCCTATTATGCGATGAATGGAATGGTATTTCTTTCTTTTATGATGACTTTGTGGAGTCTTTAGATGGACCAGGAAACAAATCATGGTGTTTTCTGACAACGCTGCTACAGTAGAAATAATCAACAAGGGTCGCTCAAAAGTACCAATAATTAACAGTCTCATGCGACGTCTAACTTTGACGCGCATCCTCAATAATTTCATTCTGCAAGTTACTTTCATTCCAGGTCATGAAAATTCCGTAGTGGATGCTCTCTCTCACTTTAAATTTCAGGAGTTCAAAGCTATATGTCCCCAGGCCAAGCTCTCCAGCATGCCATGCCCTCCATTCAATCAGATGACCCTCGATTAATCACATCCAAGCCCATGCAGGATCTTTTGCACTCTGCCTCCAGTTACATGAGACTTGGCCTGGCATTAAAGCATATGATTCAGCTTGGTATTTATTCTCTTCCTTTAGCGCAAACCTCTTCCTTAGGCCTTTACCAGTAAATATCTAGTAGGTGCATTTATTGTATTTTCATTTGAATCCCGTAATCTTCAAATACAAAGTATTAAAGCCATGCTAGCAGGGATTCAGTTCCACTTACAATGTCAAATCCAGCATCCCAGAGCCTTCTTGGGAATTCTTCCATTCAGCTGCTCCTCAACGGCCTTAAAAAGGCGCGTCCTCCAGGCAATGATAAAAGAATGCCTCTTACTATTTCACTGTTGGTGTTGGTGTCAAGGTTAAGGCAAGGTCTTTTTTCACTGTATATTGACATAATGCTGGAAGCGGTTCTGCTTATGTCCCCTCTATGGGTTTCTCAGGTGTGGTGAATATTCAACAAGATCTCTCTCCTTTAATCCTCAGCATGATCTCACCTTCTCTGATTTAACCTTAGAAGAACACATGTATTCAATATTCCTAAAACACTCAAAGTCTGATAGATCTTGCCAAGGCACCCAAATTATTATTGCCAAGACTAACACCACTTTTTGTCCCTTCTCTTCCATGATGAAATTCCTACTTTATCACTCCCTGACCCATCGGTCAGCACCACTGTTCATCATTGATGGTGGCAAACCAATGGCGAGATCCCGGTTCCCCTCAAAGCTGCGTGATCTCTGCTTGAGCTGCGGCCTATCTCCAGAACGCTATTCCCCTCACTCCCTAAGAATTGGCGCAGCCACAACTAGAGCTTTTCATTTGCCAACCTCGACTCTGAAATCCCTGGGCCGCTGGTCCTCTTCTGCTTACCAACGATATGTCAGGCTCCACAAGAATGAGATCTTATCAGCACAAAAGCTCATGAGCTCCTGCACCCCTTAATGTACAAAAAAATAATTGTAGCTGCTTTGCTGTCCAAAGTATGTAATCATTACTCTACCAATATTTCATGTAAACATGTCTGTGGGGAGTGATGAGGTCGGAGCCTAGACACCAAACTGTAACTGTCTGTTGTAATAAACATTTCAAACGTGAGTTGTCTGACTGAAATATGATATGCAATCATTTGCTGATGTTTGGTTGCTAATGTGAATGGTATGTTCACGAAACTATTTGTATGACGAGCAACTTGCTCGTCATAAACACAGATCTGAGCGACAGCCTTCATTTCAGACTACAGTGTCTTTTAGATTTTGGACGGAATTAGCCAATGTTAGCAAGCGTGAAACGAATGAACGACCATGAGGTATGATGGGCATAGCAAAGTTAAGGTGGCCTAATAGAGATAAGAATTTTCTTTTGGAGATGATGGCAGCAGCTGACCAGGATTTGATAGCTGCTCTGATGCGAGACAGCTTATCTTGTGGCAGTGAAGCTTGCATGAGCACACTATCAAGGGTGATGCCAAGAAATTCTAAACATGTGGAAGGGCCTACGGTTTTCTCTTCTGAAAGGGGTACACCTAACTCATGGAAAAGGCTTTTGAGTGTGGAGATGCTGCAAGCGGTAGGGGACGAGGTTAAGTCAACTACTAGAAAATCGTCTAAAAGATGCAGGACAAAGGGGAGTTTACAAGTGTTGTAAAGGATCCAGCATAAGGCTTCTGACAAGGAGTCAAATGTCGGCATCCAAATGTCAATTTAACAGAGAAGTAAAACATCAAATGTCAAATGTCAATTTAACAGAGAAGTAAAACTTTGAGCGCCATCTGACACAGAAATGTTGCCATTGCGAGTGGTGGAGTGGCATGACTTTGAAGGCATCTATGACGTCTGCTTTACCTAGCCTAGCACCTACACCTGCCGACTTAATCGTCTGCACAGCATTATCAACAGAAGAATAGAATAGGGAAAAAGGCGCTTGAGGAATTAAGCTATTTATGCTCTGAATGGAAGAATCGTGAGGGGCTGAGAGATCCACAATGAGACGTTTCTTGTTTGAATATTTCCTGGTCGCGACGCCTATAGGGCTTACTCTAAAGATGGAAAATGGGGATCTTGACGTAGGACCTATCATGTAGCTGTTTTTAACCTCTTTTGACAAGAGTTTGTCTTCTACTTCGGGCTCCTTAAGCGCAGACTGCAGATTTTTACAAACGTGGGTCACGTTTGGGGGCAAGCATAGGCCTGCTAGGAATCCTTGTACTAAGCCGGTGATTGACGAAGCATCTATTAGGGTGATTTGAAAGAGCTCTCTTGCTCTCTTGGAAACTGAATCATGGCTTGTTGTTTTCACTGATCTTCTGAAGTAGGGGTGCAACAAACGCTCGCATGATCCTCATCGGAAAATTACTGAATTGCATTATTATATATTTTGTGATTTATCATGGAAATGTCTGAGTCTCTTTTTAGAAATTCAACATATCACAATACAAAAAGATGAAAGCAGTACTGCGTCGACATGCAATTTCAGCTTACAGAAATGTACTATAAGGAGAGACAGTATTTGCACTTTTGTGAGGAATAAAAATGAGGACACACAATCAGTGATACAAAGCCCGACTCTATATTTGCATCCATATTGTACTATGATTTACATGTAAAACCTAAGAGTTACTTCACTCAAAGTATTATTTGTATAGAGTTCTCATACTACCTTTTTAATCCCAGACAAATTGTTATTTTTTGAGTCCTAACTTTAGTTTCCTGTATTTATTCCCTAGAATACATTTAGTGAAAGATGTCAAGTCCCGTCCATCTGAGAGTCGTTTTTTTTTTTTTGGGAAGATGACGTTAGAAAACTTCAGGGATACCAGCGTCTGTTGATCAACTAACTCTTGAGATTAAGACTGTTTTTGGCCTTCACAGCAAGGACGCAGACTTTAAAAACGAATATGTCAATCTTATGTGATCTTATCAGTGAAATTAGAGACAGGGATACTCTGAAAGCGATATTTGAAGAAACTAGCTCCAGCATTCCAGAGACTCCACCACCTTGCAGCAACAGCACGCCAGTAACTTCACCCACTACTTACTTGTGGTACCTAAAGTCTCTAAAAGTAGAATGGGAGCCAGAGCCTTTAGTTATCAAGCTCCTCCTCTGTGGAATCAGCTCCCAATTTGGGTTCGGGAGGCAGACACCCTCTCTTCGTTTAAGAGTATGCTAAAAACGTTCCTTTTTGATAAAGCCTATAGTTAGGGCTGGCTCAGGTGAGTCCTGAACCATCCCTTAGTTATGCTGTTATAGGCTTAGACTGCCGGGGGATTTCCCATGATGCACTGTGCTTCTCTCTCCTCCTCTCCCTCTCTATCTGTACGCATTTCTATCCCACTAATACAGGCTACCAACTCCATTTCTTCCTGGTAGTTCTTGTGCTTTCTGTGCTTTTTCGCCTTCTGGTGGTCTAGACCTACTCTATGTGAAAGCATCTTGAGATAACTTTTGTTATGATTTGGCGCTATACAAATAAATAAATTGACACTACATCCCATAGCTTTTGGGCCCCTGGAGGTACTTCTGTGAACCCCCCTCAGCATAATAAACTTTTTTTCTCAATGTTTTTAGTGTGGAGCAGCATTTCTGGAGAACTTATCAGAGACTTCGGAGACTGCACTCACTTTTACAATGGGACATTTTTAAACACTAAAAGTGGTGGCATATCAGCATAATGACATGCTATCAGCTAATCACACGGTCAGATTTTGTGAAGCTGCACAAGTTTGGTATCGATGGATTGTACAAGTAGGGGGGTAACAGCTCAACGGCAGTGGTGTTAGCCCAGGCAAAACAAGTGTTAGCCTGCACAACAATTTCCATAGCTTGACTACATGCCTGACACAAGCTGGGTTATAAGCAGATTTTTACTCCAAACGAAATGTACACTAGGTGATTTTACTGATTCCTCCTCTCTGCTTGAATATGAGGTAATCGATGAAATCAAGTGCAGTAGTATTTGGTTGAAATGAAAACCTGACTGTTGGCCCTCCATCGAATATGGTTCCATGGCAACGACACAGGCAGCAGAAAAAATTGTAATCTTGCTGTGTGGATAGCAAATGCGTACAGGACTCAGTGAGTGATACTGGTGTCCTTCAAAACAAATTTTATGACTCCATGTTGTTTACAGATTGACCCTAAATACGGAAAGCAAATACACACACCAGAATGTCAGATACAACAACAGACAACTCCCCATTCAAAAGAAAGGGCTCTACTTAGGCTGGTTGCAATTCAACTCCTCAAGGGAGTTAAAAAGATGGTGGCAAGTGCAAAGTTTCCTTTTATAGTCCATAGAGCCTCTGTTTGTCCTTTTTCCAGCTCATCTTAAGACATGAAAGTTTTCAACACTTGTTTAGATGTGCACCTCCTTTCTGTCACGGTTTCTCTCATAGATAAATGCAGAATTCATGCAAATAACAACTATATGGGGGATCTTAGTGATCTGGGTGGAACATAAAATGAAAGAAGTGTCTTGGATGTAGGAAGGAAGGTCATTTAAAGCTTTATAAACCATTAAAAGAGCTTTAAAATCAATTCTAAAAGAAACAGGGAGCCAATGCAGTGAATTAAGAAGTGGGGTGATGTGATCCATTTTCTTTGCTTTAGTTAAAACTCTGGCTGCAGCATTCTGAACTAGCTGTAGTTTTCTTATAGTCTTTTTGGGTAATCCAGTAAAAAGGGAATAACAGTTGTCTAAACGGCTAGTAATAAAAGCGTGAGCATCTTTCTTATTTAAAAAAGGTCTGACTTTGGCGGTATTCCTTAGATGAAAAAATGTTTTAATGACCTTGTTAAAATGAGAATTAAAATTTAAATCAGAGTCTAAAATCACTTCCAGGTTTGTGATGTTGGTTTTAATCTGTTTGCTAAGGCCACCAAGCATTGAGTGCAGTTTTTCTCTCGCTGCCTTGGGAAAGAATCTCAGTTTTTCCTCATCTAGCTTTAAAAAGTATTCTTTGAGGTGAGTGATACTCCTGTTTGCTTTCTGGAGTGGGCAGCAGTCAATGCACAGCATGGTAGGCAATGTCCACCGGAAAGTCACTCAATGAAAAGCCAGTAAAAGCACCAAGGCATATTATAAAAGTAGAAATTAAAACTTTTATAAAACGATTAAGACCATTCAAAGCAGGTTAAAACCACTGTTGAAATTTGAAGCTTTCCGCGTGAACGCGTAAGCTTGACTCAGCAGCTGTCAGTGCAGAAGCGGAAACGACTGATTCAGACTGAGCAGACACAGAGGGACTCCGGAAGTGTTGGACTGGCAGCGACTGACAGTAGAGGAGGAGCTACTGGCAGGAAAATCCAATTCCTCATGGCTCCAGCAGTTAAGGCAAGTGCATTACACTGTTTACACTGCATTAGTTAAGTAATGTCTATATTAAAAAACAAAATTTCTGATCAAATTTAATATGACAAACCGAAAGATACCTTGTGCATTAAGTATCAATAAAGTAACCACTTGGGTGAGAAGAGGGTTATAAACAATGTCTTGGAAAGTGGAGAATCATAGTATTAAATATTCCTTATTTTGCAGAATGAGATGTTGAACTCAGTGGTAAATGGACTGCATTTTTATAGTGTTTCTCTAGTCTACAGGCCACTCAAAGCGCTTTACAATACATGCCTTCATTCACCCATTCATACACTGATGGCAGAGGCTGCCATACAAGGTGCCAACTGCTCATCAGGAGCAGTTAGGGGTTCAGTGTCTCGCTCAAGGACACTTCGACACTTTCTCTGGAGGAGCCGGGGATCAAACCAGGAATCTTCTGATTACTGGACGACTGTTCTACCTCCTGAGCCAGGAGAAAATCCCTCCTAAGTCAAGAGAGACTGTGTGCTTAGAAGTCTGTGTGTCTACCTCAATGAGGACAGCAACACTCTTATCAAGGAGTACTCGGTTAGTAATGGCATTTTACTGTAAGCTTTCAGCATTAAACTTGCAATGCTTTCTTTATTTTCAATTTGTTTTTCACTTTTAGAATGTTAACAGTGAGGATGCTAAGAGGGAGATGACGCAGACCACCATGGGGCTTTATGTGATTCGCAAAGAAGGTGACGGTGAAGAGGACACACCAGAGGACGTCAGAGTGCTGATTGAGGGCGTGGAACTGCTTTGCGACCTGAGAAGCATTTTCTTTGGTTGTGCCGTGCTGTTTGGACTGATATACACACTCAACCTGACCTATCCAAAGGAACTCAAGTTCACATTTGAGTTTTTCCAGAGTGTTGATAAACTTGGATGGCAACAAACTGTCCCCAAAGGTCCAAACACTTAAAATAAAGATGTTTCAGTGAGCTCACAAGTACAGCAATGGACAGTTTAGCTAGCCGCATTTTGGCTTGTTGGACACTGTCATTTTGATGACCTGGTCACTGGAATGAACCCCCGTCATGAGAAAAAAGCAAAAACAAACATTGCAACGCTAGTTTTTCTTAGTTTTTGGCATCTTCTATTTCGACTTTACGTGTGAACTTGCTGATTCTTAAGATCTCCTGTTGGAAGGATGGAGCTTTCGGTGGAGGAAACTGCTCTCAGACCATGTGGCCATTTTTTGCATTGAGATCGCACACTATGATCTGTTATGTATGATCTGGAGATGACTGGTATATGAATCACTGGTCAACAGTGACTGAAAGTAGCAACAGAGACTTTTATCTTAGGAAAATGTCATTGAATTACCACTTAAAATGCTACTAAGTGATGATTGAGATACCTCAGAAAAGGTCAGTCTGGAAACTGAAAGATGTCTACAGTGGACAAATGAATGTCTTCAGGAGTTATTTGATGTCATCTAAGGAATTCCTAAGTATGTTTGTGGGAATGGAGATGCCTATGTGTAATGTACATTTCCATTTTATCCAAGATGGTTATATATTACACATGTTCAATATTGGTGTGTGCAGAGCTTGTTACATGCTTATGTGGATTTGTTCTGTTCTCTCACCTCCACCCTCCAGCACCTGGAGCTGCTGCGTGTTGTCTCCCTGGGGGCTTAGCCAGTTTGAGGCAGGTGGACAGTTATCTAGGATGTGCACAAATTTTATCATCTGTCCATGAGATTGTCACCACTGCTGTTATTTCTGATGTAATGATTTAATGTAATGATCAAGGATTCAATTGGAAAAAATACATCCCATACATTGATAATTCAGTCTTGTGCCTTTATTCTCATCTATGGTAAATAAAGATAGAAGGCTTTCCACGGTATTAATATACCGTGGAAAGCCTTGTATCTTTATTATGCAGTGATGTTTGTGCCTTCATTCCAGATTGTTAGAATGTACTGGAAAATTTTTCCCTGATTGTAAAATGTCAAATGTAATTCATGTTCCTAAATGTTGCAAGTTTTAAAGTTGAATTTGCATTTGCATGTTTCTCAGAGATGCAAATCAATTTAAGGTGAGGAATACAGTGGAAAGCACTGTGAAAGCAAAGTAATGTTGGGTTTACTGTACAATGGAAAACATGGTGCAGTTTGTAGTGTAACAGTTGTTTAATTTTGCTATTACCCAGGTTCTTCTTGCATTTGCAGGTCTTGTTGATGTATCCCTTGTCTTTTGAATTGCTAATGGAATAAATGCATTTAAAGTTTTTAATTTTATAGTTTTTACTATTGGCCATGTTTGTATTTGAACAGATCTAGCAATAAAGTTTGTGAAATGTGCTTGTATGTCTTGCTTTGTGATTTAATACAAGAGATGGAATAACCAATTTGAAATGTATTGCTTTTATGTATAATACTTGAATAAACACATTGTGTTTATGTAGAGTTCCCTTAAGTTTATATGTAAAAACTGAATAAACACGTAATGTTTATGTAGAAGTTTACATTAACCTAATCAAATCTGACTTAAGCTATTTAATTTATTTAAACTGACTGAACATGATAGAAAAGTATTGGATTAATTGTTACCCTTTATTTAGGTAATAAAATTAGATAGTAAATTTACATGTAATTGAAATACATAAAGTCAATGTTTTAGGCATAATTATTTTTTTGAGTCTAGGGCATCGCGTCATTTCCTGTCACTTTTCGTGTGTATTTTCATGACAAAATGTAATTTAGAGAGCAGACAGACTCCTTGGGGGTTCCTCCTGGTGAAAGATATTGCAATGGGTGACGCACCCCCCCCCCCCCCCCTTCATTTTGTGCTGATCAGTCATGTAGTCCCAATGACCACTGTCAATGTCACAATGACCAGATTAGACTCAAAGTTGTGTAGTGTGACCAAGGCATTAGTTTAGTTTTCCAGGGGATTCTTACCTCAGGTGGCGTTGTCTAACCTTGAGGCCCACTAGCCTCTTTATTTTGCCTCAGTAACACATATTTCCAGAAAAGTTTAATCTTTCCTTTAATAAAACCCTTGGGTCAGTATATTGTGTGTGTGTGTGTGTGTGTGTGTGTGTGTGTGTGTGTGTGTGTGTGTATGTGTATGCGTGTGTGTGTGTGTGTGTGTGTGTGTGTGTGTGTGTGCCCTGTAATCTACTTAAAGAATGTTTTGTTTGGGTATTGGAATTCCTGCCAGAAACCTATTTCAGCTCATACTTTTAGTATTAGTGGGAAAAAAACATCATAATCCTCTTAAAACACACTCAGGTTCCCTGAGTTGTGATTTTAATCGACTTTTATAATACTCTACATGCAGCAGCGCTGGAGCCAGGCATAGCTCATTTGAAATGACTGTGGGCAGGTTGCCACCTGTTCCATGACCCAGCAGGGCTCATTAGCCCTGGACAGACATGAGAAGCTGGGGGAGGGAGTTCAGCTTGTGCAGTGAGGTAACGCAGCTTGTCATTCACACAGTACTGTAAGTCAACAGATGCCCTTTTATCTAATGAGTGTAAAAAGATGAGGCCCTGTTCTGTCGAGTTGTCATTGTAATTAAACAGTCTGATGACATCTTCCTACTGAAACTGTTTGCTTTATTACTTGTAGGAGTTCTTACAGCAGCTTTAAACAGTCTATGTGGTAACATGGGGCATGAAAGGACCACTCTTTTACTAGCCTATTAAGAACAGAAAGTGGTTTTATTGTGGAGCTAATGAGCTGGTTAAACACTGGTAAGAAGCGGTTAATTGATTCAGCTGTAAATTGGCCAGACAACAATGGTGGAAGACTCTGTGTCTTGTATGCTGCTACTGTACACAAAAAGGCATCGGATCATCACACTGTCCACTGCTCCACTGCTCACCTTTTGGCCACTCTCCATGCAGTTATGTAAGTGCCACTTGCCAAAGGACCCACCACAAGCCTGTTGATATTTGAAACACTGTGGACTGAAGTTGTTCCGACTACAAACTAATAGATCAAGCTCCATATTTCACATAAGATATTTAAAGTGACAGTTTAAGATTTGGGGAGATGCTCTTATTTGTGTGAGATGAGATGGGTATCAATATCACGTGTTAGTATGGAACTGGATTCAGGACGTGGTTATAGCTTAGTATAAAGATGTGAAAAAATGCCCCAACCAGGCAACACCTTTCAAGTTTACCAATTAACTCATAGTGTCTTGTTTGTTTAATCTGTACACACACAGAAATGTAGAAAGGGAAGAACGTACGGTATTCAAGAGAGTTTCTCGTTTAAATAAAGTATCGGAATTGCCCATCTAAGCTATTCGGGTTTATTACAACTGGGGTCTTTTTTCATAGTTTTTGCCATCATTCCTAACAGTGAGGATAACATTGTACTCACCCAGGTAATTGCTGATATCTGTGGAAAACAGTGACATCACTGAAAAGAAGTCTGACTGGGATTAAAATAATAATGGTAATAAACTCGAGCAGTCAGACAATCAGACAGGTTGGACACCAACATCCAGATTGAATTCGACAAATTTATTTGAAAGAGAAATCAAAGGCGAGCTGTAAAATCATTACCAACAATACACATCATTACAGTTTACAGACCCACGTCCTGCTTCACCTTTGACCTACTGTACTGAAGTTGTACTGACACAGTTTGTTTGTGCAGTGAGGATTCATAAGCTACCTTGTTTGACCTCCAAATAAAGTGGTATAGATAATCTGGATAAACTGTTGGCTTGTTTCCAACTGGTCTGATCATCTGTCTTCCTTGACAGACTTTGCCGTAGTGGTGTCGCCATGTTCCCATGTTCAGAACATTCAAAACAAAAGTGGGAGGAAGTTTAGGATTTTGAGGGAGTTTGAGTGAGACACACATAAAAACTGATTACAGTGACATGTTAATCAATCGTAATAATTAAGATAAGTCAAGTAAAACTTTGTTAACTAGACATTAACTAAATATAAATATGAACTAATACTCAATATTGATCAATCCATTAAATCAAAATGTTATTAAAACTGTTATTTAAAGCTGCTCACTGTATCACTTATATGATTTCCATAAGTTTTCACTGGTACATTATGTCTCAGATATTATTCATCTGTACAGTAGTTCCACTAATCAGCTTTTTTCTGAGAGAGAGAGAGAAATAGAGAAAGAGAGAAATATGTAGTTAGTGGACCCTGAGTTGAGATTAAAGAATGAACTTTGATGGACAAGAAGTCCTATAAGTGTTATGGATGAAATGATAACAGCTAATAAACCATCTGAACAGTATCGCCACCGAGGGTTGGCCACGGCGATGAGCTGTTTGTCACGTTTACAAAGTGGCAGGAAGACTAAACTCTTAAATTGGTGTAATGTACCAAAACAGGCCATTGGTGTCAGTCACAGAAAACAGTGCATCAACCATAGAATTAAACTGTGATGTGATCTATTAGTGGCTCTGACATCTGTGATGCAGCCACTCTAATTATGTCTCCCACCTTGATCTGTTTACCTGTCTGGGTGAGCGGGGGATTGAAGGTAATGCCTGTGTGTCAGTGTTGATTGGGGAGCAGCTGTGAAGCCCAGGGGAAGCTGGGAAGCTTAATGAAATCTTTATCAAGGACATTCGCTGTGAGAGGCCGCCAGGGGCTAATTAGCCACAACTCTCAACTAGAGGAAGAGAGCAAGAAGAAAAAGAGCCTGTAGATAAAAAAAATCATACAAGCCAAATGTTCATAGAAGTTTATGTTCAAAAGGAGCTTATGAATGATATGTGCACAACAGCAACCTGCAAGGCAGGATTACCCTTCGCAAGTTGTTGATGAAAATGCAAATCCTGGGTGTATAATGCAGATTGCAGGACTCTGTCAGTGATAATAAGCAGGAAATCAGTGAATGTATAATTAGCAGGCAGGTGGCAAATTGGCAGGGCTGACCAAAACATCAGTACAATGAGTGTCAGTCACAATATTTCAAACTAAGAAAAGTCTAAAGTCTAAAGTCTCTTTCTGGTTCGTTCTCTTCCCTTATGTCATTGTTATGCTCGGCTCTTTCCACCAGCCTAGCGTCCAAGGAATTCTGACCATTTTTGATGATTCTGAACCTCTTTACGACCAGGGCCAATGATCTCTGCCAATGCAGAAGCACTGTGCTCAATACGTAGAGATGCAGAAAGTAAGGGTCAAGTTCCAATGCTAGATTGAACTGTGAGCAGCCTCTGACTTCAGTCCTATACGTCAAAATCATTTATTTCCATCCACTCTCTTATTTTGCATTTCACATGTGGAAAACAGAAACTATTTTATAGACAAAAGACTTGTAAACTAACAGTGTTTTTACCAATTTCAGGTGCTGCGTGACTCCCCACTCTTCCCACCCCCAAGAAAAGCCAGCAGCATAGTATGAATCAAACTTCAAAAATAGCAGTTTATTAAAACTTCAGAGTTGAGCAATGTCAAAAACAACAAACAAGACACCAATCGAACCCTAAACTTCATTAACAAAAAATAACATTTAAACAAATGATAAATCCCTAACATAAGCTCCTCAACCGAGAAAAATGTTCAACAATAAACAAAATGGGCTTCTCACGCTTACTGAACTGCTATTACAAGTGCTCCATATTTACAGTGTGCTATTTACAACAAGCAATGTACAAACTAATAGAATTAAACGACAAGTCTTAGCAATGTTACTAAATTCCTACCAGAAACTTATACAAACTTTTCAGGTCCAGGTCAGAATACTTCTACTCTACCTACAGATCTGTCATAGCAACACTCAACTCGGTCGATGCAGATGGCCGCCCACCCAGAGCCTGGTTCTGCTCGAGGTTTCTACCTGTTAAAAGGGAGTTTTTCCTCAACACTGTCGCCAAGTGCTTGCTCATGGTGGGAACTGTTGGGTCTCTGTAAATAATATTTTAAAGACTATGGTCTAGACATACATGAAAAGCGTCTTGAGATAACTTTTGTTATGATTTGGCGCTATACAAATAAAACTGATTTGACTTGAATTGACTAAAACTAGATGCTGGCTTATTTTTGGAAGTGGTAGAGGTGAAATAGAGCTGGGGCACGTTCAGCCCCAACAAACCACAGCAAAACATCTATTTAAACAGAAACAGTGGTGCATGACAACTGTTGTGTTACGTAAGCATTGCAGCTATAGCAGCGGAGGCCACTTTCCATCAGACGGCAGACAATCACTTTTTAGCCCGACACTGGCAAACTATACAAAACATACCACAGTTGCTGTTTTCCACCCAGGAGTAGTGTTGCTTCCATGAAAGCAGAAAGCCCCTCTTTCTTTAGATAGCCTTGTAACTTTCTTTCACTGACATTTTTTTTTGAGTACCAGTTTCGCCTTCCCCATGTGTATTTCAGCGAATCATGATGTATTTTATCGGTCCCCTATCTTGAAAACGATGACATCTTTTAAAACGTGCTCACGTTGCATCCGTCACCAGTCCAGGCCAGTAACTTGGTAAACTTTTACTGGCCCCAGGCCATTGGTTATGTCGAACCCTGGACATGGAAAAGATAATCACCAGCAAATGATACAGACTGGTCCAGCTCCATGCTGGGATCATCAGCCAGGAGGCCTTCCATTGAGGAGAAGAAGACCCAGCTGTTGGCACCACTCCTAGTCTTCTACTTATTACCTACTGTTGTTTTGCATCTAAGGCCCTGTTCAGACCTGGTATCAACTGTATCCAATAACAAGTGGACAGCTCTAAGTACAGGTGTAAATAGACCGAAGATGGATTGAGGATGCATTGAGATCCGATCGCTCAGCTGACGTCCTCTGTGTAAGCAGAAGTTAGTCCCGCCACACAGCACTCATATAATCAGATTTTAACGCTGTAGACATGTCTGATGCAAAAGCAAACAAAACTAAACTAACATTTCCTGATATAAGCCGCAGCGTCTGTAACAGCGTTCGTTGTTCTTCACTTCAAAACAGCAGAATTTCTCTCAGAATCATTGGAGCGATTAGCAAGCTAGCTAATGTAAGCTCACAGCATCACTAACATTAATCAGTAAAGACGCCTATAATTGTATTAATATATGCCCCTCATATTTAGAGTGACATAAGTCAAGACGCTGCGCTTTATAGTTATAGTGACACAGCCTAGTTATGACGATCTGTCTCTGATTACTGATGTTGTTCACTACGTAGCTAATTGCTTCACTGAGCAGTGCTGTTACAGACGCTGTGGCTAATATCATGAAATAAGAAGAACAGGAGATTGAAAGTCTTCAGCTATTTGCTTCACTAGACAAATTTGAGGCAAGGTTGCTTTGTGTCTACATCACACATTAAAATAGATTAGTCACAGAAAATGTATCGACGCGAATATTGTGTTAGAAAGAGGAATCAATTTAAAATGTACCATTATGCATTTGTTCGGGGTTTGAGACTGGTGCCGACTTTACAGCAGAGGCAGGTAATAGTTTAGCAAAAGACAACTTCAATGGTGCAGGAGCCGAAGACAGCTTCAGTGGTGCAGCGTGAATGTGTAGGCCTAATGGAGCTAGGCCTATACATAGCCTGTTCCAAAGGGACACACACATACACACATGCACACACGTCACAAGTACATCAAAACAAACACGACCCAGGGTCACAGCAACTGTATGTGGGCATTCATGAGAGCATATGGACGAGAAAAAGAGATAGAGAGCAAGAGCACACACACCTGTGCATATTGGTTGGTGTATTGATGTATATTATTTTAATCTTCATCAAAAATAGTGGCTAACATATCTCCCTAGCCTGGTACCAGACTAATTCGTAAATGCATCATACGGTACTTCCTGTCAGAAGTTCGGTGAACACATATTTCTTATCAACATGAAGTTTAAGTGCAGTTGTTTGTTCTTCTTTTAGAGAAGACTTACCGTCCAGTCCACTTAATACTGCTGCTGTGCAAAGATGCTTCAACGTCTCTCCTCTCTGTCAGTCATCTTATTAAACCTGCCTCCTACTAGATAAACGCTTGTAATTGGCTCGCCCAACAAAATGGTGCTGCCAGTACCAAGGAAATAAGGGGTCAGACGTATCTGCCAGAGCAAATAAAACATGAGCTCGCAGTCATCTGGTTCCCAGGCTAATATCTCCCAGACCCTCTTTTTTTTTTGTTCACTGATGAACATCCTGTTTATTTTATCTGTTGGATAGATGAAACAATCATGAGATGATAGATGATATTTTGTTTATATTTATTGAGTTTAGTGGGGGCAGAGACCCTCTGTTTTTGGCTCAGTGTTCTGAGATATACTAAAAAGCAATTATGAGATGTTACTGAGGCTTTTTGTTGTCTTGTTGTCTTGTACCCTTGTAAAATTTCAGTGCATGAAAACAGAGTTTAACAGACTCACTGAGACGGTCACACTGATCTGTATTCATACTGTACTGTACATGCACAAGTGCCATAAGAGTCGTGGAATTTTGCACATGGAAAGGCTAATAATTTGACCCAGCTTTTCGCGATGCCTCTGCAGATGACAGTTTGTGTGATTGTTTCTGCACGGATGTAAAATGGGTTTGAATCTCCATGGAAACGCGTTGGACAGTAGCAGTGGTCTGCTGATAATGAATGTCTGGTAACAGAATCTGTTTGCTGAAAACACCTGAAGTGTCTGAATCCAGATTTCAATATCCACTGTTATGTATGTTTAAAAGAATAATTCAACATTTTAAAAAATACAATTAATTTATTTTGTTGTATTGTCTGTGACAAAGAAGAAATGCTCTATCTATCTCTCTAGTTCAAAGTTCAAAATGTACATTGTAGCACAATGCCCTTCACCCCAAGATACTATATTCACCAAATTAAAGATATCACAGATTAAGCAATGACTTTTTCGTGTATGTTAAAAAACACTCTTTTCTAAAAGTATAAAGTGAAATACTTTTTTCTTATTTCACACATACTCTTCAAGGTGACAAAATGAAAAGAATTTCTAATGTAGGTCAGAAAATGTGTAAGACTATATAAAATGTACATGTAACCAAGGCCACAGTTCAAAGGTGGGTGGACTTCTTCAGTACGCGACTGAAGAACACAGCAGCTTTCACATTACTAGCAGCAAGTTAGCTAGCACAACAACTAGAATAGCCTATTTCATTTTATGTTTAATGACCAATGTTAGCTGATACATCACATAACAAGACAAAGTTACCAAAGAAAATCCTACATTACTAACTAAAATAGCTGTTTCATACCGATGATTTGTTCTGCCGTCATCACCATAGATTAGGGTTGCCACCTTCAGTGTGGGAATAATAAGGGACACCTTTCCAGCGGCCTCATGCCCCTGGGACACAAATCAAGCGGGGGATCTGGCGGTCCTCTCCCATGAGATTAAGAGTGTCGGACATTTCATTTCCTGCATGGATTCTGGTGAATTTCTTTGCACCAGCAGAGTGAGAGAAATGTGGAGAAACAACATCATTGCCAATTTATTTAGGTTATGTGAACTGGTGGCTGGCTGCAGTATAAATTCATTTAAGCAGACTGGACATGGGCCAAACAAAGAAAATCAAAGTACACGTCAAATACATTTTTTCCAAAGACGGTTTCTGTCATTTTAGGTGTCATTCTATCATGTTCAAGTGATTTTTCTGATAAGTTTGGTTTTAATTAGATATTTGATGCTACAGAAAGGGGGTCTGACAACATGATTGACAGATAGGGTAATTTTAATATATAATATAATATATAATACTTTTTTAGTTACAGTCTATAGTGGCAACCCTACCATAGATATACAATAGAGGCCACATAAAACAGGCACATGTTTTGTGAATTAGCTGGGACAAACTGTACATCATGCAGGTAGGACAAAATATCTAGCAGTGGCCTAAGAGAGGACAGATAAAAATTTGGACTTACATCATTGGTCCTTGACTGAAACCAACAGCAGCCTCTGTCTCTGTCACCCTGACCCTCAGTTCCCTCTCATCTTCTCATAGCCAATTTGACCATCTGTGTGCAGCTACAGTGGTGCAATCGATAGACAAACATTACTGAGAGAGGATGCCTTGTTTTTGATAGTGTGTGAAGGTGAAATGAAGAAATTGAAGTCATTGGTTTCACACTGACTTCAATTTCTTCATTTCACCTTTCTTGACACCTGCAAGCACACTGCAGGCATGCCATGCTGCACAAAGAGTATTTATTGGGTGGTGACTAGTAGTGTGTGGACGGGTTTATCTACAGTCCACTGTGTGTCACATGTTGAACCATATGTTTGATCACTTTTGTATTCTTACAAAGATTTTTAGCAGAAACTGTGTGTTATAAATGTAGCATCAGTCAGCTACTCTAAGTTTTTGTTCTTATATTCACTGTATCCTAGTCTCATCAAATCTGATGAAAATACACCCACATACTGTAAATTCTCAAATAGTGGCCTTTGTTTGCCTCAACAGCAGAAATAACCAAGCATTTATTCCTAATTTCCCTTGCATTTACACAAGTACATTTATTTATAAACTCTCTTCATGTTTCTCCTCGAGTCTCGGTTTTGACGGACTCAAAGCGTCTAGTACACAGACAACATATATGATCAATACTTACACTTTGTTCATCTTGTGGGAATCCAGTAAAGTTAGCTAGTGGTTAATAAATGCCCAGTGTTTAGAGCGTTTGTGTCCAGTAAGAACTGCAAACGTCAGGTAGAGAGCTGGCAGCGTAACCGAAATTTTTCAAAGAAGTACAAGGCCAATAGATTACATGATTACACTAATAAGTTGCAAGTTAGATGTTTTAGTCCCTCTCAAATTCTTATTTTTGTTAGATATTTGATATTTAACATGTTTTGTTTGATTATAGTGACAGAAAAGAAAAGCCTTAGAGATTTAACTACAATCATGGATATAATGATGGTGTCACTAAAGAAAAGATCATGAGATGTCCTGCAAATAAGTTTCAAGTTATTTGTCATTGTATTGTAAAACCCACAGTGTATTGGTCAAGGTGGTTTATCTGGATTGCAGTATGAAAGAAATTACATTTCAATTAAGTTTTACTGTTAAAACCCTTCACACTACTTCTTGGCATCACTGTTCCATCAAACTCTGGATGGGTCTCCTTATTCTACATTTTATATGATCTGTGTTGGATGAGCTTCCATAACGATCAGACCTCAATTAAAAACACAGAGACTTTTAGGGGATTAGGTACAGGGTCTTAATCCAACAGTACTGATGTTGTCTGTTTACAGCAGTGTTGTCCTTTGCAGCAGGGACAGATGGGAAGACGGCAGGCAGCTGACACATCTTTATGTCTCCAATTATCTTGCTACCCTGCTCTCCATGTGGTAAAGTAGTTTCACACTCAAGCAACATTCCAGATAGCTCATTAATGTGGAGGCAAGCGCATTTGGACTTGTGCCAGCCCGGGATGACACTGCAGAGGGTTGCCGCAGTCAAGAGTTTCTTGATTGTATGATATTAGCAGTTTCGGCCAGCGTGTTGGTCTGGAGTATATAGTGTAATTTCTAAACATTGTGCATCTTGACAAAAATTCCTAACTCAAGGACAACTGAGTGTATTAGTAATTCTTCTGTTTTGTTCTGTTACTTTTTCCAGAAGAGATTGAGTAAGGAGAACTTGAGTTAAGATTTTTTGGGTAAAGCAATTATTTCCAAGGTCAAGAAGAAACTGTAATAAACTGACAGAATGAGTACATTATGTGTAAATCTATTTCCTATATTCATTCTCTCTGTATTAATCAAGATGCAACCTCCGGGTCTGAAAAGTGAAGCCAATGCAGACGGGCATTAAACCTGTATTCTCTCTAACAGTCAGCAGGAGGCGACTCCACTAGTTGCAAAAAGAATTCTGATTGTATAGAAGTCAATGAGAAAATGACCCAACTTCTTACCTGATTTATTACCTCAGTAAATCATCACTCATTCTAATGAGTTTATGGTCTCAATCGCTAGTTTCAAGTCTTCTTCAGTCCAGCAGGATGTTCATTTCATAAATTATGGTCATGTTTAGATGAAATTAGACAATAAAGCAGTGTATGCTTTAGGGCGTAGCTACCGCATGGTTGACAAGTTGCTGTTGTTTACAGATAAAGTTGTACAGTGTAGGGATGGATATGAACGTTTACTCAGGAACAATGGCTGTGTATGGTCTAAGAAATCTGCTAAAAAAAACTTTGCAGCTATCTCAGCTAAATCTGTGTTTACGCTTGGTCTGAGGTCTACATGAAGTGCACACATTCTCACCACACATTCTTCTTTTATGAATACCAGTTTATCTATGAAAAATAAATAAAAAGAGCTGGGAAATAAATGTGGTATTAGGAAATAAAAGTCCCCTGAAATAAATAGAAGTAGTCCTTTGAAAAACATAATTTTTTAAATGAAAAGCTGTTTATTTATTGCCTCATTTATTTATTACAGGATTTAATCATAGCAATGTTTATCTCTTTAATATTGACTAAAATGGCATTCCATAGCCAATGTAATGTGAGTGTATGCAGTCTCTTTGCTTTAATAATATTTATCATCACATATCACCCCTCCCCCCATTTAAAAATGTAACGTAGTAATGTTTATTTAGAGCACATTTTAACTGACTTACATTAAACTTTTATAAGTATATTTTTATACAAATACTTCTTTAAAATAACAGTACTTTCACATAGTACAATTTCTAGTACTCTTTCCATCTCTGTGGATAAGGTACTGAATACCTCTTATATATGTATGTGTCTGTTTTTTAATTCAAATAAAGTTTTAAAAAGGAGACTTGGGGTACCACAGTGGGTAATATGGGACCCTGCTCAGGGGGTGGCTCTCGTGTTTGTTGCTGTGGTGGAGAACCTCTATCTCGGGCAGGTGTGCGTAGAGGTATCAGGTGCTGGTGGTTGTGTCTCCCTGAGGCAGATCAACCAAGTAAGACCTAGAGTGGAGTGGTTCTGGAGCACAGTTCAAGATAACCTTGCGTCATGTTCACCAGCTGGTCTCTAACTGTGTCTGTCTGCTGTTTGCTGCTGAGCAGGTAGTTTACAGTGGGTTTGTAGGGCATTTTTTTTGAAAAAAAAACTGTCTGCTGTAGCCAAAAACAATATTATGAGAGCTGTGAAAAGCTTTGTAAAGAGGAGCTGCAGATTCAGCTGATAATTCTCTGCAGGTTCATCACTATGAGTGACTCTTTCACATTGTCATTTGATACATTGTTACAATTGACTATAGTGACTATAGCCACTTTAAGAAAAAACTCTACCAACATGAATGTCACCTTACTCCACCTCTTCCTGCTATCTTAAGCTGCCCGTCAAGAAGCTACAGATGAGTCCTTCCTCTACAAAGGAAACATAAGTAGAGAATATACAGCAGCATCACTTCAGGAGACTATCCAGGGACTGCTCTAATGTGCCAGACCAGGATCACATGACCCTGGGGGCAACTGAGCTAGCACTAGCTCTGTCAAGCCTTTCTACAGGCTCTGTAATGAGCTCTACCTCCTCACTGCTACACTGCTGCTCGGGTGTGCCACTTTCCATTTAAAACATTTACAGATTTATTATACATTTACACATACTTAAAGCTGGGGTGGGTAACTTTGGAGAAACCAGTAAGAGTAAACTAGATTTTGAGTCTGATAAAATTATTGGATGGGTTTATTACAGGCCTGCAACAGCCACAGACATCAGATTTTTTTATGTCAAAACATTTGATTTATTGATTGCTGTCAGGATGTAAAGAGATATTTCAACAAATATAACAAAACATGCTTCAAAGATAAATTGCCTACCCTACCTTTAATAAGATATGTCACTAAATAAATACATTTGCTGTTGCATATTTAGTGCATTGAAAATGGTCATATTGTTGTTGAGACACTGATACAAAGTTGAGTTCATATTTCTGTGTGCAACTTGAGGCTGACTTTGTGAATTTAAATCTTTGGAAATTTGTTCCAGACTCATGAGACAAGATGGAAAGTACACTCAGCGTGACAGAACAGTGTTAACAAAATCTTCCTCAAGTAATCCTTTGTGGCCTTGGCAGTAGACAGTGTTACTTTTTGCTGTTATATTTTTTAGATTTCTCGGCATAATGCTTTGCTCTTTGTGAGAGAAGATTAAGAACATTTTTTGACCCACGCTTCTCACATTTCACAGTCTGCGTAATACTGCCAGCCATATGTCACTGATCGCTTCATTCCTACTGGTCTGTAAAGTTCAGTACTGCATTTTTATTATTTCAAAGCTACATTAGGCTTTTCTTGACTTGCAAAGCAGACAGTGGCTAACTTGGGTGAGAAAAGAACCCTCTCTGTACGAATCAGCTCAGCGGCCTGATTTCTCAGGAGGTTCAAGGTCAGTGTTATCACCCATGTTCAAGTTAGTACTCTGCTACTTGAAGCAGATCCATGAGGCTTTTACACATATTCACCCCCAGACAGCTGTGCTTGGAGATGTATTCCTGAAAAAATGGATCAGGCCCACCAACATACTAATACAGAAAACAGCTGTCAGCAGTGTCTACACATAAACAGTACTTTAGTATGGTATGGTAGAGTATAGTACCATCTTCAATTAAAGAGGAGGACACAAAGGTTAACATCATAAAACTTGCAAATAAAGGCAGACATAAAGTTGGTGCTCATTCTTCTGCTTCTTCTTCTTTCCTGCAGACTAGACACAGTTTAGTGCATTGCTGCCTCCCACTGGTGTAGTAACATCATTGCTGCTTTTGCCCTCTGAATCTTTAGCTTTCCGGATCTCTTGAGCCAGTGTAAATATTTCCATAGTTACCATACCTATTCCTAAGGTGGTCCTCCTGCCAGCACCCCGCTAGCAGAGAGATTGATGGAAGAGCTGTTCCACAGCCTTTTATCTCTATCCAATAATTTACTGCTAAGTTTGCATGTCGCACCCTCAGTGGAGCCTCCAACATTTCCACCAGCAGTTAGCATTGTCCGGAATGCCCCAGTGCACAGCATCAGAGCCCTAGCCTGAACAACATCTGACTGAGCCAGTGTAGATTTGAACCATATGCCAAGCACCCACAGTCAAAGATTGCTCTTATCAGAGCCTTATAAATCATCAGCATTAGATTCCTATATGCCCCCCATGAACAACCAGTCTAGCACTTCATAATATTTACAACCTCCTCACACTTACTTCACATTTTTCCTGGTCTGTATGTCATATTACTTCCAGCCATACACCTAAAAACTAAAGACCCTAACTTTTTCTCCATATACCTTAAGTCCATGACTATCTACTCTTTTCTTTCTGCCAAAGATCTCCTATTTTGTCTTTGAAACTGACAACCTGAATCCCCACTTATCAGTCCAAGCCTGCCCCTTATCCAAGGCTCTCTGGATCAGATTCATCAAATATCCAACATTACGGCCTATCTTCTATATCACTCCATCATTTGCTAAGAGAGATCAACCAAAGCCATCTCTTACTTCATCAAATATATAATTTACCATTATATTTAACAGGACAGGACTAATTGCACTACCCTGCAGGGTCCCATTATCTATACTTACAGTATGCAGTATAAAGTATATAAATAACTGGTGTAAAAGCAACAGGCATGTGTGATCTAGGACTGGTCCAGGTCCGTCACAGGGTTCAAAAATCGGACTGACCACTGCATGTTTTTACTCAGCCGGTGCTAACCCTTGCTCCCACATGTATTTATCAGAGATGGCATCTCCTCCAATGCTAAGTCATCCATCTGCTTAAACATCTCATGTCCCAGGCCATCTCTCCCAGGGGTGGTATTATGTCCTCGCCTTATTGCATGCTTGAGCTTTTGCATAGAAAAGACTACATTGATCCCATCACTGTTGTCAGTATTTGTTCCAAGTTGATATCCTTCTAGCCCAAGCATATTTCTCCTCCTCAGCTGTCCCTTTCTACCCACACTGCATGACTCTCAAGTGGACTCTTTCTAAGCCCTCTTATGCTCTGTTACGAGCCCACACTCCCTCGTTTCAGGCCTTATTCCATCATGGCACCATGGTCTTTCCTGTTCCCCATTGACTTGAACTGACTTCTCAGCTGGTCTTCTCACTTCACTACAGATATACTTGTCCATTCCTCTACACTACAACATAATTGTTGCCTTGCGAAAATGAAACCCTCTCTCAGTGTTTACCTTCTCCACCTGCAAAACTCCACCAAACTGACCTTAAATGGGGAAATGATCACTTGCCATGGTGTAGCGATCCATAAGGTCCCATTCCCCACACCTAGCTAACTCAACCGATGCAAAAGTTATATCCATGCATGACATTGCCAACCTGGAATCTTGTCAACCATCACAAGGGAGTATTTATCCAGAAAATCTCCTATTAACGCACCTTTCTTATTTTTGTTTTTACAGCCCCATAAAGGATTATGGGCATTAGAATCTCCTGTCCATACCACACTTGATCCATTATTTCATCTAACTGAATGGAACTGAAGAGGTCCATACTTCTATCACCATACTACACTCTGATATCTCACCATGCAGGGTTACTTGTGGTACCTAAAGTCTCTAAAAGTAGAATGGGAGCCAGAGCCTTTAGTTATCAAGCTCCTCTTCTGTGGAATCAGCTCCCAATTTGGGTTCGGGAGGCAGACACCCTCTCTTCGTTTAAGAGTATGCTAAAAACGTTCCTTTTTGATAAAGCTTATAGTTAGGGCTGGCTCAGGTGAGTCCTGAACCATCCCTTAGTTATGCTGTTATAGGCTTAGACTGCCAGGGGATTTCCCATGATGCACTGAGCTTCTCTCTCCTCCTCTCCCTCTCTATCTGTACACATTCCTATCCCACTAATACAGGTTACCAACTCCACTTCTTCCTGGTAGTCCTTGTGCTTCTGTGCTTTTTCACGTTCTCACTTTCTGCAGGTATTTCTGCCTCTGGAGCTGTAGAGTCTGGATCTGTGATTGCCGGCCGTCTACTGCCCCCATGTTCCTGCTCCACACTCACTGCTGCAGTTGTTATTATTATTAGTCTGATTTGTTGTCTCTCCTCCTGTTCTGTCTCTCCTCTCCCCCTCTCTCCTCCCCTTTCAACCCAACTGGGTTGATGTAGATGGCCGCCCAACCAGAGCCTGGTTCTGCTCGAGGTTTCTACCTGTTAAAAGGGAGTTTTTCCTCGACACTACCGCCAAGTGCTGCTCATGGTGGGAACTGTTGGGTCTCTGTAAATAATATTTTATGTGAAAGCATCTTGAGATAACTTTTGTTATGATTTGGCGCTATACAAATAAAACTGACATGACTTGACTTGATATTACGATTACTCTCCTGTACTGGATTCCCTCTATTACAAACACTGCACCTCCTCCCCCAGAAGTATGTTGATCTTTCCAAAAATAAACAAATCACTGGATTACAGATTGGTTTCAGCCTTAACGCTGTTTTTTTCTTTGAAAGTATCCCCAAACCTCTTTAACTCTTCCCCATTCGCTTCCTATGTCCCTGCCTTTCACTGGACAATATAAAACATTAAAAATCTAAATATTATCACCATCTACCATTGAGTGTCTATAATTTTTTGACCTTCTATCTGTTGAGAACACATGAGTATGGAAGATAGATGGCTCAACCCTTCCAATCCCAAGGACCCTCTCAGCAGCCTGCACCACAGCACTTCAAGGGGGCCTTCCCCTTCTCTCCTTTCATTTCATCTGCCCCACCACACTTTGCAGCCTTTTTAACTGCCTCAGCATAAACAGTACTTGAAATGGTAAATGGTTTTTATAGCGCTTTTCTAGTCTACTGACCACTCAAAGCACTTTACAATACATGCCTTCATTCACCCATTCACACACTGATGGCAGAGGCTGCTGTGCAAGGTGCCAACTGCTCATCAGGAGCAGTTAGGGGTTCAGTGTCTTGCTCAAGGACACTTCGACACTTTCTCTGGAGGAGCCGGGGATCAAACCAGAAATCTTCCGATTACTGAAAAAAACGTTCTACCTCCTGAGCCAGGCCGCCCTTTAAGGCACCTTTATTTGTCTCCCTATACTGCTGCACCCACATAGCCTGCTTATATTGTTCACACGCATGACTTCTAGCAATGTGCCCTACACCTCAACTACCACCCTTAATTACCCTTTTCTGATGGTCAAAATCCATCTGCAATATGGCCATACCGCTGGCATTTAAAACCCCTCAATGGTGGCTTCCTATGTGGATGAACTTTAAAGGACAACACCCTAGGAACACTTGCTGTGGGATGGCCTCTTCCTGAAAACACCACAACCGCTGAGTCACGTTAAGCTCCATCTCATAAAACTCTTATTTTAGAAGCCTCAGCAATCTTGCACAGTCAATGCCCCCGACTCGCTGGAACAAATCCTTCCACTCGCCTTTTCCCTATCGCCTCCGCCATCTTTGGCCAACTGAGCAGCAGACTTACAAAAGACAGATAACCTCCCATCTGCCAGAATCCTTGCATTTACCATCCACCTTCCCAGACTGTATAGTAGGAACAGCAACTCAGTTCCTTTGATGGATTATTGACAGACTGGATCAAGCTCGATCTTCCTGCCACAGATTTGTGGCCTGGACTCCCAGCCCTGCTTCGCTGCCGAAAGATGGCACTCATCTCACTTTGCAGCTTTAAATTGCCTCAAAAAGAGTGATGTCAAGTGAGTTTTATTTTTCATGAGGTGTAAAACCACAAACTAACAGGTTGGAATGCGATTTCAGGTACACACAGTAAATTATAAATAATAATAATAATAATAATAATAAATAATAGCTACTGTTTCCATTGATATATATTAGAATCAGAATCAGCTTTATTGGCCATGAATGCATACACATACAAGGAATTTGACTTTGGTTTTTCTTTTGCTCTCAACGTATATATTCATAATTAGAGAGATTTTAACTTGATCTATACAGTAATAAAGGTATATTTGTATTTATTAATTAGTTATACAGCAAATGTGTCTCACTCAAACATTTGTTTTGGGGACATCGTAAAGAGGAGTGTATGTGCCAGAAAAAATAATAATACAAATTTGCATGCATTATTTTGTGGTAATGTTATAAAGAAGACTTTAATCTATAATAAAAGCCTTTCGTAAAAAACATTTCATTTATTTTAAGCAGCATATTAAAAGATATTTCCTGGGAATGGAAAAGCACCAAAAGCCAGGAAAGATGATTCTGTGATAATCCATCATTGTATGTGTAATTTAGCATTGTGTTGTGTCATTGGTGAGTCATTCTTTGTTAGCAATGATAGCAATAAAAAATCATTGTCTTTGTTTTCTGTAGCTTACTTTCACTCAATTTACGTATCCAACATATATCTTCACGCAACGGATTACAGCAGTGGTTACAGCTTTCTGCCATAGATACCTATACATAGATACACAAGTTTTGTAAGAACGGCTCAATGCCCTAAAGCCTTTAATAATGGTGGGTTTAATTTTAATAACAGTGTTGGCTTTGTAACTGCATGAAACATCTAACATTTGTTATCTGTGTTTGGAAAGAGATCAACTCATCTTTGTGCTGCAGAGCGTCCTGCTGGGCTTCTACACTGAGGGTGTTGATGAGTTTCTTCAACCTCCTACTGTACATTAGCCACAAGCTCATTAAAGCTCATCAAGCTCATTCAAATTAACAACCGATTCAACTTGACAGTGTGTATGCTGTTTACATTACAGAGCTTATGAAAATAATAATAATGTCATTACACAGGTAAGTACTGTAGGCATGTATGTCAAGTGATGTACACAGCTCATTACATATGTAATTGTTATTACAGTTATTACAAATGTTATCACACCTGATATTACAATGGCATTAACCACTTATTACACATGTTATTACAACATTATTACATTGTTATTATTCATGTTATTACTCCCTTACTCAAATGTTATTACAATGTTATTACATGTTATTACAGACAAAGTGGGTTATGTAAACCTCCGCAAATCCTAAAAGCACAGATAGAGGAGGTGAGGTGTCTTCATCCATACACCGTCCCTCCCCTGTTCAGGCATACAATGCTTCTCTAATTACCCATCCTGGAAGAGATCAGAGGGGTAGGAGCAGTGCTCAGTTTGTATTTAACATCACGTTTTTTTTTTTTTTATGTTGCCCCTAGTATTTGCTTTTAGTGCCCAAGCCAGTAGTCCGCTCTGTTGGTAACAGAAATACAGAATAACACCTTATTATCCTTGTCTACCAACAGTTAATGTTGGCAGTTAGGTTCAGTTGCCTAAATTTAACCTAAACTTTAAGGTGGCAGATCCGAAAAAACTCCCATAAATAGTTTTTGTTGTGATCATATGGGTCGTTTTGGAGGGCAATCACAATCACTTATTTTCTTGTTACAGTATGAAACTAATTGGTCAGAATTTTCTTTTTAACTTAAAGGATTCATTTCAAATACAGATCAGCTACAAACCAAGGAACCTGAGGTTTAATGATAATGTCAGAATTATACAATGTGAGTATAACATCACAGTCTAGTCAAGTCAAGTCAATTTTATTTGTATAGCGCCAAATCATAACAAAAGTTATCTCAAGACACTTTCACATAGAGTAGGTCTAGACCATACTCTTTAAAATAGTATTTACAGAGACCCAACAGTTCCCAGTCTACACTGCTTTCTCTTCTCAGTGCTTCTTCGAGCAGGGCTGGTAATTATTTTCGAAGTTAGTTGTTGTTCCTGCTTGTGCTTGTGACAAATGGCCACTATAAAAAAGGAAGCAGAGGAGAACTGTGACATTAAGTGAGATCAAATGATTATTATACAGTATATTCAATAATAACACAATAATAATACATGGGCATTAGAGAAGAAAAAAAGGTCTGCCTGAGGATTCAAATCACTGACTTAAGTATGCTGCTTTTATTGTGAGGTTGCAGTTACTATAAAATACTGAGCACCCTGAGACCACAGACATGGAGCTATTTAACATCCACACTAATGACAGTGCTGATCCCAAATGAAACCTGCAAAGGTTCAGTTGGACTGAAGGAAAACCTTCAGGAAGAAGAAGAAGAAGGAGATGGAAGATAGCGAAGATTCACTAATAACATTGCTCTTTCGCATACATGACGTATTTTCTTACATTTTAAAGCGCAACTGTCAGCAATATGTTGAGCTCATGGTAGAAAGAGAGAGACGGGAATTTGGGAAAAGAGACAGAGGGATGACATGCAACACAGGTGTGCTTCAAAACTGCAAAATCATGGTTATGTAGTATGTGTTATGAACCGAATGGTATAGAATAGATGGATCAGTAACGGGGGAGACAGTGGTAGGAAGGAGGAGCCATGTCTTTGCCTCCTCTGAGATATCCCAGCTTTCTCACACTTGGTTCAGCAGTGTTAGAGATGCTCTGTTAAAAGCACAAGTTGCGCCCACTGTTGGCTGACCCTTTCAGATAGTTACTGTCTTGTTGCTAAAAGGTGAGGAGAAGAAAGTAATAAAAGAAGACGTGCCTCTACAGTGAACCTACTGATCCAGTACATACCACTGGTAAAATGTATACTGCAGTGATTTAGTGTCGCTCTTTCATGAAGTTGGGGACTCACAGGAAACAGCAGAGCAGCAGAGGCTGGGCCGTAGAGGTCCCTGTTTGGAAAGCAGACTTTCTCTTGGCTGAGTGGTACTAACAATGATAAGTAAATTGATCGTAAGTGTTAAAGTTGCTGGTGTCATCTTTCAAATTAACATGATTTTAAGCGCATTTTCTACAAATCAAGTACACATTGCAGCCGTTTTGCAAACATCCTGCGATTATTTTATTTTTTTTAATAAAATAATAATAATATTTTTTTTTTAATCCATTGGTTTCCACTAATTTCTTAATACAGAGCCTGCACACTGCTACTCCATACTGATATGACATCATACATGATTGATCACACAGTAATTTGGGCACAGAGGGTTGAAGCAGCCTGAAGGTCAGAGATGTTGGTCTGTGATCAAAAGGTTTCAGTTGACAACCTGGTAAAGTGGATCTCTTCACTGATGTTCCCACTGACACACCTCTGACCTCTCCAATGCAATAATTGTTCATTTATCGGACTCGGTTTTATGCAGTTGCTCTGTATTGTGGGAAAATGAGTCCGATTTTGTAACATCAATATCAATTTCTTTCTGCAGCAAAATAACAATAAGAACAACTATAAAAAAAAATTGACAAGATGTACCATTGCTTGCCCTGCGTTGGTCTTCAACTACATTAAGGTTAGAGTTAAAAGTAAAAAGTGAAGTTAGCAGTGAAGTTGTCAGATTAGCAGTAAATGTGCAGTGTAAGTCGCAGTGTGTCAGTGAATAAAGGCTGCAGCTTCTCAGGACAACAGTGGAGCGCCCTTGTGTTGTTTCCCAACTGCTGGAAAAGTGAAGGGGGTCATAAACGACAGGCCCCTCATTTGCATAATGAGGGGCAAATGCAGAAAGAAAATATACAAATAAATAAGTCTGGGGAAATAAATAGGGGGAAATGCAAAGGGGAAATAATACATAAATAAATAAACCATTTAAAAATGTATAAATTAATAAATGAAAAATAAATTAATAAATTGTTAATAAACAAATATCAATTTCACATTTAGAAATTTAGAAATTAATTAATACCTACATTTATTTATAATATATATTTTTGGTGCATTCAATTACAAATTTTTTAATTTATTTAGTTGTTAATTTCTTTATTTGATTTTGGTAGTTTTGGTCCTCCGTATATTAATGAATCTCTGGCACAGTGCTGAAAGAAGTGTGGAAATAGGTCTGGTTCTTTATACAGTCTATGTTCTGGCTTTGTGCTCAACCTGTCTGCTGTTTGTGACTGTTAACCCCTGAGAAAGTTGTGACTGGTGAGCGCTAATTCAGCTCCAAAAAAGTGAAAACTCTGAGGAGGACTTTGCCTGCACAGTGCTATTCCACAGGTAAGTACAACAACTCAGGCTCCAGGGGAGAACTCAACATCCAATCAAATTATAACGTTATAACTTTACTTTCTTGATACATTTTTACACAAGTAATTTTGCTTTTACTTGAATAAAAAATATTTAAAGTTACACTACTTTTATTTGAGGAAAATATTGTAGTAGCCTACTTTTTCCATCCCAGAATATCATTACAGTAATACAAACACTGTTGATCAATAGCCAATATGGCAACATATGGTTATATTGCCTACTTTCTGTAAATGCTGTGTTTCAGAACCACAGAGAAATCTGATATCACAGTGCTCTGTGTGATTTCTAATTTCTACATTGGTGGCTGGGGAACCCTGGAGACATGACTGGCACAGACCTGTTTGCTCTGCAGCACCGTGTAAAGGGAAACAGCTCAAATTGTGGCAGTGAGGATGCTGTGCTTATTAATGAACAAACATTAAATGATGGCACGTCGTGTATTTCAGTGAAATTGTGAACTGGGGTATTGTTATAAATGCTCGACAGTCACAATTAAAAGATTTCCGACGGCACTTGAAGGCATCAGCTGAGTGTGAGGACAGGTTCTGCAGGAGAAGAGGCGAGCAGCAGCCGCTGAGCGACGCAGGCAGCCGGCTCATGAAGTTCTCCTGGTTCCTCTCCACAGGCGGACGAACGACATGTGAGTCGTCGCGTGCACCGATGCACGCGGGCATCGTGCGCTTCTTTTGTACGTTTGCGCCCCACGTGAAGCCGAGAACTGAGAAGACGCTGCAGCTTTGTGCAACAGGAGCGCAAGACAGACAGCGCATCTAGTTCAGGTTCTTACTTCAAACACGCGGGATTAGAAGAGAAGATGAGACAATGCTTTGCGACAAAACATCAATGGTGAGTGAACGTAACTTGGAGCTGGGGGTTTGTGTGAATGGGTAGTTACAGACTGTAGTAGGATGCGTTTGTGTCCCCGCAGACGCCCTACCTGCCTGTCAGCACGCAGCCTGCTGCACTTCCACTGTCATTCAGAAAACGAGCCCGATGGGCTGCTGAGATGTCCAGGTGTTTAATATCTGAATGTAATGAAACAGGAGATTACACCAAAACACCAGAAAGTACCATCACATCAACATTTCAGCCTAACCTACAGGTTATCCATCAGTCAGCTGATTTCACTTATCAAACAATGATGGGTACTGCTCGAATAGCTTTGGGTTTCTGGACTGTTGGTGAGAGAAAAGTAGAAAAGGCAACACTTTCAGGCTCAGGTAACTTGGTAAAATGAATCAATCAGACAAAAAAAGCATTTCTAAGATGAAACCTTTGATGCACTTGACATTTTATAGACTAAAAGTAATTCATTGAAACGTGAAAATGACAGATTAACCAACATTGTTGCAGCCAGGGCTGTAGTCAGGACGGATCTGGTGTGAGCTCCATCAAAAAGACCATTGGACAGAAAAGGATGTGGGACCAAGCTGTTGTCCAGCCAAGCAGTGACTAACCATGACCACTTACATTCTTAATGTTTATTTGATTGATGTTTATTAATGTTTGTATGTTGACCTTATAGGAACAGCAGTATGACTTGCATACAGACACATACACACACTGTATATACATACCCCCCCACGATCCAAAGGCCTGTAATGGTCGCACCGAGAGCCTGAGGAGCCTTGCAGAGAAGACTGGTGCAAATGCAATGTAGTTGTCAAAACTTGTATCATTGTAGCATGTTGAGGGTTTCCAGGATGTGACAGTGGTGTGACCTCATTGGCCTTTTGTCCAATATTTTTATTGCACGATTGTATAACCTCTCTAGAGATTTAGTCACTGATGAGCCTGCCTGCAACTGTGAAATAACACAGTAACTGAGGTGTGATGTGTCTGTTTGGAAGCATTCTGAGGTGTCTGACGTTGTGTTTTGCTGAGTCAGTCCTGTGTGTGTGTGTGTGTGTGTGTGTGTGTGTGTGAGTGAGTGTGTGTGTGTTGTGAATCATGTCAGACTCAGGTCAGGAAGGTGAGAAGTAAAGCTGAATGGTCATTGTCATGATGTGCTAGATCCAGTAGTGGTGCTCAAGTGTGAGTGCATGCGCTGAGTCACTGTGTGTGTGTGTGTGTGTGTGTGTGTGTGTGAGAGAGAGAGTGTGTTACAGAATGAGTAGGTAGATTACGCTACTGTTCATTCTTGACCTGCTAATTATTTATCCTTATTCAAGGCAATGCAGCTACAATATCAGTTGAGCTGTTGTCGGGTATCAGTGTGTATGGGAGATCATCCTCCCAAGAAAATCAACAGCATCAGCCATATGAACAGGTGCCCTAAAACAACCTCGGTTTACAATAAAGTGACACAGCCCTACAGTATTTGTAGTCATTTTGATGTGAACAAAAAAGGAAGTCAGGGGATGTTATTATAGAGTGCAGTATCCGCAGAGGGAGGGGGTCAGGGTGGATGGGTGGGTCAACAAATCATCGAACTCTCGGACGACTGCTGTTCATTTCCTGATTCCGACCAACACTCAGATTTGGCTTCTTTAAACCATGACCACCATAACTCCATAACTGCAACTAAGTGGTTATTCTTCTAATCGTGACAACGAAGGTCCCCTAACCTTAACACAGTAGTAATTTCAACCCAAAACTTGATGTTTCCTAACTAAATATTTGTGCCTGAACCTAAACATTTTTTGTTTCATTTGGAGGACATGTTGTGGGTTTCCTTTTTTACTTTCTGTCTTGCACACTGAAGTTTTATTTCTATAGAGGTTTCAAAATGTAGAGCTGCTGTGGATGCAGGTATAATTTTAAAGGGTGATGTAAACTTGAATGGGCAGAGCCAAATAACCACAGTTCATCTGCAGACCAGCAGTCAAATTATAATACTGGAATCAGCCAATTATTAGCATTTTTATGAGTATTTTTAATTAATTTGAAAAAGAATACGGAGGTCATGACCTCAACATGCTCAATGGTAGCTATGGTCCAGGTTGATGCAGTACTTAATAGGGTTGGGGGGGAATCGATTAACTTAAGTAACTCGATTTTTTTTTTTACGATTTTGTAATTGATTATTTAATTCTTGAATCAATATAATCCACATTCGATTGCGGCTCTGCACATACTCAAAGAACTGGCGTTACATTCGGTAACTAGTATCTTATATACAGTCTACGATATATACACATGCAGGGGCCCCGACCCGGAGCCCACAGTGTTGATGTGGTTTTAGCAGAGGAGACCCACAGAAAGAATGTTAAACAGTGAAACTTAACGACACAGGCCCAACAAGTGGACCCGCTGCATTAGGGTTCGGTTGGTGGCGTCTTGACACCCAGTAAGTCCCCCGTTAGCCAGTTAGCTCTCATGCTAAAAACAAGCCTGGTTACACTAGCAGCGACTCTACCTGTGGCAGGCTCTCCCGAACTGGAGACTTCTAATTTAATATCTGAACGTCTGTTAACTAAAATCTTTTACATTGTTAAAAACACAGCCAGAACAACCATGATCTAAAGGAGTAGTGTAAAATGTGCCTTAAAACTGGATAAAAATGTCTAAATTATGACACGTTTCTGCCTTCTCCAACACCAAACCCCCAGTTATTGCAAATTATGGATCAGTTTTGTCCCCAAAGTATCTACAGACTACAAACCACACAGACTGTAACAGTGCTGCCTCACTCTCATCCTTTGTGTGACTGAAGCACCGACAGCACAACAGGTGATCACACACAGAAGTTCACCTGTCCACAGTGACACCCTCACATGCCAAAAGGAACAATCATTTATCATATACTGTGTTATTCTGGGTGCTCAGCATCTTATTTTATTTTATGGTGCTAGCTTGATGAGCAGGGACTGCTACAGTTTAAGTTTACTTCAAATAGTATTTATTTTTTATTAATTCTGTTGTTATTCATTTTATTTTCCACTTTTCTATGCAGTATAGCAATGATGCTGCTGAAATAAAAGTCAGAAAGCATAACTGACGTGAGGATATACAGAAGAAGTTGATGATTCAACTTTTTACCATGGTCTAGTGTTATTAAACTAAACAAAAATAGTAATAAATTGTAATATAGAATTGCAATACTTGTAGAATCGCAATAGTTAGAAATCAAAATGTACTTATCGTATCGACACCCAAGTATCGTGAAAGAATCAAATCGAGAGAAAAGTGTATCGTCCTAGCCCCACTACCTAACATACTGGAACATGTTAGCTTGTGAGTGAAATATGCAATCAGCTTTGCCCAATATAGATTTACATAACCAAAACAATTTCTCTAGATTAAATTAGATTAGATTAGATTAGATTCAACTTTATTGTCATTACACATGTACAAGTACAGAGCAACGAAATGCAGTTTAGAATCTAACCAGAAGTGCAATAAGTAGTAAGTACCAATATACAGATAATAAATAAGTATTTTACAAATAATAAATTAGCATTTTAAGTGGAACAGGTGAAACTGTACAGATTGATTTGTTGAGGTAATATGTACATATTATACAGGTCGATTTGTGCATTAAATGTAAGTAGACTATAAGCAGGAACTATAAACATATTTTACAAAAAGCAAATGGGCATGTGATAAGTTAGGTTCTCTATGGAGAAAACTCTATGGAGAAAACAAAATAATTATTGAAAAAGAAGGAAAAGAAAATCACACTCACCTTTTGCAAAATAAACAAGCTTTAAAATATTGTAAGACATTTCAATTTTTAAGAAACTTCCAGTCCACAAAAACTAAACTAAACTAACAGGAGGAAATAGTGCATTTGTTGGACTTTTTTCAGCTGGGGATTAATATGGCTTGGGGTCGATGTGAGTATTTCCAGCAGCAGGACGGTGTGTTGAATTGAATCAAAATAAACTACAGTGCGTGTGTTCTTGGTGTTGTGACCCAACAGTGATTTGTTGACACTGATGTATTCCTTAATAGCTTTTGGACAACAATGGAGCTGGCTCAGAAGAAGAAGATATATCAGGCTTTGGATACAAACACAATACACAATTGTTAGTAGATACATGCTGATACATGTCTGCAACTTGTTGACATTGTGGAAAATATAGAATATCACCAGATTTAGCTTTAATGGTTAATTCTAACTGTATTATCTTTTTTGACATTCATTTTTCAGGCAAGGTGGCTCAGCTCAGCTATAAATCCATCTGAAGACATATCACTTCACATGACCCTAATTTAACTCTTGAAATTGGCCAGAGACAAACTGGCTTTTCCATTACTCAAAACACAGTACCACTGACAAAAACATGGAAGATGATCAGAATGTCCCAGGTGAAGTTAGGAGCACTGTCAGAATGTGTCGACCCTTTCACAGCTCAGTAACAACCGTGTAGGATTAGGCCACATGTCTCCAGTGAGTGTCTCTCTGCTGTATTTAACAGCCCTGGCAGTGTTATTACAGATAAAACACAGCAGTGTGATGGAGCGACTTTACAGCAGGTAACTTGTAACATAATAGCTGAAGGAGTAGAAAAGAAGATTATTGAGAATAATGAACAGAAGTAGAAGAAACCAATTAAAAAGGGAAGTGGGAATTAAATATATTTAAAGAATAATCAAACAACATTATGACAAGAAAAGCAAGTTTGCACTGAAGTTTAACCTGAATATAAAAGATGTTGACCTAACTGGCCCTCATTTTGTCATCTGATTCTCTTAAAGCTGCACAAAAAACTAATATAGTTTTATATGAACAGTGGGACAAATTACAATGTGTAAATTAAATGGTGTCCCTTCAGCTCTATGGGGCTTTTTAGTCTCTTTCAGCTCATTGTTTTGGTTTTTGTGGCCTGCAGCTCTACTGTTTTGGTTGAGTCTCACAGCTCTCATCAACCTCACTGCCAGCATCAGACAGACAAAGATAGCTGCTAGCTGCATAGCATTCAGTAGCTAAAGAGCCAGATATTTTTCTCAACAGTAGGTGGAGACCAAAAACAGAGCTAAAAGGAGAGTAAATATTGGACTCACATTCATCCGTTGGCCAGAAAGAAGACTCAAAAGGAATGCTAATGTTGCTATTTGTTGGCTTGATGTGTGAATAAGCAACTTAATAATGTTTATTATGTCAGTGTTTTGTTTACCGCTTATTTACAGCTTGTTTATGGTTGTCTCCAAGTGGCCAAGAAATCTGTTAAAGCTGCTATACGTTTATGATTTTAATTTCATCACCATTCATTCCTTTATTATCATTAGAGCTATATCTCTCTATATCATTGCTGAATTAACATCCAAGGGAGTCCCTGGGTAAAAATTTGCTGTTGTCTATTGACCTATTATTTTGCATATTGTATGTACCAAGTCCTTATTGCAGCAGGAAAAAAGCTGTTCTTGAACTGTGTTGTTTTGGTGGAAAAAGGCCTGTAGGCTGAAACAGAGCGAGCAGGGTGGGATGGGTCAGTTGATGGGACTGGGGAGTCCATGATTTTGAAGGATATGTTAACAATGTGCCGCAGTGTTTTCGCGAATGTGAGTGTCTAGGCTGTACCAAACTGCTGAAGATGAAGTGAAAATACTTTCACTGATGTATGATTGTATGAAACTATCAGAGGATTCTGTGTTCCACTTTTAATTTCTTAAGTTGTCTGAGGAAGAGTGGTCTCTGCTGAGAATTTTTGGTGATGTGGTCCGAGTAAATATTCCATTTAAGTGCATTGCTTATATGTCTGCCAAGAAATTTAAATGAGTTTGTAGCAATGTTTCTATCCAAATGTATTGCAAATTTCTACCGGCTTTTGAGAAAATTGGCTGAAGAAAATGCGAATGAATGTTTTTCATCCACTGCCATTATGCGATTATTAGGAGTTGGTTCATTGAAATAAGCAGTAGGTAACTCCAGTCGGAAAACTGTTTTAGCATTGTAGAAGAAGAGGACCCAACAAGATGACACCAGTTGAACCGCAAACGGTGAAAAACAATGTAGAAAACTTGATGGAAATATAATATTTCTGTTAGTTTCATGTATTAATGTGAGGAGGGTTACATCAGATCAGTGTGGAGCGGTGAGGAGACTGTGTTATGGGAATATCCAGAAAAGATGCTGATAACAGTAACAGCTGATCAGTCATGTGAATTACATTTTCACTAAATCAGAATTAATTAACATAAACAAAGGTGTTTCCATTGGCCATTTTGTGTGTTAACTCTTTCGAAAAAGGAAAAATTTTCAGAATTAGTTTCCACCAACCTTTTCTAATGCGCAAAAATGTGCATAGAAATACATTCAACTTAACCCACTGTCTTTCCTACAGGCAGGTCCAGTGGCATATGCAGGGGCTGATGTTCACGTCCATCAATGTATTGAAAAGCGAGATAGGATTTATGGTGTTGAAGGCAGGGCTATCTATCATAATGGGCAGCAGTCTGGTGGTTTAATAGAGTCAAAGTGCACCTAACTTCTTTCTGTTTTTACCTGCCTATTATAGATGCTGCAGACAGATTTATAATGGCACACACGTCTAAACTGGGTGTACAACAGCCTGAAATCCTATCCGTCATCGCTGCAATGATATCTTCTGTGCACATAAGAGGTGATGATCCATAAATAAGCACAACATGCAAAACCTTTCCTAAACACACATGAGTGCACAGGACCTAAACCAAAACAGCTGAAGCAGCTGTGAAAAGATTTGTTTTTACACATTCATCACCTTTATGAATATAAAAGGACATTTAGCTTTACAATACACCACCTTACATTATTTTTATGTTGTTTAAATGTTAATTTATAAGGCCAATATTTATCACTTACTGCACTTATTGTCAGAGTTAGTTGATGTGATACAAATTACAAATTATAATGGGTTCCTGTTCAGATCCTGCAAATTCACTATCTTTGTCTCCTGTCTAAATGTGTAAAGGTTATGCTAGCTACTCCAAAAGAATAATGTATTTGTCATACTGCTTCCATCAAACACCATAATTTCAGATGGTGTTCGGATCAGATGGGAAACCAGTGGGGATCCTGGCTGCAGCAGTTACATCGAGTAACTCTACCCTGTATTTAAGGGTATGGGATATGGGCAAGGGTGTCATTTCCATTTGGGACATGTCCCATCCTGCTTTTGCACCTTTTTTTTAATCCATGTTTTAAGTTATATTTAATGGTCAGTTAATAGGAGACTGAATGAAATCTGGCATTTTGCAATCCTAATATATGCTGTGCATTTAAAACACTAGCCACCAAAACCTTTAATTTTGGTGAAAAAACTGTCCTTGTGAATGTTGTACTCCATATAGTCCATATAAGTAGGAAACAAACATCCACGTGAACATCTCCAAAGTAACCCTGTGCAGCCTGGAGATGCATTGATTCACAGTGAAAGGACTTAACATACTTAAGCAGATTTAAGTAATGATAAGCTAATCACGTATACTTCAGAAGGTAAAATAATAACAGTAATAACTATTGAATTTCCACAATAACCGCCATTCCCCTGGGAGTAAATCAGCCGTCACAGATGTTACTCAGGATGTGCAAAGAGGCAGGGACACACGTCTTACACCAACCACAGCCACTGCCATGTCTGATGTGGGACTCGAGGCGAGGGAGGGATCATGGCAGTGAGTGGGCATAGGTGAGATGCTTTAGATAAGCATACAGAGACTAAGACCTGAATTATTTATAATGAAAGCTCACTGAAAAGTTACTGGAGACCATTCAGGGAGAGCAGGAAACAACGCTTTGGTGGTCTGTTCACACAGACCACCAAAGCGATTGCCACCAGACTTGTATTTCACTGGTTGCACAATAAATAGGAATATACAGATAATTGTACATCATACAAAGTAGGTGGCCTGCAGTAACGTGTAGACCAGCGTCGTTGAAAGAGAGAGTTACAACACTCCCATAGACCTCCATTGTAATCGGAGACTGCAGAAGTAAGGTACATCCCCGGCTCCTCCAGAGAAAGTGTCCTTGAGCAAGACACTGAACCCCTAACTGCTCCTGATGAGCTCCTTGCACGGCAGCCTCTGCCATCAGTGTGTGAATGTGTGTGTGAATGGGTGAATGAAGGCATGTAGTGTGTGTGTGTGTGTGTGTGTGTATATATATATTTTTTTATGGTGTATATTTTTTTATTTCAATGCTGTTGCTATGCCTATGTAACGAAATTTCACTTTATGTACACTGGTTGTGCATTATATGACAATAAAACCTAAAGAAGAAGAAGAAGAAGAAAAAAAAGAAGAAAAAAATATTTATACTACAAAATCAAGTTTTCACACTGGCATTTCTGAAACACTAAACACAAAATATGTAAATCAAATCCAGATCAAATCAAGTTTTATTGTCACGTACACAAAGCTAACAGTTAAATCCAATATAATAAAGGTGAATCTAATAATGGAATAGAAAATGAATCCAGCAATTAGATTAAATTAAATTAAATTACAAAGTGCAGGAGCTGAATATTTTATATTTCAACCATTATTATTGTGTGTGTGAGTTTGTGTGTAATTAAATATATGTAAATAATAATAAAGTTGTAGACATATAATGATGGAACACAACAGTAATTAAACATACAGTCCATACATAACATAAAAAACATAATACGTAAATTTTTACTGAAAATTGCTGTAAATATATTCACTGCTGCTGTCTCCCTGCAAAAAACTGGTTGACAGCGCGGATGAGTTTGGAACTATTGACAGCTGCGTGAACCACGTGAGCACATGGCGGCGAGATCATAGTGACTGTCTTTCTACGGCGCTGGTGTAGACCTAATGTTACACAGTAGCAAGCTAGCTAGTGTGCTGGAAAATGTTTATGTGTTGCTTGTCAGTCCAGTCCAAGTCCAGTTGCGGAACTATTTGTGTTGATGTACTGGATATCAGCACAGCTGTGATACAGGCATGAGTCCACAGACCAAAAACAAAAAAAAAGAAGCTTTTTTTTTGTCTTTGTTTCTAGTAGATTTTGAGGGCAGTGGTTTTCCTATAAAGCTTATTATTATTTGAATTTGAAAAGTTCATGACAGCGATGGAATCCTCCGTTGGAAGAATCTTTGGAGAGTTCTGATGACATCACAACAGCATCAAAGGCACAGTTACAATTTTCACTTCACCCTCCTAAGGTAGTCTTCACTCAGGAAGATTATAACCACATAGAACACACTTCAGTGACAGCACATTTTCCAAGAAGGACATATTTCAGAAATACTTTCTTCCAACTACCACAAGTTTGTAACTGCTCTGTAGATTTACAGACCAGTTCCCTTGTGTTTAGTCTATACACCAACTATTAGTTTCCTTGTGTGATCTTCCCAGTCAAGATGCGCGGACAAGGTGACGGACGCCATGTGGCGAACATCTTCATCTTCTTCAGGCAACCAGTTTTTGGATTCCTTGAACGAGTGAACAGGATCTTCCCTCAGAGGCGCATTGGGGCTGGTGATGAGCTGCGTCAACTTGACCAAAACGGCAATGACAACATTATCAATCATAATGTTGAGGATGTTGGTCTAGCTGAGGTTGAGGTGGAAATTAACCAGCACGTTGAACCAGAAGAACCACTGCCTGGTGGATCTAGGCGACGGCCTCGAGAGGAAGATGATGATGACGATGAGAGTAGCAGGAAAAGATTCAGGTGGTGGGATGAAATCACAGACAGCGACTGTGAGAGCTGCTCTGATGACAGTGATGTCAGCAGCATTGGGTATGAAAGTGATGAGGATGATTTAGTTGCAGAAGATGAAGCAGAGGACCTACTTTCTGGAGCAACCAGAGAGAGGAAAAGCAATGAGCAAGATGATGTGGATGATATTGTCACAGAAGAGAGAGACTCATATCCTGGAGTATCCAGAAAGAGACAAAGCAATGAGCAAGATGATGTGGATGGTATTGTCACAGAAGAGAGGGACTCATATCCTGGAGTATCCAGAAAGAGACAAAGCAATGAGCAAGATGATGTGGATGATATTGTCACAGAAGAGAGAGACTCATATCCTGGAGTATCCAGAAAGAGACAAAGCAATGAGCAAGATGATGTGGATGATATTGTCACAGAAGAGAGAGACTCATATCCTGGAGTATCCAGAAAGAGACAAAGCAATGAGCAAGATGATGTGGATGGTATTGTCACAGAAGAGAGGGACTCATATCCTGGAGTATCCAGAAAGAGGGAAAGAGATGAGGAAGATGAAGATGAAAGAAGCGCAAAAAAGTCCAGATGGTAACACCATCAGTTATAACATACACTGCCAGAAACTGTAACTCCTCCATACCTATCCACATAACATCCCTGGCACCCAACATTACGTGATCAGCTTCCCGCCACCCTGTGCTGTATGTGTTCTACACCAACCTCTAGATCCAGATCTTGGTATAGAACAGGTTTTAAACATATTAGGGGTGTATTCAGACTACCATCACCACCAACATCTCACCACCAGCCCACTCTCTTGGCACACACCAGCTGATCGTCCCGGAGGGGGATCCCTCTTTGAGTATGCCCTCCCAAGGTTTCTTCCTTTTAGGGAGTTTTTCCTTGTTCTCATTGAGGGTCCAAGGTTTGGGTGGGTGTCATTTTCATTTAATGTGGGCACTAAAGCTCTCTGTCCGTAATAGAGAAGGAAAGAAAGAAAGAAACAAAGACACAAAGAAAGAAAAAAATGTGTGTTAATTGGACATGCTAACTCATTGCCTTTGTTTTTAGAAACCAGACTATAACAGTATAAAAAAACAGAATATGACTGTAATGACATGCACACTGTTTAAACGATTTCCTTGTATATTTACAGTAAGTTACTGGCAGCACAGTTGCCAGCAAGCCGCTGTATTTTGATTTACAATAAACTACTGTAATTATACTGTAATACAATATACAGTATATAGAACAATGCTGTATTAATACAAATTTTTTTTGTAATTTTTCCCATTTCTATATATACATTTCTATATATTTTATTATATTGTATTGTACTGTAATATCTCCTGTTATATTAATATTTCTTATTACTTATTGTAATAATTACAAATAATAATCAGTAAATCAGTATAAATATTACTTTTGCTGATAATAATTTAAAATTATAATATCCAGTTACTAATATTGTAATATGAATATACGTAAGAGTAACATTACAAATCAAAAAGCAACCCAAACAATGTTCTTCATAAAAAATAGTTTTATTCAATCAATACATTTCAACTTTTAAAATCATTTGAAGACTGGGTTGGGAACCACTGTCCTAGGAGAGGATTTGATTTACCTTACAAGTCCTTGCTCACCTACAAGTGAGCAACAGCAACAACAACAACAACAACAGCAACAACAACAGGTGTCCCAATACCTTCACTATTGACGGTAGATTAGCTATTATTGAATGTGGGAGGTGGCCAACAGACCACTGGCCCTCGGTTTGAAGTCTTGAAGCTGTTGACAGAGTTGATGGCCATCACCTTCCTCTGCACCACCCTCCTGGCCTTCTTGCAGACTCCCTGTATGGCAGAGCATTTCTTACCATCCTCAGGGTTGATCCTGACCAGAAACCTGTTAGCAATATCATACCAGTCATAATTATGCTTATAAAGAAGACTCCAATGCACTCAACCAAGTCCTCAAATTCCTCCTGTCCTGCATATATGTCCTTTAATACACTTACTTACCTTTTGCCATGGCATGCATTTTATTTATTTGTCTTTATTGCCCAATAGATTAGTAACAGTAATAAAAGTAATTTATATTCATTCATATTTTTAATTATATTCAAAATTACTGAACTATCCCTTTGACTAACATTAATATGAATCTGAAGTTAAATTCAAATATCTTGACAAGAGAAACTACTACAAATGTTATGTGGGAGAACTAGCTAACTAGTCAGCTAACTAACTAGATTACACATTTACAGATTAAGTATGAAATAATGTTAGGGTATTTTTTATTTAACAGAAAAATCAAGATTTGCCTTTTACTGTACTGTATTTACTGTACTGGGCTATGTACACTAAAGTCAGGAGGAACGTTAGCTGGCTAACTTTACAGTCTGGTCAACACTAAAAAAAACAACGTTGCGATACACTAGAGTGTAAAACCGTAAAACTTCATAATAAAAGTTTGCATGAAAAACATAAAATTAACTGAACTTACCAGCTTAACTTCCAGATATCGAGCGTGTTCTGTGTGATGTGACATCAGGTGCCATTTACTGCAATCCTGTATTACTGCCATATAACAGCAAGGTTACAGTAATAATAATATAATAAAATATACTGTAAAATATTCCCACTTTTTTTTCCCTGTATTATACTGTAATGAAGAACTGTGGTTTTGTACTGTAGGTTTTTACAGTACTGTGCTGCATGTTTCAGCCGTACACCCCTCCAGTAAAGCAAAAGGAGAACAGCAGTGGGAGTTAGCAGTGAGCAGCAGCAAGGGCTGTAGAACATTCAGAGAGGGACCGGTGTGACTGGGCTTTCTAAGGAGCGCTCTTGGAATGAACAATGTAATTTGGTACAAATTTTAGAGACAATGGAGACAGTGTTCTTTTGGTACACTTCCAACTAATTAATGCCAGTTAATGATTAACAAATGTTCCTTAGAATGATGTCCACTGATGTGATGAGAGAATGGTTTTGTTTGCTATATAGCTGCATTGTGAAGTTGTGTTTATTTCAGTAGGTGGATTGCTGATATTACACACAGAAACTTGGGGTTCTTGTATTTATTTCTTGTTTCTACAGAGTTATTTAGATGTTTCCAAATTATATTTTCTAGTATTTTCTCTAGTGTTTGGATGTTGGAATAACCACAACATGATGATAGTGTTCTGATTGGATTGGCTTTCAATCATTTGTACTTTGCAGAAACAGTAAGACAGGGTGAGAAAAGAGAGGAGGAAAACAAAGAAGAGACAGGAGCAGATTACACCTGCTGAGATAAAAACTATGATTTCTATAATCTGATGAGCAGGCACGCACGTCAAGCCTCTATTGTATTAGGAGTAAACATATTCCACAGCACTGTAGCGGCCTGCCGACTGATCGTACAAACGTATTAGTTAACTTTGCTGTATCAATGATGTTGTCTGGGAGGTTCAGGGTGTATAGTTCTGAATACACAACAGATCTGTTATTCAGACAAAGGCAGAGATTTACATTTGTAAAGAGATTAAAAGTATAATAATAATAATTTGCAGTATTTTGGGGGCATTTTTGTCTTCATTAAATATGGACAACAGAGAGCTGAGCAGAGGAAATCAAAGAAATAAGAGAGATGGAGAATGACACGCCAGAGATACCCAGACTCAAGCCAGATCAGCGTCTGAAACCTGGAGGTCAGCACCGGCATAGGATGCCCCAATGTTAATGTTGCAATACAGTGATCCATTCAAGAACCATATGTGCAGTTGCTCAATATGTAGTAAGTTCAGAAACGTCACTCATCAAGCACATGCATACAAGGAATTTATTTGTCATTAAAAATTAGTGTACTACAAAGTGATTAATGATTGCCTGTAATTATAAGCTGCAGATGGATCACACACACAGTATCTGTTTGTGCATATTGTGTGCTGACAAAAATAGGAAATGATGATTTCCAACCCTTCAGTGTGAATGTATGTATACTCACTCTACACTCTGTAGGTGATGAAGCAGCTACAGCTACATTATTACCAAGCCTTCAGAGTATAATCACACAGCATCTGTTGCCCCTGAATGAAGTGTGAAGTGGGCTTGACACAAGGCTGCACCATGTAATGCCTGAGAAGTAATAAAAATGATTTTAAGATCAGTTCTGAAATTAACTGCGGGGCAGTGAGATATAGATAAAACCACAGTGATGTGAGTAGGCTGTTCTGTGCTTTTTAGAAGTCTGGCAGCAGAGGTTCGAAGAAGCTGGAGCTGATTAAATAAAGACTGAGATACTGAAGCAAAGTTGATCTGTTCTGACAACAGGAGTAGAAAAATAATGTTTTGTCAATATTCAACTCCAGAAAGTGTATGTCCATCTATTTCTTGACGCCGTGAAGATGCTCATGAAGTTTGAAGAATCAAACTGCAAAGGTCATTACAGAGAAGGAAAGGTACAACTGCACATTGTCTGTATAACAACTGTAGGAAATAACAGCAGGTGCTGATGGATGATGTGACCCAAGGGTAACACATTAATAGAAAACAGTGCAGGACCAAAGATGGAGCCTTGGGGTGTTCTGAGTTGTTTTGGTTTAAAGTAAATAAATAATGTAATGCTTGTTGAGTTTAGAATAGATAATAAATGTTAAAACATACTATTTACATTATTTACAGTATCTTCAGCTGACATTCATAACAAACTGGGAGAATACTGTTTACTCTAATTCTTGTGTGTCTGTGGAAAGTAGGAATACCAATTATTGGTCACTTCCATGTTCACTTTCTAAATATAGAGCTGAAACGATTTGTTGACTAGTTGATAATTATCTGCAACTATTGTTTCTAAATACTTCTTCAGGATTTGCAACTTACTTCTTCATATATCAGCGTAATTTTATATCTTTGGGTGTTGGACTTCTGATCAGACAAAACAAATCATTTGGGCTCGCCCTGGACTCTTGGAAATTCTCATAGGCATTTTTACGAAAAAAATTTGAAATTCTATAGACTTAATTATTCATCTAAGGAATTATCAGATTAATTGATAATGAAAATAATCATTAGTTGCAGCCTTAAATATCGTCTTATCAGTCAACCTTAAACTTTTATCTATTTATTTATCTTATAATTTAAAGATCCACTTCAACCACTCCCCACACTCTTTCTTTACAAAGACTTAAGCTAAGCTATTCATCTTCATAAAAGTGATCCTGGTCTCAGTTTGGCTGCTAAAATTACAGCAAAAACTGGGAAGATGTCATGCTCTGGACCTGAACTTTTTAACCAATAAAAAAATAAAATCTATTTGGATTTGCACACAGACAGGGGTTGCCCGCAGACCCAGGACTACCTATCTTCTCGTCTCTGCAATCAAAGAAAAAAAATCAATAATGTACTTCTCTTTATAAGGCGCCATTGAACACCACATTGTAGACAGCCAGGCGATGGCTTTGCATGCTGCCGGTCATCCTCTGCAACAGCGTCGCAACTCTTTGATTTCTGCTCACTTGAGTCACTCTGCTTGCTGAATGTGCTGCTTCCTTTGCTTATTTCATTGTGTAGAAACTCAGCAGTAATGGAGCCATCAGACAGAGAGGCTCACTGGTTAACCAATCAGCAATGTGATTGAAGCAGCAGGGACTCTGTTTTATGTCATGGCTCCTGTGCCACAGTAAATTTCATTACCGCTGGACAAGGCCAATTACTGTCTGTAATTCTAGGTATTAAAGGCACAGTTCACAGGTGAAATATTGTTGCTCCATTATTTAATTATATTTGTGTTGTGATTTGTTGGATCAGAGCCAGTTTTTAATCTAATTTTTTATTTTATTGACATTAGCGCTGACTAATATCTTAATGGGGATTTTGCCACACACACTATGTAGATGTCCAATCGGTGTTGATTGTAAATGTAGTCAAATGAAGGAATTAATTCCTCTGTGCTGATTTCTCCTGCTCACGGAGCTGTGCCGGCAGTGCCTACATCTACAAGGATGCATTGCGTGTAAACTTCTTACTGCATTTCTTCAGGCTGTGTACTCTGGCTCGGATAAATATGATTGAATATCCAAGTTAGCCAAACACTGTAAAATGTGAATAACAGCACAACCAACGTACCAAACAGTATATTGCGTTTAATAGAGATATTTGTTTTTATTATTCACACTATATCTACAAATTGCAACTATAGTTAAGGTTATGATTTGGCAACAAAAGCTTTTGGAAAACTGTGTGGTAAAACTATTTGGGGAATATAAATCAATCATCAAGTGTTAACAGTTAAATCGTTTATTGCCAAATATGGAAGCTTGAGTAAAACATCTGGGAGAACCCTGACAAACCAGCCCTAAGTAAAAATGAAATAAAAACTAACCAAATTACCCAAAACGTAAAGTTACAATGCGTACCTAATACCCTGTCAGCACAGGAAAAAACAGGAGAAAAGGAATGCAACAGAAATGGCAGCTCTCGCGTACGGGGCTGCCTGGTGAGAAATAAAAAGGTAGCTAACATTAAAAAACAACAACAACAACAACTAACACGTAAAGTAACTGGTTGATTAACTGAAAGTCTAAAATCCCAAAATTCTACCTTCTCAAACTTAGCCTGACAACAACATACAAAGGAGCTAGGGACCAGGGCTGACAAAATGTCTAAGAGGTACACACAGACTCAAGTTGTAAACAGGCAACACAAGTTGCCAAGAGGTGTAGTAGAACAGCTTCTCAGTCTTTATAAACCCCCAGCTGCACCGTGATTGGCTGCAGGTCTCCAGATTGGCCAGCCAATGGCAGCTGAGAGGGGAGGAGGAGCTCAAGTGGAGGCCCACAGAGCCTGAGGAGCAGCACAGCACGTGTTAACACATTTCACACACATTCACCTATGGGGGAATGTAACATAAACCAATACATATAGAATAATAAACAATAATACATGTTATATATTACACAAAATCCATTATTTTTCTGTTTATTGTTCAGTACAAATAATCAATACGATTAAAAGAAGAAAAAATGTGGAATTACAGTTTTAAAGTTCTATCCCACATAGCCACCTTCCTGACTGGAGTAATGGTTCTCTAAAGACCATCAGCGATGACACTGTTTGGATCTCTGAGAAGTGAGGTCCAAAAACACACCTGCAGTTATGGCTTATCGCCATAGAGAATGAAACGAGAGAGATCTTTGAGATTGTTACTTTGATTGGTGGGCTTTAGAGGTGTTGGTAGTTGTGCTTTTAAACTCCAGCTAGCTGTTTCTCCCTGTTTCCAGTCTTAATGCTAAGCTAGTCTAACCACATCCTGACTCCAACTCTGTACTTGATGCACAGACATGAGATCAATATTGATTTTCACATCCCGTAAAGAAAATAATCATAATTCTCAAAATGTTGCCCCATACAGTATCTTTAGAACATGCAATCATATTTTTATGTTTGGAATTTATGCATTTTTCATAATTATAAATCATCCTACCTAAAATCTGCCCAGAAGCACCACAGCCACATCAAACAGCAGAGGAAACACTCTGTCCTAATGCCAACTCATTTTGTAGAACGACAGTTAAGAACAGCAGGAAGGAGTTATTTATGCCCTGGGTAGTAAAACCTCTCACTGCCATGTCACACATGCTGCCTCTCGCTCAGTGTTATATGATCATCTGTACTGCTGTTATTGATGGTGCCGATGTGTCATGTCTGTGTGGCGCATTGTTCAAAACAGTAAATGCAGCTAAACACAAATCAAATTTGAAAAGATTATTTTCCATTTACACCACATGAGGTGAGACAACAAAATCAAAATGAAAACACATTTCTCCCTCATTGATTGATTAACTGGCAGTACGAAGATACACTCTGATGCTGAATATAAAAACAGAAGAAATGACCTCATGCAGTGCCTACTTCATTCAAAATTAACGGTGGCTTTCTTGGCAGCTGTCTGTGCTGAGAGGGATCCATGCGTTAACCCCCCCATCGTGCGAATTACATCCTCAAAGCAACTGTCAGTCAATGTCTGAGTGACAAATTGAATGAGTGTGTGACACCACCCTGTGCCTGGAGGGCTCTCCAGGGCCCTCATCCCCAGACAATAATATGATGAACCAGGGAGACAAATTTAGTCCACCATGTGAAAAAATAGACTCAGCTTAACAAAAAGGTTTTACAGTAGTCAGACTAAACAGATCATTGTTATTCATGTCTAGTTGTACTCAGAGTAAAGAATTCATTTATAGAATTTATATTTATATATTTTTGTAGCTAATATTTCATACACAATGAATCATGAGGGGATTTTCTTTCCAAAAATGGATTATAATAAGGAACTTTTTTAAATGATTATTAATAGACACTAATAAATGAAATGTATATTAAATATGTATGAAGTGCTACTGTAATTTTACAATAGAGAAAAAAGCTGTCACAGATTCTACATGTAAACAGATTTTAACCCCTTGGTAAAATAAGCACGGACATATGTATTGTCACCTTAACATTATCGTTGCATGTCATGTAATGTTCTTATAAGTTGTTCATGAACTTGTTGGCAAACAGTTGCCTATGTATGCACATCCAGCAGACACAGAGATACACAAGCATTAATTTTGAGTTGTGTTTCTGGCCACCTGGCAAATTTAAGTCCAATTCAGGCTAGATGTTCCATTTTGTTCAGAAGCTAGTCATTAACTGTTTCTCTCTGCTTTGGGAGATTTACATAAGAATAACGATTCTTATCGCGTAGGATTCGGAATCGATTACATTGTTAGAAATTGATTTTCTCAATGTAACATGATTTTGCCGGATGAGGACAAGATTATTGAAGAACTCTGTCTGATGAAATGGACAGACCCAAGAGTTTTAGGTGAGAGCAGTTTGGGTATTGACCACACTGAGGAGATGGAGCTGCTTTCAACTTAAATAATGAACGCTGTTAACTTTTTAAAATTATAATGCTGTGTATATCTTAATTTACATTTTATATTGTGTTTCAGTGGACTATAGACACCAGTGAATGCTTTGGCACACAGTGTACTGGAGCAATATACTAAAAATAGAGCCTTCTTTTCTATTCATTCAATCAAGAATCAGTTTTGAATTGAGAATCTATTCTGAATTAGAAATCACCTGAGAATCAAAATCGTGAGATGCTCAAAGATTCACACGCCTACGGTCTGCTGTTTAGGGCTGGGCAGGTAATGTACAGTGCGTTGATCAGAGCTGAAAACAGCTGCCTGCTGCCACTGGTTGATCAGGTTGATGAGAGCAGAGTCGTAGGCTAGAAAACTAGGCTAAAAGCCCTGTAAAGCCAAGGAGATTATTTCATCTGTGGGTTTCTCATTGTAAACAAGCCCTTTCACAATATACTTGTTCATTTGATCTGTCGTTAATATAAAATATATTGTTTAGTGCAGCTTTAAAATTAGTCATTATCACTCTGACAGTGATATCCATCAGTTAAACCCAGTCAGGGTTACAATGAAGGAATCTAGTTACAAAACACTAATACTAAATCCACAGTGCAGAAAGTACATAAGTAAATTATAAGTAAAGGACCTTATATTTATAGTTAAAATGTAGTTGGATTAAAGGCAGATCACGGCACAAGTGTAGTGTAATTTCTTAATACTATACGGTAGTGTATATTATACTATACGCCACACCACATTACAGTATAGTATTAAGAAAATTGACACTTGATTCTAGACTAATCTTATTTTAAGCGAGGGCAGCTTGTATGTACAGATGTGCTCAAATTTGTTGGTGCCCTTACAGCTCGTTGAAATAATGCTTTATTCCTCCTGAAAAGCAATACAATTAAAGCTATTTTGTCATGTATACTTGCGTGCCTTTGGTATGTCATACATAAAGCAAATAAGCTGTGAAAAAAGATGAATTAGTGCTTATTTTACTAAGTTATTCTAAAATGGCATAGAAACATTTGTTGGTACCACTTAGAAAAGATTATATAATTAGATTACAGGGACATTTCAAACTAATTGGTTTCTTTAATTAGTATCACACATGGCTGATGAGATCAGAAAGAAAATAATAGACAAGCATGGTCAAGGTAAAGACTACAAGACCATCTCCAAGCAGTCTGACGTTCCTGTGACTTCAGTTGCAAATCTTATTAAGAAGTTTAAGGTCCATGGAACTGTAACCAACCACCCGGGGCGCAGCCGCAAGACAAAAATCAGCCCCAGATTGAACAGAGGGATAGTGCGAATAAAAAAAAAGTTGGGGGTCAGTTATGTTTGGGGCTGTTTAACTGCGCCTGGCACAGGGGGGGCTTGAATCAGTGCAGGGCACAATGAAATAAAGACTACCAAGGCATTCTGGAGCGACACGTACTGCCTAGTGCCAGAAAGCTGGGTCTCAGTCAGGTCACGGGTCATCCCAACAGGATAATGACCCAAAACACACAGCTAAAAGCACCCAAGAAGGGATAAGAACGAAACATTGGGCTATTCTGAAGTGGTCTTCTATGAGTCCTGATCTGAATCCTATCGAACATATCTGGAAAGAGCTGAAAGTTGCATCAAACCCATCAAACCTGAGACAGCTGGAGCAGTTTGATCAGGAGGAGTGGGCCAAACTACCTGAGAGCTACAGAGAATGTTTGATTTCAGTGACTGCCTCTAAAGATAGCAACAAAATAGTAGGTTAAGGGTTCCATCACTTTTGTCAATGCCATTTTCATTTGTTCCATTACTTTAAATATTATGTTGAATAAAAAAAAACAAAAGCAAAGTAGGATTTAATTAATTATGGAATAAACAATGGTGGATGCCAATTAACTGTCAGTTTCAAGTTATTTCAGAGAAAATTGTGCAGTCAGTCATAATTAAATTTGAGCATGTCTGTATGTAAGGGAATGTTTTTATCATTACTGGAGTGTGTGATGAGCGAGTCGAGCACAGTTTAAACATCTGTGTGTGTTACAACCTTCTGAGATGCTCCTTGAGTAGTGATAAGTCACTTACTTATGTGTACACTACACATGCACACAGCCTTTGTATCATGTGACTGGAGTTATGAAAAAAGGGTGTGTTTTTAACAACCTTCTTAAGGTTGTATAAGTTGGTGAAATCATTTCAGTCAAGTTATCGTCGTTCACCATTATTTCCAACCTCTCATCCATGGATGCTGCTACATCTGTCAAACTCTTACTGCCAAATCAGCACCATCAGGTACAAGTGTCTTCAACTCATGGACAGTGTTTTCGGTTAGTGGTGCGACCAGACAATCTTGCAGTGGGGTTTTTAAGAGGTGGACCGCTATGACAAGAACAGAAGGTTGTGATGTACTAAGGCGATATCAAAGAGCGTCTCTTACTCTCTGCTCCTCCATTTGTTTTGGAATTGTGCATGGTACTCCCTCATCAACAGTGATATGTATTAAAAAGGTGACTAAATGAAGTGTGGGGTTTGGATTAGGAGCAGTGGACCTTGAGACGATGGGCATCTTCTGCCCACCCAGCCAGACCAAAGAGCAGCTTTGTTCAAAAACTTTAACTTCAATCCACCCTTAAGATTCTGATATTTCTTGTGGAAAAGTGGAAAATTGAAAAACAGAAAAGGGTCATCAAAAACACTTTTACAGCTTTACTTTACTTCTTTTACTTTACTGCATTCACTTTACTTTTACATGAGTTACATTAGAACTTCAGATAATCTTATAGTGCATTAAAAAGTACTTGACTCCTCTCACCATGTGTTTATCGCCTGTCCATTTATATTGAGCAGAGTTGTTTCCTCTTATGATCCCCTGTGCCTCGAGCTTGCTCTTTATATGATGAAGATGGAGTGTCAGTAATACCTACTTGTCAAAACATCTAATTGGATGAGAAATGAAAAGGAGCTATATACATTGCCATCCTTTCATCTATCTCAATCTGTCAATCCACTTTCTCTTGCCTGTCATTTCAACACTCCATCATGCTGTCTGTTCCATATTTGGCCATATTAAGTGACAGCACTCTCTCTGACTTTATCTTCTCATTTAGCTCTCTTGTCTGCATTCATGTCTCCAGTAGTGTGTTTAGCATGGTCACTTCACTACAGAGGGGTGTAAAATTCAGTCATTACTGAATTTTTAAAGATGGAATCTGACCATTTAAAGGTCAGAAAAGACTGCCTGCATGTGGGCTGAATGGTGCCCTGCTTAAATTGCAGATGTGCCAGAATGTTTTATGATGACGCAAAATCACCTCTGCAATCTCCACTCTGGAAAGGTCATCCATTTTCCAGGTGAGATGACAGCTGAGTAATGGCCCTCACTGACGGACTCCCCAGGCGTGACTGGCTGCTCTGCGAATGATTTAGGGCTGAGGTCCTTCAAGTATCACTCTGAATTGTTGTAAAAGCCAGTGCCAGTTATCAGAGACTGAATTACAGACATGTGCTGCTCGGTCCCCTGCAGAGATGAGTGTTTTGCTTGAGCAACGTGTGGACTGTGGACATATTGTAAGATTGAAGAGAGATATTGGGGGTTATCCAGACACTTTGCTTATGAAAGTGTTTTCCATTCTTGTAGAAATAAAGCACTTGTATAACGCAATGTCATGTTAAACTGATGAAATATGTCTTGATATAAAATGATATCAGAATGTGATTTACTAATAGTGTCAGTGTTGATTAGTGGTTTTGTCTGTTGTGATTTATTTATGGATTGATTAGAGTGACAATCAGCTATTTCTGTTGGGCAGGGGAAATGAAAGTGAAAAAAACTGACATACCCATACTGCTCTCTGAAGAACAGTGTAAATATACTAGACTAGGGAAGAGATCAGGGAGTCAACCAAAACATTGGCAATCATCCTGTGTGGATCATAAATATTCACGTCAAATTTATTGAATCTTAATTTGAAATGAGGTCTCTGTTTCTGCTGTGTGTTTTTGCTAAAAGGGTGAAACCAGTCAACCACAGTACTGGTTGACTAGGAAAACAATTTTTTTCCCCCAAACTAGACCTTAATCATGACGTCACATTTCACTAACAAAACGTTTAAAAGAAGATGGTGCACTATTGCATTGTAACATTAGAGGTTTCTTTGTGTTGTTGTTGGTGGACTGAAACAGAAACTGGAGGATGAAAGAGTAGGTGGATATTTTGGGCTCAGTAACCTTTTGAAGTTTGATCCTGCCTTCAAGTGCACTTTTGTCACTGATAAAATGAGCTTCCAACTTGAGTCACATTCAAGTGTTCTATTCTTATTAACTGTCACAACTTGGAAACAGACATGACATTTTCCAGTTAATCATAACTTTGAGGGTGTCATCGGCTGTTAACACGTACTTAAAGAGCAAATTAATGCCAGCTGAAAGTCTTGTTGCTGGAGTGTTGCAGCCTGCATTGCTGATATTACCACTGGGGGCACCAGGCAGATGTTAAGAATTTTTCAAATTTTACAACATAGGGACTTAAACTTAATCTTTATAGGCCCAAAGACGCTTGAACTCCTACATTATGTGCAGCAACTCCCTCTCAACCAATCCATCCTCTGCCAGCGCCATGGCCTCTGACTTCTAGGTCCTGATGCAACCATGACGCAACCATTGTCACGGGGGGTAACGGGTTGACAGGGGTAGGACCTTGCAGAGAGGAGAGGAGAGTTTATTTTCAAGGTGTACAAAACTTCCTGGGTGATGAGGCAAAAAGAATCCAGAGTCCGAAACGGGCAGGTAACAAAAAACATGTAATCCAAAGAACACAGCACATACAACTGAGGAACGGGACCAGAAACAAAGATCTGATAACAGACAAAGAAAGTGACCTGGTATATATAGATGACTGATTACTAACTAGAGACAGGTGAGTGAACATGTGAAGGGAGTTGGACTGATGAGGAAGGAGTGGCTGAGAGGCAGAGAGAGGAGTATACTGATGAGGAGTGGAGACAGGTGTGTAGATGGGTGGGGCAATCAGGTGATGGGGAAAAGAAGGAAAGTCAGAGGGCATCTGGTGGAAGGTGAGGGAATGGCAGGTCAGGGTAACAGAGAAGCGAAAAGTGAGCAGCAGAAGTGGAGACAGGGAAAAACAGTGACAGATAGTTGGGGCAAGTGACAACAAACAAAAAAGGAACAGATCATGACAACCACACTGTCCACTGCCTGGCTGCACTTAGAGGTTCTGTTCATTAATATCACAAATATAATTGTGACAAAGCACACCCATCAAGAACATGCTTGACTTCCTGCCAAGAACTTTGATTATACAAGGACCAGATACAACTCTGCCTTCCTTACAGAAGATGTGTCAGCCAGGGTTTAGAAGTTCCTCAAAGTTTTCCTTCCACTGACGAACAAAGCCCTTAGTCAAGGCCAGCATTTCTCCTCTGAATACAGCCTGGGTTTAGCTGTGCCTCCTGTTACTGAGTCATAGGACAGTTGGACAGCCAGAATCTCTTTGAGGCCAACATCAAGTCCTTTTGCTTTGATGACCAGTGACACTGAAGCCCTTCTGCCCTTTAGATACCTGTCTGCTGCTTCAGGGGACCCCTGGGCTAACCACCATTGAAACTTCAAATTGATGGCTTCCTTCACAAATGGTCCAACAGGGGTTCTCAGGCTCAGACACCAATGACTGTCTGACCATGACTTCAAGTGTCCACAAATTCCTCCAGAAGTGGGTGATGAAGACCTAATGGACAGGTGCCAGGAAACTTATGCCATTAGAATTGTTTGAAATAATAATTATTTGAAAGAGGCTATAGTCACATAATAATCTACACAGAGCGGTTTTGGGGAGCACTTGAAGATAGAAGCCTGGGATGGGATAGAAATCCCACAGGAACCAACACAAATATTGTAGGTGCTGAATATATTTACTCTCATGTGGGCGAAAGCAGGCAGTCAGCAACATCTCAGAAGGAGTGCGGGATATAATGAGTTTAGCCATGAATAGCAAGGAGCCAAGTAGACCCCATGGTATAGCTCCAGATATGGCATCTAACACATTTTTAGTTTAAGTTTTATTTTACTCCAACAGTACTATTATCAATAATACAATTACGGATAAAATACACTAGACATCAAAATATTACATACAAATTAACCATAAATACAATAAACTGTGTCAAAGTGATTGTAAGATTCAGAGATGTTTTAGTTTGTGTCGCTCAGTTTGTGACATGCAGTCACATATTGTGCAGTTCTGTGTCTTTGTCAATGTCTTTATCCTAGTAGGATTTGTAGCTTTTCATTGTTGTTTTAATTTTGTGAAGTTTGGTATTAATAAATCAAATATCTTAAAATATTCTACTCTAATATTATTATACATTACAAAGGAAGTGCATCTCCTGAGATCTGGGCTTCTTTTGGAAAATCATGATTTTATATTTGTTAAAGTTGACTGTCAGGGCCCAGTTGTGACAGTACTGCTCCAGGAAGTTCAGGTGCTGCTGTAGCCCTTGTTGTTTGTGTGACAGCAACACCAGGTCATCAGCATAGAGCAGGACTTTAACTTCCTTATTGTTAAGAGCTAGACAACAGATTCCACAATTCTCCAACAGTACTGCAAGGTCATTAATGTAGATGTTAAATAGAGTTGGAGACTAGCTGTTGCCCTGAAAGATGCCTCTCCCTTGGGTGAAGAGCTCTGTAGTTTGTTGCCAATTTTTATTCCACATTTATTACTGACGTACATTGACTTGTACGTTCATGTCATGAAGGTTTACCCCCCACACGGCTTTGGAGAATTTAATAATATAATCCCCCTTGCCTAATAGAATAAAAAGCCTTTTTAAAGTCAATAAAACATGCAAATATTTTACCCTTGTTTTTTTTGGTGAACATGAGGAATAATTAGAGTGTGTAGAGTGTAAATGTGGTCAGTATTGTGGTGATCTGGTAAAAAGCCAATTTGCCCTTAAGGACATTGTGTTCCATAAGAAAGGCCAGTATCTGGGCATTGATAATGCTGCAAAAAACTGCTCACACAGATGCCTCTGTAGTTGTTCGGGTATAATTTATTTACACTCTTATGTATCAGGGAAATAAACCCCCGGCTCATGATTTCAGGAAAGCAACTTGATTGAAGAACAAGATTGAACAACTGAAGCAGGGCCAGTCTTTATTTCATAGTTTCATTATTATTTCATTATTTCATAGTAATTGGGTAATCAAGGGGATTTAGATTTTTTTTTTTATTGTTTATTTAAGGATTGTCAATTTTTCTTTAATTTGTTTCTGTTGATCGCTAGGATTGTTAGTTGAAATTTTCTCATATAGGTTTTCAAAATGATCTTTCCAAATTTGACCATTTCGTAGGGCCCAGTTGTCTTTTTTGTTGTCAAAGTTGTTCCATCTCTCCCAGAACTGATTTTGTAGCCTGGGAACCAGACACATCTGCAAGCTCATGTTTCATTTGCTCTGGCAGATACGGCAGATTTCTCTGGCTAACCAATCACAAGCATTTATCTAGTAGGAGGCGGGTTTAATACAATGACTGACAGAGACGAGAGCCGTTCAGGTATGTTTATAAATATCCAATATGGCGGCTCCCGTTCCCTGGCCGGCTACAGCAGCAGTATTAAAGGACTGGACGGTAAATTTTCTCTAAAAGAAGAACAAACAACTGCACGTAAACCTTATGTTGATAAGCCGAACTTCTGACAGGACATAACGTCCAACAAGGCAGCGTCTCATCACTCTGATTGGTTGTCTCCACCCGTCCATAACACCCCTTGGAAATCAAAAATGAACTGAGAGGTTCCAGATTAATACACATTTGCAAATTAGTCTGGCGATGCCAGGCTACTGATTTTGATCTATGGACTTTTTCTTAGTTTCTGGTCATGATGTTTCTGACTGAATATGCTGTTCAACTCCTTGTACAGGCACTGGTCATTTCTCACCTCAACTACTGTATTGCCCTTCCTGCAGGGCTGCCATAATGCTATCATGATCCCAATGTCATCGCTGATATTCAGATTTTTGTGTGCAGCTGAGGCTGATTGGAATGTCATTCGTTTTCCAGATATGTATATGACATATGAGACATGGTCATAGACCAAAGTACTGGATGAACTGCAGTACTGACCTGTAAGTATCTGGAAAAAAAAGGTTTTGGTCTTATTCTAATGTTTCGAATGAGATGAATGCGCTATCAACAAGAAGATCCCTAAAAAATACCTTTTCTATGCCATGTCTGAAAAGGGAAACAGGTGGTTACTTTCTAAGGAAGAGATTACTTGAATTGACAGCTGAGCTGATTACTTGCCTTGAAATGAAAATGTTTCCTAAATTGGAACCAATGATAAAACCCTGACAAAAGGTTTTATGTTTGAAAATTTAAGTTCACAGGTAAGGCATAACCCAGGATATAAATTGAAATGTTAGCTGCCCAGTAAGGAAATAAGAAATGAGGTAGGCCTAGCCCACTGTAGATTTGGACATTTCTATGCTGGCTCTCCTTATCTGTGGGGGCGTACTGTAATCTTTATCATATTGACTCTGCTTGCCAATGTAATGGGGAGCACTGACTAGTTTTTAAAGTCTTGCTAGGTGCATTCTAACAGCATAGAATAATAGAATAGAATAGAAATACTTTATTCATCCCAAACTGGGAAATTTCTTTGCAGTAGCAGCGTTTACACCCGAGACAATGAAATGAATAAACAAACGTAGAAAATAAATAAAAAAGCACCTACTATTAAGCAGTAGTTATAAATAACAGTATAAAATTAAAATGTAACCTTTACAATAGTAAATACAAAATAAGTTTAAAGTAAGAAATATCTTTTTACATATATACAACAAAATGTGCAGTTGTGCAGTGTTTGAAGTCCTTGTACGCTTGTATATCATAGGTGAAAGCATGGTGCTCCACCTGTTATTTGTTGCTGCTGCTCATTGATTGATTGGAAAAAGCAAACTTTTTGAAATGTTTTGTTTGTTTGTAGCATGAAAGTCTATCTCAGTATATCAGTGAGCTTTGGTAATGAATCTACCGGTTTGGATATGAACAGTAAGAGTTTGTTTGCATGCAATTTCTGGTGAGTCCCATGATGCTCTCCTCCATTCTTAGAGCTATGGCTAGGCTCAGTTGTTTGATCAAATAAAGAAGAAGATAGACAGCTCAACTTTATTTATATAGCACTTTTCATACAAAAACACAGCCCAAAGTGCTTCACACAGAGGAAGAATACAATTATTTAAAAAATAAAATAAGTGAAAATACAAATAAAAATGTGAATTAAAAAAAAAAAAACAAGGAAGAAAAGAGAGATAATAACAATAAAACATCAGTAAATACATTTTGCAACACTAGTAATTCAATTAATTAATTAAATAATGAAACAGAGTTGAAGTCCGAAGATTAAAGTTTACTTGGAGTTCCGAGGCACAAAACAAACAGGCAGTCAGTGGAGAAAAGATACTGACAAACAATAGAAACTCCAGAAAAGACTCACAAGGTATAATAGGAAAAACGAACAGGCTAGAATCAAAATCTGAAGAAAGAATGGCTGGAGAGTTAGTCTTGCAAAAAAGAACTAAGACAATCTAGCAAATTCAAATGGAACAGCTAGGGGTATAAGTAGTAGGAGAACTCATGAGATAAATAGAACACAGGTGAGAAATCAAATAATGGCAGGAAGTAAAGCAAACTGGAAAGCAAGTGGGCAGGTAGTTACAAAATAAAACAGGATGTAAAGTGTCAGGTATAACGGTTTCAAGGCGACGTGACAAGATCTTAGCGAGTATCTTGTAGTCACAGCAAAGGAGGCTTAATGTGTGATAGGAACCACAATCCAGAGGGTCCCTCTTTTTTTTTTCATAAAACTGACATAGTTGCCTGGGTCGTGGTGGGGGGCAATTTTATTAAATAGTAAGCCCCGCCAAAAAAACAGCAGCTTACCCCTCTGCATGGAGTTGTTGTTATTTGTTGTACTGTTTCCTGACCAGATATTGGACCACCAATAATGGTTGATTTTCTAAACTAATCTTAGGAATTGGGAGACCATCTAAGAAAGCCTGTTTCTCAGGTGCATGAGTGGATGTTTGTGATGTGTATAGTTTGCCATAGAATAATTTAAATTGATCATTTATAATTTGAGGATGCATGGATGTTGAACCTGTTAATATTCAGATTTCAGGGATTGCACTGCTTGCTGCCGCTTGCCTGAGTTGATGAAGCAGCAATTTACCTGCCTTGTCACTGTGATCCTAATACATTTGCTTGGTTTTAAATGTGAACCGTTCACTTTGTTTGATGGAGAGGTTATCAAATTGTGTTTGTAACATTAACTGTATTTTCAGTAGTTTGGGCATGGTAACATGAGTTAGTCTGTTATCTGTGTCTGATATCAGATGTGCTGCTTCTGTGAGGTGCCTAGTTCGTTCTCGTTTCATGAGCCGCATAGGAGAAGTGCTTCCCTTACAGTGGTGTATGAAATACCAGGGGTTTCAAGGTAAAAGCTGAGGGATTAGTTTTTTTATAGAATGTAATGTGAGTAGTAGCAGTGTGTCGAGTTGCCACGATTGCCATCACTATACTGTGGTATTGGCAGTTACTAACATAGGATATGGTTCTGTAATCAATTAAATAAAAGTCAATTCTAAAGTATGTAGTACCTGTACTGGTGAAAAAATATTGTTTGGAGTTAGCATTTGAATGTCTCCAAGGGTGGAATAATTTATAAGACTGCAAAAAACTGTTTTGACACAGTACTATTGTACTGTACTATCCTCACTCTGCCCCGAGGATGTGCCAGGCCAGCTGGGCCTCGAAAGCACTGTGCTGGAGCTTCTACCTTTTGACGGGTTGCCAGCCACTTCCTCTGAGTCGATTACTTTTCAACTCCTGGTGACCAGTGACTGAATATTTTTTTTACTTAATTCTAAAATTGCAGTGTTGCATCAGCTTGTGTATTCTGCATCATTACATGATGCACTGTGATCAATTTAAATCAGTCGTTGGTATGTCACAGTGTGATTTAGGACTACTGACCAAAGATTTCAACACATTTCTCTCACACTTGTCAACTTTCATCTTGGACAGTCCAAAATTGCAAAGCATAGTGGCTTGTAGTTGCTTTAAAACATTCTGTTGATGTTTGTCAGTCTCAAAGTTTTCACCCATGTCAGTTCCTGAGGGAAGTGAGTGATTTGGACAAAGGCCTTCTAATGTATATCTCCCCCCTCAGGATGTGTGGTTTCTGGAGCAGTGGCTGTCACATAGGATTAGCTGTGTCCATAACAGAAGAGAGGTTATGGCCTAGCCCAGAGGCATGATAGTCCACCCACATTATTAATATCCATCATGCTTTACTGGAGGGTTGCAATTGTTTTCAGGAAAACAATCACTGAGCCTCACAAATGAGGTTTAAGGGTCCTATATAATACATTATTTAATGCGTAATCTCACTGATAACACTTGTGTCCACCATAGGACAGAGGGGGATAACATAGGAGTATATTGCTTATCTTTCTAATTATGTTCTATGGAGCATGGAACCAGACAATCTTTTCTGTTTATTATAGTCGACACCATGTTGAAATGTTTCTATGGTATTTAATTTTATAAAGCCATGTAAATTACTTGTCGTCACTGCAGCTGTGGTATTTTTATCCTGAAGCGCTCTTGCTTTTTCTGTGAGTTTTGCTCGTACTAGTGTTGCTTGTTGACACCCCAAAATGCAATATAAGGCTACCTTTTCTGCTCTGTTTGTGGGCAAGTTTGATTCAGAAAAATCTCACCCAGAAGTAAAAAGAACTTCACAGTTGTGGACTGAAGTCCAACTGTCAGAAATCAGAAAGAAAAATATAACAAGTTTAGAAGTGTCAGTGGCAATATTAGGGAAGGCCAAAAAATGAGAAAATATTACCACAGCTGTCATCACCCGTGTCATCGCAGAGCAGTACTGTCACAGAAATAAAGAAGGAATAGTTCGACATGAAGTTCAATGCCACAAAACTTCTTGATAAAGCAAAGTGGTCCATGACTAAAATTTGAGATGGTCAAGAGGATGTAGCAGATGTGTTGCAATGTGATGGTGAAAGTAAACTTTCTAAAAACAACTGCCGAATGGAATAAAATAGAGATCCACCATGTTTCTACTTTCATTTATACTGCTTTTCCCCCATTTTTGCAATAACAATTTTGCAATTTAGGGGTGGTGTGTCAAATAAAAACAATCCCTCAATATTTTTCAAGCCAACATGTAATTGTAAATACAAAGTCTTTGCAATGCTCTGACTTATTACCTGATTTGACATCTCAAAAGGACTCAGTTGCTCTGTTTACAAAAGACTGCTAAAACCAATGACAACAGTCTAAACTAGCTTTTATTTACTAAACTTTCCAAGGTAATTTAGGTTATTCAAGATGGGCATAAACCTGTATCACACATATTTGGTACAAACTGAAATAGGACAGGTAACCAAAACCACTGTAACTGACCGTGTCTCTAAGAATAATCCTATTGTTGCTCATTGCAAAGATATTTTCAAGCTCCAAAGTTTTGGGTTTTGGATTACCTACAGTATTCCCAGTTGAGCATTGCCCCCTGAACCAAGTCGAAGGTGTTCTTCAGTCTTTTTGGAAAACCCAGAAGAGTAGCATATATGAGTTCAGATAAAAGGCAAGGGTGTCATCCATGACAATATTAACTTCCAGTATGATATCAGTGCTAGATGGTTCAAAGTGTGGGGCATTCGAACCTGGCTGCTGGCGGCCTTGTCTGTCACAGTTCAGCCACAACCTCCCAGTAACTTTCCACCCTACCTGTCAGCCACTCCCTCCTCATCAGCCTCACTCCTTTCACCTGTCCACTCACCTGCCGGCAATCACCAATCAAGCCACTACTTATACTCCTGCCTTTCTCACACTCAGTGCCAGATTGTTCTTTGCTTTCATGCCAGACTTTCCAGCGCTTATCCCGTTGCTGACCCTGCCTGCCTTGGACCTTCCCATTTTACCTGACTCCCGGTAAACGTACCTGCCTTCTGTTCCCGTTTTGGATTTGTTCTGTCTGCTGTTTCTACGGCTCAGCTGGAGACTGGGTCGAGAGACTCTGCTGCAAGCCGCAGCTTGTCCAGCGTCCATCTTGTGTGCATTTATATGTACCTGCTGAACTCTCCATTAAAAGTCTTCACGTACTGTTCCTTGGGTCCTGTGTGCTGCATTTGGGTTCGTACACCACCCGTTACAGTACACTCTGGCCAGCCATAGACCCAGTGCACTCCTCTTTGTCGCAGTCCCGTTTCAAGAGGATCAAGGGGATCATCCAGCAGCACGAGGTGATGATGGTCCACACTGCTGCTGAGACATGCTGTTCAGCAGCAGCAGCCCACGAACAGGCACTGGTTGCATTAGCCGCTCAGATGCAACAACTTACTGCAGCCCTGACCCAGCAGGCAGTCTCAGCTCCCTCTCCTGCCTCTCTGCCACCTGCTCCAGCACCTGCACCCGCATCTGAGCCCCGTGTGGGGACTCCTGAGCGCTACGCTGGAGAACCTGAGGGATGCAACCCATCAGAACCTGAGCGATGCAACCCCCAAACTGCTCCATCCTGGAGGAGGCGAAATGGGCCTGCGCCAGGGAGACCGGACAGTTGCTGATTATGCCATTTAATTTCGCACTAGAGCATGCCTATGTGACTGGAATTCTGCAGCGCAGTGTGATGCTTTTCTGGCAGGACTCGCAGAATATATAAAGGATGAACTGGTATCGTTTGATTTGCCATCTTCCCTGGATGGGTTAGTGGAACTGACTTCCAGACTGGATAGGCGCATCCAGGCGAGGAGACAGGAGCGACGCAAGGGTGAGTCAGATCACCGTTTCTCCACCTGGGCTCAAGGTCCTCCAGCCGCAACCAGCATCACCCTAGGCCCTCAAACTGGGGGCGCTGAACCTATGCAGGTGGGGCGTACCAGCCTCACTCCAGAGGAACGTAAGCATCGCCACCGGGGAAATCTCTGCCTATACTATGGCCAGGCTAGTGACTTTATATCCCTGCACCCAGCAAAAGGCATGGCTCATCAAGTAGTGGGGGACATACTGGTGAGCCGAACCACTAGACTGTCCTCCAGTCAAAGACCCATATTTCACGCTCAGCTCCTGCTCACTGATGGGGCGCACACCCTCGCTACGTTCATTGAGTCGGGTGCCGATGATAACATCATGGATGAGGACCTAGCCCTTCAGCTGGGTATCAGCCGGGTACCCTTGCCTTGCCCTGTTCCTGCCAGCGCCCTGGATGGTCACCTACTGGGGACAGTGACTTACCAGACCACGCCAGTCTGCATGCTCCTGTCTGAGACCATCCAGTTTCTTATCCTGCGGTCACCCCAGCTTCCACCAGATCTGCCTGAAACAAGCAGCTGCACCACAGCGGTCAGACTGCTACAGCTCCGCTTCAGATCTGTTGGGCATGCCTGGTGAATACCAGGACTATAATGAGGTATTCAGCAAGACCAAGGCTCTGCCTCCACATCGCTCCTACAGTTGTGCCATAGACCTGCACCCGGGCACCACTCCACCCAGGGGTCGCCTGTACTCCTTGTCGGCACCTGAAAGAGAGGCTATGGAGGAGTACATCAACTCCTCTCTGGCCGCTGGGATCATCCGCCCCTCCTCGTCACCTGCTGGTGCCGGATTTTTCTTTGTGGAGGAGAAGGATGAGTCACTGAGGCCATGCATTGATTACAGGGGTCTTAATGACATAACCATCAAGAACCGTTGCCCACTCCCACTCCTCTCCTCCGCCTTCAAGTTGCTGCGGGGAGCAACCATCTTCATCAAACTAGACCTGCGCAATGCTTACCACTTGGTCTGGATCCAGGAGGGTGATGAGTTGAAGACGGCTTTCAGCACCCCCACTGGACATTATGAATACCTGGTGATGCCCTTCAGCCTCACCAACGCCCCAGCCGTCTTCCAGGCCTTGGTGAACGATGTGCTGAGGGAGATGTTAAACAGGCATGTGTTCGTCTACCTAGATATTTAGATTTTCTCCCAGTCTCGAGAGGAGCACATTCACCATGTCCAAGCAGTCCTGCAACGCCTTCTTGAGAATTTGCTGTTTGTGAAAGCAGAGAAGTGTGAGTTTCACTCATCTGTCTCCTTCCTAGGGTACATCGTGGGACAGGGTTCTGTGCAAATGGACCCTGCCAAGGTGTCAGCTGTTACATCCTGGTCCGTCCCTGACTCCCACAAACAGCTGCAACGGTTCCTGGGATTCGCCAACTTCTACCGGAGGTTCATCCGTGGCTATAGCACCATGGCCACCCCACTCAGGCCCTAACCTTGTCGAAAGTGCTGTTCCAATGGTCCCCCCTCAGCAGAGGAGGCCTTCCAGACCCTTAAAGCCCGGTTTACATCCTTCAAGTCCCTGACCCCGAGAGACAGTTTGTTGTGGAGGTGGATGTATCCGATTTTGGGGTAGGAGCCATCCTATCCCAGTGGACAGCGAACGACCAGAAGCTCCATCCCTGCGCCTTCTTTTCTAGGCGGCGCTCACCGGCTGAAAGAAACTACAACATTGGTAACCGAGAGCTGCTGGCAGTAAAGTTGGCATTGGAAGAATGGCGCCACTGGCTGGAGGGGACCAGTCTGCCCTTTCTAGTATGGACAGATTACAAAAACCTGGAGTACATCCAGTCCGCTAAGAGACTGAACTCTCGACAGGCTAGATGGTCTCTGTTTTTCACACTCTGTTTTTCACACATTCAGCTTTTCCCTCTCCTACCGGCCGCCATCCTGACGGTGGTGGATCGGTTCAGCAAGATGGCCCACTTTATTCCCTTGCCCAAGCTCCCCTCAGCCAAAGAGACTGCTGAGCTTGTGCTATTCCATGTTTTCCGGCTCCATGGTCTCCCCATGTCTGTGTTCTGGAGGGAGTTCTGCACACTCATTGGGGCCACAGTCAGTCTGTCGTCTGGTTTCCATCCACAGTCTAACGGCCAGACGGAGCACAAGAACCAGGAAATTGAGACTGCTCTACGATGCTTCGTCTCCAAGCATCCTTCGTCTTGGTCCCTGCAGCTCATGTGGGTGGAATATGCCCACAACTCCCTGATCAGCTCTGCCACTGGATTATCCCCATTCCAGTGTGCCTACGGTTTCCAACTGCCATTGTTTCCGGCACTGGAGAAGGAGGTTTCCTGCCCCTCAGTCCAGGCCCTCGCTGCCGCCATACCTGGGCTGAAGCCAGAACAGCCCTCCTCCGCTCTGCCAACCGGTACTCCACAGTGGCCAGTCGGCGCTGTCTACCCAGGATCTACCCTTGCGGGTAGAGTCTAAAAAAGTTGGCACCCAGGTTCATTGGCCCATTTGAGATTGAGAAGGTCATCAATCCTGCAGCGGTGAGGCTCAAGCTGCCCCGATCCATGCGGGTCCACCCATCATTTCACGTATCCAAAGTGAAGCTGGTTCGAGAGAGTCCACTGGTTCCTGCTGCTCAGCCTCCACCACTGCCACGCTTTGTTGATGGAGGTCTTGTATACTTGTATACACTGTTCGCCGCCTGCTTTGTTCCCACCGCCATGGGAGAGGCCTGCAATACCTGGTCGACTGGGAGGGCTACGGTCCGGAAGAAAGATCCTGGGTCCCAGCTCGACATATTCTGGATGCTCATCTCATCAGAGATGAGGGGGAGATTGAAATGGACATACCTGACGACTATTTTTTAAAACCTGACAAACATATGCCCAGAGACAATGGTGTAAACTCATGTTTAATCCCCTTAAATTTTATTGGTGTATTTGTCTGACCTCTTCCTGTAGAAACTTACACCAGTGTCTTCGGGACTTTACAAACCCACCCCTCTCTTTACACCGGTGTCCTGTTTTTTTTATACCAGTAAGTTCTGGGTTTTTCAGAGCTCTTTTTTTTTTTTTTTTTTAACTGACACTTATAGCAGGTCAGATAACAGTCAAGCATGATCTGACACCCACCTGAGCCACATCATCAGTGCTGGAGCTGTGCCGTCAGTCCCGTCATCCTTATCAGTTCATTCTACTAACCACCAGTGTACTGTCCCCTAAATAGCGTGGCCTATTCTGCAGTGGCTTCGGCTTACGCTGCTGCCTCCTACTCAATCAGGTCATCTGCAGGCCAACCATGGTTTTTTCTACACAGTTTCTCTCTGTTACACATTTCACTACTACAATGTTAACAACACTTAGTGTGTACGTTCAGGACATAATGCAGGATTTCTCCACTGAGTTTAATCAGAATTGATCAAAGAGAACTTGTCTTATGAGCTAATATGTGATAGACCATGTCCACATTCACCAATCAATATGACACTTCAGATTCTGGTACACTTGTGCTCAGAGCATGTGCACCGGAATTGGTGAAATTCAGTCCACCAGGTTTTGAGATACATGTTTTTGGCATGGGTCAGGCTCCAAATGCTTTGAACTCAATAGGGTTCTACCCCTTTGCAATTTGAACCCTAAAAATCCCTACTTTCCTCCACTATCATCCTCCCATTTTTCCATTTTGGCCTCATGTCCCCCAGTACATCTTCTTCATATCCTCCAATATCTCCTTCTTTCCTCCACTCCCTCTACTACCTTGTCCCTTAGTCAACCTCTTCCATTACTCATCTATCCTCTCCTTTACATCACAGTTTCCTCTCTTCCCTACTACCCTTTCCTTCCTCCTCTTCCTACTGCCTTCTTTCTCTACTTCTCCTTTGCTACATCCTCCTCTCCTCTGTTATTTTCATGTTTCCTTCATTGTCTCATCATATCTTCCCTTACCACTTCTTTTTCTTTGCTTTCCATATTACCTATACTAGCTCATCCTTTTCTTTGAGTTTGATTAATTATACCGTGTACTTAGACTGCTTCAGATAGTGAATCAATAACAGACATTTGATGATGGAGTAACTAAATTGTCCCAAAAGGCATCACATCGCCCTCCATTCAATCTCGCCCTCTTTAAGTTACAAACTGGAGGAGGAGGAGGAGGAGGAGGAGGAGGAGGAGGAGGAGGAGTGAAAAACCTTTGGGACACAGCCCATGTCTTAAACTACTGTATAACAACAAAAGTCCTTATAGCAGTGAGACAGCAGGAAGCACACACCTCCACACAGTTCTCTTGTTGAATTGTCCTTTGAGAGATAAGTCACTGATGACTCATCTTGGATTCAGCAGAGAAGTGGCTTTTTTTCTTTTCTCTCTTCATTCTCGCCACTGTGCCAAGCAATGAAATCTTACCATGACACACACAGAAAGAAGACTTTGCAGCAGTTACTGTTTGTTCAATGATTTTCATTTTGTTTGGAGCGCAACATAAGGGGTTTTCATTCATTCATGAAAAAGCCTTACTTTAGTCGAGAACTTTAATTAGATTTATTTATAATTCTCTACAAGTTACAGTATGGCACATTTGTTCATTGTTGTGTTTTTAAATATACAATAGTTAACAACTGGAAAAATGTTCATTGTGATTTTCCGGAAAGGGCCATTATTAAAGGGGTACTGTTTTTACTCATCAAAGTCTGATTACACAACCTGGCAAGTAGTACTGCATATGTCAAAAAAGTAGTTTAAAGCCTTCAGTGTGTCTCAAGGGAGCTGTGTCAAGTCTGATAAACGTCCTCAAGTTATGTCACTTGAGCAGCATCGGTTGGGGCTGAAGATTACATGTTTGAAAATGGAAAAAATTTGAGTTGGAGTTTACCAACTCCTCATCTCTGCTAGAGGCTCCAGGCTACATTAGCTGCTACTAGCATAGCACACCAGAATCTCCAACCAAAATGTCGATGGTTGAGTTGCATTGTGGGTGATGTAAGTGTCAGGTTTTGGCAAGGAAGAAGAATGTGTGGAGTAAAAAAGATGATTTTTTTTTTTTAAAGAACTCTCCATTGTAGGTTCAACAGTGTTATAGGAGTGCAATGCTGAGTGTGTGGAGGAATATAAAGGATATGTCCTCACAAGTAAATTAGTAGAAGTTTGACAGAAATTCTTAACGCAAGGTCCACTGGATTTCTTCTGGAGCTTTAAGCCACATATCGTGGCCATCTTCAGCTGCCAAAAAGAAGACTTTACAATTCAGTCACATGATAACATGTATTATGGGGGGAGATGGTAATCGCTGCCTTCCAGTGTGATTGTCCTCTTTGATCTTTCTCCAGCTTAATATAATTATCAATTCTTATAGTTAACAATGGCAAAGTGTCCTTCTATGTTATGCCTACATACATACATGGTGACTGACATAAAGCTATTTAATTCCTGAGGTCACTTTGTATTCCTCTACCTCCACCAAGTGGCTGAATCATCTCATCTGCTTGTCATCGGTTTAGAAGAAATTAATCAAGACTTGGTTTTACTATACTGGCTTGGTCACATTTTAAACTGACACAGTACACAGGCAACATGAAGTGAACAGTGAATGGAGGGTCAGTGTTTGCAATTTATATTATGAGCAGCATGGAGGGTCTAAACTGAATTGTCAGCAGTGTGTGGACCCCTGAATGTTACCCCAAAATGTGATAGTTGAACATGTCCACCAGATGTTAGAAAAGAGTGAGGTCCAACAATGATGTTGGCTGGTCAGGCCTGGCTCAAAGTTGGCAATCCAGTTCATCCTAAAGGTGTTGACTGGGGCTGAGGTCAGAGCTCTGTGCAGGCCAGTCAAGTTCTTCCACAGCAAACTGGAAAAACCATTTCTTTATGGAGCTGGCTTTGTGCACGGGGACATTGTCATGTTGAAACAGGAAAGGGACAAAAGCACTCTCTTTAAAAGTGTAATTGTAAGATGTCTCTTAAGAGCTAAGGGGCCTAGACCAAACCTGGGAAAACAGACCAAGGCCTAAGGTATAGAAGTGTTAGTTTCTATTAAATATAAAGCAAAAGTTGCAAGAATTTTGGTTATTTCAAATGAGAGATTCCTGTGTTTGTTTATGTGGGAGCTTTTCCCACTGGTTTGAATCAGGTGGGGCTATTGCTAAATGATGTCACGTATTTCCATGCACCAGTCAGGATTTAGCAGTATTTGAATCAAAATGAAAGATACAATCAGATTGCATAATGGGAAGTACAATTAGCAGTGTTTTTGGAGCTTGACCGACACTAGCAATTAACTGGGAATCCACATCACAAGTGAGATTTCAGCACTGCTAAAGTGTCCAGCCATTCAGTCCACACTGATTCCAACCTCTGTCACTATCCTCAGAATAGCTGGGCACACAGTTGGCAATACCTGTTTTGTGATCAAATAATTTTTTTTTTAATTTGTTTTTTTTTGTTTCTTGTTGTTTTTTTTGGCGGGGGGGGAATTGCCTTTTCTGAACTTTCAGCCAAGTTCACTATGAAATGCAGTCAACAGATTCCACTCGAATTTATATTTACAATAAAACACAACCTAATATATAGCACACTGCCTATGTTCATTTTCTTTTATATATTTGTATATTCATATACATTTCATTTTTAATGCAGTGCAGTGACATCCATATATATAAGGAGCCAAAACTCCATAGAGGTAGCACAATTGTACAACATTAAACTGTCCTATAAAATATGTACTTTCCCATCAGACTAACCAAATATAACAAATAAACAAAATAAGCTTTCATCTCTGAGACCAAAATGTATCTTCCATAAGGCATTACACAGTTTACATCAAAACTCTACAGAGATATCAGAGCCAGCAGTGAATTACCAAAGAGCTTGCCAAGATAAGACTGTTCTTCCTGGTATGACGACAAACACTGAGACTGAACAGGTCATCTTGGGACCCGGGCTGAAGACATCTACTTGGATAAGTGAAAACGTTGAGCTGCTGGTGACACTGAATGAAAATCACCAAGTCAAAAGAGACAGTGAGACAATGGATATCTGAACAAAATTTTGGTTCATGCAGTTGTTGAGATATTACATTTTATAAAATTTTCCTGAAAGCTTATTAGAAAGTGGGACAATATCACTCTCTATCAATGATTTGACCATTAATGACTCACCAGCCAAAGAAATTTAGCCTAACTCATCTTTAAAACATTAGAGAATGATTGACTAACCATTCACAAAGTCGTTAGTTACAACAACCTTTACAAAGGTTGACTTATTAGAAAAAAGTTGTACCCTGAGATTTAAGCTCTAAAAGGTATAACTCAATAAGAGTTCATTCCAGGTGTCTCTGTGTCTAAATTAGTCTGTTCTAGTGGTTTTCCCCAGGGACTGGGCTTTATTCACAGCATGCCACTGCTCTGGCCCACCTGTCTGTGCTTATTGGTTCAGCCGATGTGTGTTGAAAGGTTGTACAGGAGCAGCAGTCAACCATGTCCACAGTGATAGCTGCCACAGAGCTGTTGTTGACAGTGACAGTTGCCATTTAACTGCTCCAACACACCCAGTCCACCTTATTAAGCTTCGCTCCTCAGTCTGGTTCAGTCAGGATCTGAAAAACAAAGGACAAAAGTTAATGGTGGCAACAAAGCAGGATGGGTTCAGCAGAAAATCAAAGCACACCTTTTTGTTGTTGCAGAAAAAAAGACAAAAGGCACCACTTGTGGTTTTGTGTTTCTTTCAGCAGCATTTTGCAGGTCAGTGTGCTGCCATTGGTTGAAAACTGCACCTGAACTTCAGTATATTGTTAATGTCTAACTCCTTTCCATAGTTTGTGGCCCTAGATTCAAACTGACACTGTATAAATAAGCTTACTAAAGGGAACTATAGAAATTATTATAGAAAAACCATAAAAAAGTTGTATTCTCTCAAAGTAGAGATATTCTTCTGTCAAACACCAAATTGATCATGAAAGTTAATTCCTGACTTCGGACATAATAGATACAAATATCTAAACGCAGGGTCAACTTACTAACCTTTTTCAGGAGATAACCACATATCATGGTCTGAGGCAGCAGATCGAGGTTGCTCAGTTAAATTTTGGTGTTCATTCTCTAGAAAGATTCTTTCTGAGAGATCACCCAGTGATTGTTGGAGTGATTTAATTGTTGATTTGATTGTTGATGATACATATTGCATGTGTTGTATGGCTATGATGGTAGTGTGTTGTCACTTAGGCACCTGGACTCCTGCATCAAGGACCACATTGAAAACAAGTCTTGGATTTCACTGTGTTGTCCTTCACATTTTGCAGATATGTGTGACCGGGGGTCCTCTCTCTCATTGTGTCAAATAAACTAAACTAAACTCGTAAATCATGTGTTTGTTACTCCTTTTCAATGGTGTAAATATCCCACTATTGTTTAGTTTTTTACCAATTTGTTAAGATGTAATTGTCATGTCAACTCCTGCTGTTTCTCTAGAGACACATCAGTTTCTGAGACATCAATGTTTGAGTGTTCTTTGTGCCATGAAGTGCCTGCAATTGTGCACATATTGAGCATATTCAATTCTAATTAATTAATTAATTAATTATCTGCATTCAACAACTCTATTTTTCTGCCTCAAATTTTTCTTTATAGTGCTGGAGAAAAACATTACCAGATCATTTGGAAATACCCATGGGACCATAAATATCCAGGGCAAATCTAATTCCAATCTAACCATACAGTTTAACCACTGAACTAACCAACAGACCAGACCATCACCAAAAAAACCTAGACACAAAAACTAAGCACTGTATTTCCATTCTCTCTCTCTGCCAGGTTCCTGTTTAGGGTTATAGTAGTTTGCAGACTATCCCAGCATGCATTGTTTGGAAGGCAGTCTCTAATGAACTATTTTCCTGTTGTGTTGTTTCAGACTGACCTTTGACCCTTGAGAGATCCTGGGAGTGGTTCCAGGAGGGGAGGGGCCAGCCCTGGTCCAGGGATGGACATGGAAAGCTACCCAGGGGGGAGCACCTCGGGACCCAATAACACAAACTGCACCAGCCAGCCTGCCCACAGCTTGCAGGCAGTCCAGTTCACAGAAGGGATGGTGGTGGTGGTGGTTGTCCTCGGCCTCCTCACCCTCCTCACTGCGCTCATCAACGGTGCCGTCATCGTTGCCATCTGCACCACCAAGAAGCTCCACCTCCCCGCCAACTACCTCATCTGCTCTCTCGCCGTCACCGACTTCTTGGTGGCACTCCTGGTGATGCCCATCAGCATCCTCTACATCACCATGGAGACATGGTCCCTGGGTCAGGTGGTGTGCGAGATGTGGCTTAGCATGGACATGACCTGCTGCACTTGCTCCATCCTGCACCTATGCGTCATCGCCCTGGACCGGTACTGGGCCATCACCAAAGCTATTGAGTACGCTCGCAAGAGGTCAGCCCGCCGTGCAGCCATCATGGTGGCAATAGTCTGGGTCATCTCAGTTTTCATATCCATGCCACCCTTATTCTGGAGGCAGAGGCCCAGCAGCAGCCTGCAGCAGTGCACCATAGAGCACAACCACCTGGGATACACTATATACTCTACTTTGGGGGCATTTTACATTCCCATGTTCATCATTCTTATTTTATACTACAGGATTTACAACGCTGCCAAAACTCTATACCAGAAGCGCGGCTCTTCTCGGCACCTCAGCAGCCGCAGCATGGGCAGTCAGAACTCCGTAGACCATTGCCGTGTCTCCCACACGTTTTGTGTGTCAGACTTGTCCAACTCAGACCCCACTCTGGCTACTGACAAACTTAACACCACCATTCGCATCCCATCATTTGAGACAGACGTGGATGGGCAGGACGAGAAGAACCAGATATGTACCTCACGTGAGAGGAAAGCAGCACGGATCCTTGGCCTCATCCTCGGGGCCTTCATTATCTGCTGGCTGCCTTTCTTTTTAAAGGAGCTTCTGGTGGGTCTGCAAGTGTTACAGCCATCTCAGCTTATCTCGGACTTCCTGACTTGGCTGGGTTACATCAACTCTCTCATCAACCCCCTGCTGTACACCAGCTTTAATGACGATTTCAAACTGGCTTTTAAAAAGCTACTCAAGAGAAAGGAGCATGCTTAGGTCTGAGGTTTAAAACGTTAAAAAAAAGGAATGTATACACCTTTAACTTACTTGCAGTCTGTCTACTGGCAATATGGAGTGTGATGTTGTGCTTTTCAAGTGAAAAAGTTACATCTCAACAATGTATTCTCTGAGGGTGATCGATATATCGGCCACCGATTGTTAGCCGGACAATATTAGTTCTAAATATTTTGATCGCAGGGCTCTATTAGGGCCAATTAGAGACCCGATCAGTTGACGCAAAACACATAAGACAATTTCTATGTTTTCATTAGTGTATGATCACCTGAAACTAAGAATCGTTGTGATTTTGTTACCTTAGAATGAGCCCTTCATATCTACATACAGAGCTGGTCCTCTGTCACAGAGGTTTCTACATGTTTCTACAGTTGTCCAGAATGGACAAACCACTGGCTCTAGACAGGGCCTTTTGCATTTTCATGCCGACCACTGTACGCTCTCCTACACGCTAGTTTTGGAGGGGTGAGGAGAGGGTTGTGCAGTTGGTTGCAGTCTTTTAAAGAAATCCTTAATTTAATGAGAGTGTCTGATTAAAGTCTTGCTACGCAGCCTCTGACACAGTAAAACAAAAAAATAGTTTAGAATGGACGCTGTGTTTAAATTGTGTCTTTAAGAGAGAGTGTGGAATATGTTGCACATGTTGCCTGCCAATAAATAAACAGTTGTCAACTCATGATACTTTCTCTTCATTTTAATACTATACAATGTTGTTAAGAGTAGTTCAATAAATAAATAATACTACATGATAAATAAAATGCTTCAAATAGACCAAGTGATTGGTGATCAGTGATTAGTGATCGTATCGGCTGATACTGCTTCCAGCGAACAATGTTCCTCCCATACATCCTGATTGGAGGTGCTGGAGTGTTTGAGGCAGAGAGTAACTACAAAAAACGCTAATGTTATCATGACTTTTGGTAGTAAGGATAAAGGTTGGGATTATGGCGGCATGGAATGGCAGAAGGTGGCACTCAAAAGAAAAAAAAAAGGAAAAGTAGAATTGGTAGTAATTTTAGCAGCTCTGCAGAGTCTGATGGTCAAGACAAGCTAGAGCATATCAAAGCAATCCAAAACAATGACTGGAAAGCTGAAGCTCGAAAAGGATGTTGGCAAAGTAAAGTTTGCAAAGTACCTTAACAAGTGCATACGCAGTGAGTAAAGAACAACATAATGCTCTACAGAAAATGAATATCCTGGGTGGTAAAAAAGTTCAAACCCATGTACCTGGCTCAGCTGCTAGGCATGGGGGAGTCATATGTCGAGTACCACTGTCTCCATAAAGGATATTAAAACAGACTGAGAGGAGGACCCAGAACTATGAGAAGTGCTTGATGCTAAACGTATTACTACTGAAAGAAATGGAGAAAGAGCAGAAATGTTATCAGTAACTATCATCTGTAAATATGACCTACCAAGGAAAGCAATACATTCATATGTAAAGTGGTTTACAATGGATAAGAAAGAATGAGATAATCGAAACAATCGAGTATAGAACAATACAAGCAACGATGAACCCTTTCACATATGATTTTTGTAGTGATTAGACTAGTAATGGTACTTAACATCTTTCAGTGCAATGCCAGAAGTTTAATAGTAAATAAACAGGAACTTAAGAAGGATTTAAATAACAAACCAGATGTAATATGCAGTCAAAACACATGGCTGAGACCACATCTAGATTTTGTTATGGCAGGATACAATTCAGTCAGACATGATGAAGTAATTAAGGGGGTGGCTGTGTCACATTCATTAGCATACAGAGGGATAAATGCGTCAGGTGGATATGAATGAAGCTTGTATGTATAAACAATGGTAGAGGAACAAGATTAGATATAAATAGGAATAAGATGTCATGTATTAATTTAACATTGGTTCTGCAAATATATATGTGAATGGAACATATACAATGATAACATAGATAGTGACCATTTCCCAATTTTGTGTACAATAAATACTGATAAATGTACCCAAAAAAGTGCTCCTAAATATAGATGGTGCTTTCAAAAGGCTCAGTGGGACACATTTAAAGAATGCTGCAGTGAATTAGCTAGCAACATTAAAATTAATGGTGATGTGGACAAATTCACTGGTACATACAATATATGATAACTGAAGCTGTCTCAGAAAGTATACCTAAAACTGTGATAACAGGGAATAAGAGAATTGTGCCATGGTGGAATGATGAGTGTAGCTTGACTATTAAAGAAAGATATAGTGCTCTCAGAAACATCAGAAACATCCTGTATGGATAATTTGATAGAATATAAAAGGAGAGCCAAAGCAGGAAAAATAATTAAAACAGCTAAAAGAAATACCTAGAGACGGTTTTGTTCTTCCACTGGAAGAGAGAGAGATATGGGTCATGTATGGAATATGGTTAAAAAGATGAGTGGGAGAAGGATAAATAACCAAATACCAGTACTTGCAGATGGAGACAATTATCTATAAAAGATATGGAAAAAGCCAACCTTCTAGGAAGTCTAAGCCAGTGTTCACAGTGGAAATCACCTTACTGATATACATAAACAAAGGAAAGAAGAATTCATATAAGATAATGAAAAAGTGCATGGTAAAAGGTAGAAAACAGCTCAGCTGTGGGTATGGAATTCACCTTGAGGGAAATGAGAAGGGCATTAGAGGGCAGCAGGTATTCTGCCCCGGGACAAGATCAAGTATGTTATGCCATGTTCAGACAATTACCAGAGGAAGCATTACACATAGTGTTGAAACTTTTCAAGAAGGATGTAAAAATGATTTTTTACAGGTTATCAAAGTCAAAAAGACATTTGTTGTGTTTAGTAAAGGAAGAGCCACAGCTGATGCTCAAATTAAAGAAAGACCCTTAACATGAAGGAAGTGATGGTTATAGTTTTCTTTGAGACTGAGAAAGATGATTCCTTGTGGAGAGAAGGCTACATATAGGTGGAAGGTTATATGACTGGATCTTGGATTTTTTTAATGAAATAGAACATTTAAAGTTAAGGTAGAATCAGAAATCTCAGGCAGTTTTAACATTATAAACTGGATACCACAAGGCATCAGTCCAATTCTAGATAGTCATCACTGTACACAGATGGTGGAACAATAATCATATATGTTGAAATATAAACAGAAAGCAATAGTTAATGTAGACATATGGTCTTATGATTGGGAATTCAAAATTTCAGTAGAAAAATCCTGCTATATGCCGGTCACTTAAAAGAAAATAGGTAATGGGCAGGAGTCAACACTATATAGCTTGGTTCATGGATTAAGGAAAAACATACATGGTGGTAAATTTGATGAGGTGTGTGGTCGGATTTTAACTGATTGTTGAATCCAGTGAATTGCCATTGCATTTGAGGAGAACTGAATAATCACTGACATATTGGATAAGATTTCAGGAAGGGGGAAATGGAAATTTAGCATCAACTGTTCTGCAGGAGTGTTGGGAGTACAGAACATTTTCTGGCAAAGATTTTGGCAGGGGCATTAAAAAGAAACTGAAACAGAACAAATTAGATATTATACAGCAGCATTAGCAGCATATAGCAGCATTTCACCATGGATATTTCCACAATCCAAAGTAAATCTTCAAATATTACAAAAGAGGAGAGAGTGGATGGAGAGGGATTCTAATATGGGGTATTTGGTTCAAGAATATTTGAAGAAGGACTACTATAATTATCAAAATATTTTTACAGATAGATCTAAACACTCAAACAATAAGCATGTAGGAGTGGGCATATACATTACAGAATCTGACAAAAGAATTTAAGAGAGAGATTAGAGATAGATGCTAAAAGTGCATCAAACAAACATGAAAAGATTAGATTAGATTATTTTTGGGGGTGGGGGGTCAGAAGAAAAATCAATAATTCATCTCGGACATCTTGGCAGGAAATCAAGGGTAGAGATTATTACAAAATTCAAAAGCTACTTTACATGTTATGAAGAAGACAGTGTCAGTTAAATGTGACACTTGTAACTGTAAGTAATCTGTTGAACATGTGCTGATGGGATGTAGGCGGTTCAGTGTACAAATAGAAAGACTGGAGGATGGCGGGTAGTGTGCACCAAATGTCTCTTAGGGACAGAGGACCAACAATTACACTCTCAAAGGGCTTTATTTAAATGTTTAGACGAAACATGTTTAAAATCCAGAATATGACTTCTTTATGAAGTCCTGATGTTCCATACTCCGGTACAGTGGGTGGCGGCGTGCGCCTTTACGTGGGTTTGTACCATAGCCTATGTAGGTTTGTAGCGGTTTGTAGATGTAGTCCGCCAGTAAAAACAAAGAAGAAGAACAAGAGGAAGTCATGACAGTATTTGCGTCACTGCACATCGCGGTACGCTGCATACGTAGCTACGCGGTAGTGGTACGCGCTGGAGCAGGGTGTGAAGATGGCGGACGAGGAGGCCGAGCAGGACCATAGTCCTGGGAACGGTATTAGTGGAACGATTTGGGAACTCAGACAGCGGTTGCAAGAACTGCAAGAAGTCGTGGTTAGAGAAAGCGGCGACTCTCCGGCCCAATCCTCTTCTGAGTACTGCCAGGAGTTTTGTAGGGTGAGTTATTTTCCTGCACATATTTAGCCAACAAGCGAGCCAGCTAGCATTAATAATAACGGTACGTTCTGACTCCTGGGTGACCTGAGGAAAGGTTTGATTTCAAAGCCGAACTATGCTTTATTGTGCAGGGTAGTTGCCATTAGCGTTCTGTCCAGTTGCAGCATGAAAGCATGTTCCGTGGTGAGCGTCAGACCTCGGCTGAGAACAGCTCTCACATCTGACCGCTGCCAGGGCTAGCTCTTGTAGCTCCCAGCACGCTAGCTGATAGCTGCAGGGGCTAGTTGACTGTTATGTTGTTGGCGTTAAAGTTCCTTTTGGTATATCTAGTTATCTATCGTAGACTGGCTCCAACATACTGATGCCAGCCTGTTTCTGTGTTTGGTTCAGGGTGGCAACAATTCCCAGTTCGTCGGTAGTAAAAACAACCAAAACAGTTGTACCTGCAGTTAGCCTAAGGTTAGCCTTTAGCCTGGTATGTTTGGCTACAGGCGCGTGCACGCGAGAATCATCTCTCTGATTGTCTGAGGCGCTAACGAGACGTTAGCCCCGGGGCTAGCAGGATGAATTGCTCTTGCTTTGTTATGGGTTTTGTTGTTGCCAGTGCCTCACATCTTACTGTCAACAACAACGTGGCGAATTTAAGTTAACTATCAGTGTAAATGTAGCGAATTTTATCAAACTTCTCCAGAGAACGACAAGGTTTGTGAGGTTTTCCCGCGATGATTTTCGCGTGTGTGTACGTGCCGAATCGAACATACGCTTTCGCAGAACAGGCATTCCGTTTTCCACCACAGTTGCGTTAAAAAAAAAAAAAAAACACAAACCACAGCCAGTCTACCTTGAGTTCTGCACGTTGCCAAATAGTAAGCGATCTGCACAATTCAGTGGCTTGAGATGTGTACATCGTGTGATCATATGAGAGTCCGTGGAGGGCGGATCTGCACCAAGCGTCTCGACTCCCATTGTAGTGTTCTTCTTGGTTAGTGGATCAGGTGAAATGAAATGTGTCCACTGTGTCCAGGAACGTCACCAAGTGAGACACTGTAGCTGCAGTTGAACAATATTACTTCAATCGGATTAATATCTTTCTGATTCCAATTTAACAGTTTACATGGGTCACATGGGTCACAGTGATCTGATAAGATGTGTGTTTACACGCCCCCCAAGCATTTAGTCCCAATATAAGTTTTTAGACAGTGGTTCCGCCTGTTGGGAAGAAAATGTAACAGAAGAAGAAGAGGTGGTTCTACTTCTGCCTGTTTTTTAGCCTACCTTTTAGCCCTTGACCATCAAGGCATTTAGTAATGCTTAAATCTTTGAAGGTCTCCAACAAACAAGTCATAGCAGCCACAAACCAGCTTCACTCTGATACCGCCATCAGGCCAGTCTCTTCCGATATGAGGTGGTTACATGAGGGGTTTTTATTCTGATTGGGCTATTCTGACGTGGAGTATAAGGGTCTATGTAAACACAGCTAGTGTTGTGGCAGTAAAATTAAAATATGTACTAATCTATAAAACACAGATTAGTACATATTTTAATTTTAAAATATGTACTAATCTGTGTTCTCAAAAAGTAAATTGGTAGTATGGTGTGTTGCAACTTTATTTGTGTCACTGTGGTTACTGTAATGACTCATTTTATTTTAATATTAAAAGTTAGTTAAAATTACTCTCTGTGATTTCTCACCCACATAAATAAAATTGTTCAACCAGAGTAGACTCATCATATGCATGTGCACACAACAAACAAGGTGGTAGAGTTTTTGACCTCAACCAGGACGAGTCTGGAGTTAAACCCAAATAATGAGGTTTCTTCAGCAGAAATCTACCTGTGCTAACTAGGTGTTATTTTAATGCATTTACCTGTTTAAGAAAACCAGTTTTCTCTATCACATAACATTTCATTGCAAAAGAGTGAATCAATTTTATTTCTCTAGCGCAAAATCATAACAAAAGTTATCTCAAGACACTTTTCAAATCGAGTAGGTCAAGACCATAATCTTTAAAGTATTATTTACAGACCCAACAGTTCCCACCATGAGCACTACTTGGCGACAGTGGAAGGAAAAAGTCCCTTTTTAACAGGTAGAACCTCGAGCAGAACCAGGCTCTGGGTGGGCGGCCATCTGCCTCGACCCAGTTGGGTTGAATGTGCAAAGGAGAGGGGAGAGAGACCAGGAGGAGAGACAACAAATCAGATTAATAATAATAACTTCAGCGATGAGTGTGGAGCAGGAACATAGGGGCAGTAGACGGCCAGCAATCACAGATCCAGACTCTACAGCTCCAGATGAAGAGAAACATGCAGAAAGTGAGAATGCAAAAAGCACAAAAACTACTGGGAAGAAGTGGAATTAGTAACATTTATTAAAATATAATAAAAAAGAACCACTGTAGCTATGACTGGCCTTGAAAAGCATTCAAACTTCTTGTGGAGATGTTAAATATTCTTGTCTTCGTGATGTAGGAAATTTACTGACCTGCTGATGGACCTTGCAGGTGTATAAAATCACTTGCCAAAACTTTTACTGTACATAGATGATCTCCATTCAACCCTAATAATAATACTAATAATAATAACAATAATAATAATAATAATCATAATCTGCTACGGGGATGCCACAGTTAAGAAATTAATACACTTGTGACAACACCGGTGTTTCCCACTACACCTGTACTTTTACCAGGAAAGGTAACAGACACCTCCCTACTGGTTAAATCTATAAGCAACATAAACCACCATGCTCTGAATAGACACGTAACAAACACTAACAAAAAGTAGCATTTGGAAGATAAACCGTAAACTTAACAAACTAAGTACTTAGTCCAGCACTGGGCATGGTTGGAAATGTGGGCTGTCGCTACAGTATCTGTAGAGTGCTTACTTTGACCTTTTTGAAGTTAGATCTTAAGATCTTCCCCTTACTTTGAACAAAACAAATGTGAAGAAGGTTGGTTCATAATTATTTTTATTATATTTATTTATTTCATGAAGAAAACAACAATAAAGCAGTGCAATGACAAACTTGTTTATATTAAACGTAATTAACCCACCACCATCATCTTGTCTTGTCGGTCAACTGTCCTTGCTCTTGTCACATTAGGGTTAGTGAAGGGAAATCTGTCTCCTGCTACTCAAGGCTGCGACTCTGACTCTGCTACTGTACAGCGCAGACACTTTTTTTTTTTTTACATTAACACGCTTAGTATTTGAGATTTTTTTTTAATTTGATGAACATGGGCACTAAGAAGCAAAAATTAAGTAAATGGGTTTTATTTCCCTTTTTAAAAACAAAAGCAAAACAATCATGTATGTTGTATACTATCTTTGAAAACAATTTGGTGCGCCATTCATGAATTAGATGTAACAGTAAATAGATTCTCAGACACATGGTCAGCAACAATACGATGCAATGTTTTTCCCAATCTTTAACTGTCTGTTTGGATTGCCGGGGCCTACTCTCGCCTCAGTTTCCTATTCTTAGCAGACAGAAGTGGAACCTGCTGTGGTCTTCTGCTGCTGTAGCCCCACCTCAAGGTTCCTGGTGTTCAGAGATGCTTTTCTTATAGCCCTGTTGTGATACATGGTTATTTGAGTTACTGTTGCTCACCTGTCAGCTTGAACCAGTGTAGCCATTCTTCTCTGACCTCTTATTTAGTCACATGGTGTTTTTGCCCACCGGACTGATGCTAACTGAATGTTTTTGTTATTTTGTTATTTGCATCATTCTCTTGAAACTCCAGAGACTGTTGTGCATGAAAATCCGAGGAGATCAACAGTTTCCTAGATACTCAAACTACCTGTCTGGCACCAACAATCACTCCACGGTCAAAGTCACTTAGATCGCATTTCTTACCCATTCTGATGTTTGGTCTGAACAACAACTGAACGTCTCAACCATTCCTGCATGCTTTATGCATCTAGTTGCTGCGACATTGGCAGATTAGATATCTGCATATCTAATCACTAGGAGTGTCAGGATTCGATATGATTTTCAGTTTTAAGATCATGATTAGTTTTTCGATTTCAAACTTTCAAACTGTTTTTGTTTTTCTATATTTTCCTTTATTCTTAAAGAGCGCATTATTGGTTTATGCCCTGACAACTGTCAACATTTAAAAATTCTTATTTCAAGTGTGACATAACTGCCATATTTTTTTATACTCTACCACGCTAAGGCTTTTTGGTCACATTTAAATTATTTATTTAAAATGTAATAACAATCTCAGTTTTTTTCAGTTAACACAGATTCCATCAGTTAATTCATGCTTGTGCCATTTTCCAGGCTGGTCCTTACCCTTGCCCATGAGGAATGGAGCTACACCATGATAGTAACAAAACGTGAATATACACCATATTAAGAAAAAAAAAATCTGAATAAAGTCTGAATGGCTAACATACCCTCCAGCAGCAGATGTTCTAGATTCCGCCATATGTCTCTTTTGGTCAGCTAGCCCAGTTGTTAGTGTTGTTGACTTGGCAATGTGCGTCCATGAATTTTGGGGACGACGCTCCTGAAGGGGCACCGACGGGACCATTCAAGGTTTTAAAAACAAGCAGTACAACCTTGTAATCAATTTTAAAAGTCACAGTGAAGGAGAGCAAGGATTGGTGTGATGTTTTAGCTTCTCTTAGAACATATTAAAAGCCTGGCAGCAGTGTTCTGAATAAGTTTCATAAGAATGAATCTTCTGTATAAGATAAAGTGAGTTGAAAAAGTTGTATCTGGAGGAGATAAAAGCATGGATGGCCTGACCTGATCTTGGTTAATTGTCTCAGTTGGCAAAGCAGGACTGAACCACCTAGTCACCTGAACATCAAAAGACAGCTTATAGTTTGAGTCCAAATTAAAAACTAGGTTATGGGCATTTTTTTATTTTATATTATTAGATAAGGCACCCAGACTAGAGACTATTCTTTTTACTACTATCATTATTATTATTATTATTATTATTATTATTATTATTATTATTATTATTATTAGTGGCTAAAATTGATGTGAGCTGGAATGAGCTACACACATGAAACCCAATAACTAGAAAAGGTGTGCAATTGCTTCCCAAGAAAAGCCCAATCATCCAGATGTCACTGTAATTAAGGCCCAACGGTTACACATCTACAACTTAAAGTGCGCTACAAAAAAGGCTGCCATGCTCAAGTTGCACACAGCAACACGCATTACTGAAATTGAAATTACTACCGGCGTGACGGTGGAGTAGTTAGTACTTTCCTCAAACTTGAGGTCATTATTTACTTATATACATGGCTAAGCTCCAGAATACATCTGTTAACTTTTAACCCCTTTCTGTCAAAAAAAAAAAAGATCCGTTGGCTTCGGCCTGCTAGCTGTTCCAGGGTCCAGATTAAGGACTAAGGGTGATAGAGCATTTGCTGTACTGGCACCTCAAATCTGGAACAGAACGGTTTTCCAGTTAGTATTTGATCTGACACTGTATTTGACACTGTTTCCTCTTTTAAATCCCGTCTTCTCGTCACACATTTTTACCGACTTGCTTTTTCGCCTGACACTTAATTTTATTTACTTAGTTTTGAATATAGCTCTGCTGTGCAACCACTTAATTTTAAGTTTATTTTAATAGTTCCACCTGTCTTACCATATATGCTTTTGAATGTTTCATTTGTAAATGTATTTTATACAGTTTTTTTAATTGTGTTTTGCTGTTTCATTTTTTATATTTTGTATTGATCTGCTGTCTATGGAAAGCCCTGTGTGCTCCCAGCTTGATAAGTGCTATGCAAATGTTGTTGTTGTTGTTGTTATTATTATTATTATTATTATTATTATTATTAATATTTATTTATTATTAATAATATTTAAAATTATTATTATTAATAATAATAATAATAATAATAATAATAATAATAATAATAAGCGGAGCAGAGTGCAGAGCCACTTCTGGGACGCTTCTGTCTTACTATGGCGACGCTAGAAGGTATGAAGCTTCGATGCATTCGGATCATCTCTATAAAGAACCAAGATCATTTTAGATTTGTTTTTACTGAATATTTGAAGGTACACTGTTACATTTATATTGACATATAAAAGCATAACCTATTTTGTTGCAATTATATGTTCTTGAAATTAATAACATATTTTTCTGTTTTTTTCACATGTTGTCAAGGATATCATTATTTGAGAAATACCCTGAAATATCATGATATTATTTTTAGGGGTGTGAATCTTTGGGTATCTCACAATTTTATTCCGATTCTTGGGTGTCCGATTCAATTCAAAACCAATTCTTGGTTAAATAATTAGAAATGGGGCACTATTTTCAGAATATTGCGCCAGTATACTGTGTCCTAAACCATTCAATGGTGTCCTTAGTCCACTGAACTAGAATATAAAACTTAACTGGCAATTAAGATAAATGATCCACAGCCTTTTCTTTAAAAAAAAAAAATGTACAGCATTCATTAATGAATTAAGCAGTGGGGAGCAGCCTCTCTGCCGCACCGTCAGCTCCGGGGAAAGCCATCGCTGTACAAGATGCTGAGCATGCGCAGGGTTTCTGGGGTGACAGACTGAGCACCAAATTTTCGTTTGTTACTGCTGATCGCTGCTCCCTCCACCAACAGCGATGGTGAAGGCATACACGGCAGTGATGAGTGTAGAAAGTTCAAAATAAACCTCATGTCCCTCTCGCAAAGGTATATATTTTGTCATTAAAAAAAAAAAATTTGCAACCGCTTTTTTTTTTTGTAGATAAATTACAAATAACTCTAGCATGTACACGCTCGGGGCGTTGCTGTTCAAAATGCGTGCCGGTTAAGAATGGGACGATTGTTTGGCTGTGCCCGTTTGGAACGCATACCCATACGGATTGTTGGCTGCTTGCAAGTGTTGTCAAGAACCACGCATCTGATCAGTTTTACACCTGACACTGCACTCCCTTGGGTCCTCAGCAATACATTCACAGAGTGTGAAGTCGATCAGATGAATACTTCTCAAGATATGTGTAGGACATTCATACATACAGAGAGACACATTCTTTATATGTCTGTCTGTCTCTGCTTGACTTTCTCACTTTCTGTTTATACACAACTGACAGATATATGGAATAAATTGGCCTATGTAATTTTAAACAACACAATCACAAACAGCAGTGATAAATATAGTGGGTGGACAGTAGTTAATATCGTTTATAATAGATTATATTATAATATATAGAATACTTTTGAAAGCACCATACTTTGGAATGGGTTACTGTCATGTAATTGGAGTTTGTTTTAATGTGTTAAGTCTGTATTTTTTTCTTGGGTGTTAACAGTAGAGTTAAGAGCCCAGAGCGATATGCAGTGGGTGGACATCTGAGAGGCAGAGAGCATGCTCTGTCAACGGAGCTGTGTATGCACTTGGCTTGGTTCTCTCCCCTGCAGGTTTCCAGCCTGACAAGACTGCATTTCTTTTTCTGACCAAGGTCAGCATAAATGTTCATAATGACTAGGATCGAACATGCAGCAAAATTGAGAAGGTGATGTATCTTTTGTCAGCAGATTAAGTCATAATAAAGCAATTCATATCCAACTGCTATGCATTCATTCTGTGAATAACAAACTTCCTGACCACTATTACATAAACATCCTAAAAAAAAATGTATTTTACAAACTAAGGATCTTTAATTTATTTATTTTATTTTTTTTTAACTATGAGCCCAATCTAATGCATCTATTATCTTTGTGTGCACTGTGCAAGCCATGAGTGCATTCAAGTTATTGCCAATACAGAAATATATGTTTGAGAATTTAATAGCTGTTGGCTGAATGGTTCACATCACTGGATTTTGTTTGTGGTGTTGCCCCTCATTCTCACGCGGTCAGACAATCAGACATGTCAGCCCCCAGTGCATATGGCAGGTTTAAGTTAAACAAGATTGTAGCCCTGTAAAACCTTATTGATGTTAACAATGAACAGCTTGGGTAACACAACATCAAAATGAATCATTTCAGTTACTACTTCTGCAATGTTTTGTTTCTTGTCCAGGAAAATTGTCTCATAATTTATGTCCTCCAGTGTTTGCTGCAGTCAAGGCCTTGGTATAAACTCACTGCATTCCCTCTGGTGTTTTATTAGGACACAGTAGAGCATATTCAACACCTGTATGACTGCTGACATAGCCATAAACAGATACTATTAGTAAAAGATCAGACTTTCAATAGCCAGTAGATCAAAGAAAATTCTTTTTGATAATATGTTTGGTCAATCTGTGTACAGTCTTTTCATGTCTTTACTTGCATTTTCTGTTGAACCTTTTGTTTCTATGACACTAATTTCTTTTCATTACTGCTTGTGCTAAAAACTGTTTGTTAAACTTGTCAGTACAAACAGTCTCTTTAAATTGTGAATGACTGTGGTTCCCTCTCTATAGACTCTGCTGGAGTATGCAGGCCGCTGGAGGATAGAGGAAGAGCCTTTGCCACTGGTGGAAGTGTATATAGCTGCCCTGCTGAGTTATGCCCAGGCCTCTCCATACCTCTCCCTGCAGTGTGAAAATGTTCCTCTTGTGGTTGAGAGGCTCTCACTGTAAGTACAGTTAATTTACAGCAAATAATATATAGAGTTGATCCCATAATCAATTAGAATTATGTTCCTTCCAAGGACCACAATGGAAATCAGACTTTGGGCTTTATTGTGTTTTTATCCTTTTGAGGATCTTTATCTGGGGCATCCCTGGATTCAGGGGACACTTGTATTTTAATGATCAATACAGAATTTCAGTCAGTCAGTCAGTCAGTCAGTCCAGTCTCAAAGAATTCTGTCAAAGTTTTGGCGCTTGTGTTTAAATTGCAGGCGAATATCAATGTTTTTTGCTGATTGCTATTTGTTCTGCAGGAGTTTTGTGGAGCTTTTGCTCTCACTAAAGAAGGAAGTTCCAGATGGCTTATGGAAAGAATTTAAGTCATCTGTGCAGGTAAAGCTGATTCTCATTTTAAGAAAAAAACTTGGATACTTTTTTAAAATTGCAAAACCAACCTCAGATAGTCACATACCTTCTGCATTGTGTCTTTAAGTTGAGTCTTCCTGTTATGTGCAGTTTGCTTATAGTAAGCTGCAGGAGAATGGAATCACTCAGCTGTCCCTGCTGTCTGCTTTGGGCCAGCACAATGGTGTTTGGACCAACAAGGTCCTGCAAGGCCTTCTGTCTAATGAAAACCTACAGACTGAACAAGGTGAGTTCCTGTGATAGTTTTCAGAGTCCTGTGTTCAGAAGTCTGACAGTTTTCAGATCCCAAAAATATTTTAAAAAATGCAGGGATATAGGCATATGTATATTTGTAATATCTCCAGTAATGGATTAGTTAGCATCATCATCATACTGTTAAGAACTATGATAATGTGTAATGTTCAAAAATCAATATATCCAGCTTTAATTAAATTGCGTCTTTTTTCTCTGCATATATCCGCTATATCTATGTAAAAAACGTATCCTGTGTCCTCCTTTTTTGAGAAAAAAAAATCCAAAACCAAAAAGGAGAAGTTTTTTTTAAGATATTGTTTTCATGATGCAACAGACATCAGTGTGGCTCAGTGTGACCATCTGCTGCACAACACAAGAGCCACAGACTTTGAAGTACAACCCACATTAGCTTTCTCGCTTAAGTCTCCTTCTTATGGTCTGTTGAGTCCAAAAATGACCTTTTTGGCCATGATGCTAAATAGAATGTGTGGCATAAGTCCAACACCACACATTACAAGAAACACACCATAACAACTGAAGCATGGTGGTGGCAGTATCATGCTGCAGAGATTTTCCTCTGCAGCAGGCCCTGGAAGGAAATAGATAGTATAATATATGCAGCACAATGCAGAGAAATGCTGATGGCATTTCTTGCAGACAGAGCCTGCATTGATTTCACTCTAGTCACTGTACATCACATGCTGACCAATATGTTGAGGTTTGGAGAGAGTCAGAAACTTGATTTTATGCAGTATTGGGTTTGGTTTATGAAGAAGAATTACTTTGTTAAGAATAATTAGTTTATTAATACTGTTGGGGGAAATTCAGTTTCGATAAGAACAGGCTGTAGCTATGGAATGTATCAAGTAACTCTGCCACCATCTGCCTAATAAGCTTGTCATAATCATAGATACCTATAATTACATATATTTTATGTTTCATAAGATTGTTCGTTCATTCTAATTGTTAATCCTAACAATGCTATAATGGAACCTAATTTCTGATTTGACTGAGCTGTAAGATTGTTGTAAGGTTGTTGTCTCATAGCTGCTTCTAGAAATAGCTTTATAATAACTTTATTCAGGAAATTATATTGAGATAAATATCTCTTTTTCAAGAGAGTCCTGAGAAAAAGTTACATAAACACAAGATAACAATAAGAAAATTAATTCACTCGAAACCATCACGCACACAAACACAGCCACACCAATCAACACAGTCACAAATATGTTTAGCCTGTCAGAGGAATGAGATTTTCTAACTTGTTGCAGTTTACTCCAATAGTGAGGTGCATTCCAGTGTTTTAGGGTAGCAGCAGCAGCAGCATGAGCATTCAGGATATCTCCATAATCCAGTGAGGACAGTATGGTGGATTGTATAATGCCTTTTCTGTTTTTCAAAGGAGAAGCAAGCTCTGTTATATGGTGTATATAAACCCCATTTGAGCTTTTAATTTTTGAGCAAGATGTTCAACATGTGTTTTGTAAGACAATCTGCTGAATGGTTCGTGCTCTTGTGAAATGCACGCACTTTGTCTTTTTGGAGTTTTACAATGAAATGAAATAAACAAATGTAGAAAATAAAAAAGCACCTACTATTAAGTAGTAGTTATAAATAACAGTATAAAATTAAAATTTAACCTTAACAATTGTAAATACAAAATAAGTTTAAAGTAAGAAATATCGTTTTATATATATATATACAACAAAATGTGCAGTGTTAAAGTGTAAAGCTTTAAATTAAACAGGGAGGTCTGGATATGATCAAAAACAGTTTTATCTCTACATTACATTTATTTAGCTAATGCCTTTATCCTGTTTGATCTGTTTCAGTTCTAATGATACTGATATCCAGGGCATGAACACCAGAGGCAATGTAATTGCAGGGTTTTTTTGTTAGAATGACATTAAGTCATATAGATCTAGCCAGATTTTAAGTTTGCTGTGGTTGCTCTGGGTATCAGCATAGATAGGTTTAATTCAAGACAGAGGTATTTTAGCCTGTCTAATTTGCTGGATAACCAGTTAACGTAACCTATATTAAGCCAAAATTTCCAATTTTGAAAGCAAACAACTTATATTTAAATGTAGATGGTGAATCCCATGATAATTTTTAACATCAAGGGAGGATTTAATTTCATTACTAGCATTAGAGGTGTTCAGCTAAGCAGTATTATCAGGGGGGTGAGAACTGATGCATGTAAAATTCTCTAGTGTAACTCTAGATTGTAGTTCTGCCTGGGCAGCCGTACAGTGCTGTGAATAGTAGGAAATGGTATAAAGAGGTCTAACCGTTACGGTAGCTGTCATTGGAGTTTAAATCAAACGTCACTTGAAATTGTCTTACTGGATAAGACTTTAAGGCTCATGGTCAGAGGGGCTAGCTTCCGGCCCTGTTTGGGTGACTGCTAAACACGCCTTCACAGCCCAGAAAAGCTAAAAAGTTGTCCACAAAAGGCAGGCCCCATGCACACCAGTAGTGTTTCAGCCACAGCTGACACTTGCAGATTCTGCTGAACTTTATGTCGCCATAAAGGAGCGCACCTAAAGGGCCAGAAATGATAGAGTGCTGATTAGAGACATGTAGCATTTCCAGCATTTGTTTAGTGATGGATGCACTATTGTTGCACATGTAAAAATCACTAAAACACAATTTATAAAATCAGAATAAAATGTCACTTTCAATATTCCCATTGATTTTTCAGTGGAGGAGTTCCTGGTGCAGGAAGGGCTGGTCCTGTTGGAGATGAGAGTGAAGCAGCTGATGAAGGAGAATCAGCCAGGGAAGGCTGCACTGCTGGCAAAGACATGCTCTGAGTGTTCTGCCTTCCAAGGCAAGGGCCCTTTCAAGCAGATGTACCTTGTCTGCCTCTGTGCTACCTCAGAACAGGATCAGCTGATGGACGAGGTAAGTGTAGCTACATAGTTGAGTTTATTGACTTGCATTTGTATATACTAGAAAAACGCACAAGAAAGAGCTTGGCTGGTGTCATTTGTGTATTTAGGATTCAATCACACCTATTAGAGCTTTGCATTATATTAGTTGAATCAAGCAGACCACGGTAAGAATACACAAGTGCCATATTATGTTACAAAGTTGAACTGTTTACTATATATGGACTTATGTAAATGTATTTGGTCCTGTAAGAAGAAAATAGTGTTGTGCAGTGCCCTTGCTGCAAGCCTCAACTCTTCTGCCATCTGTGCTATACCTTCCACTGAATCTGAACCTTTTATAGACCTTTACCTGTAATAAGTTTCTCATCCACAAGATGGCAAACTGCACTTTTTGTAGTCTGCCATCTCAATTTGTGAGACCCTCCCTATTGGAGGCATTTATGGTGTCTCTTATTACTTTAGAAATATTGGATGATGAAGTGGGGCTTCCGTGTGTGTGTATATATGTGTGTGTGTATGTATATATGTGTGTATGTATATATGTGTGTGTGTGTATGTATATATGTGTGTGTGTGTGTGTATGTATGTATATATATATATGTGTGTGTATATATATATATGTATGTGTGTATATGTATGTGTGTGTGTATGTATATATATATATATATATATATATTATTATTTTCCATTGAAACATACTTACTGTATACATGGCATCTATCTGTACAGCTTTCAAAGGAGGACTGCCGCGATGCACTAGAGATGATCTGCAACCTTGAGTCAGATGGAGACGAGAGGGCAGCTTTCAGCTTATGCTCGGCCTTCCTGACCCGACAGCTTCTCCAAGGAGATACATACTGTGCTTGGTAAGAAAAACACAAGCCATCTGATGTTCATCAATATAGTCTTTCCTTGTTTTATTCTGTTGATCGTACATTTATTGAACATTTACTCCTGTCTTAAAATAAATAAGGCTGTATGTTTTTCCCACCAACAAAAATGTATGGAAGTCTTATGAATTGTTTGCTGTGTCTGTGCTTTTCAAGTTTATGTGAAGAAACATCATGGTGAAAAAAAGTGTGTTAAATGTGCAGTAGGTAACTTTTAGAAAAATAAAGTCCACTACGCCTGACCGAAGATAACCAATCAGAGTAGGAAGAGTCTCTGAAGCAGTGTCAATCACTGCTTGTGCACACACAGTTTAGGCCCCCCTCTCCACACATACTCAGTTAAGCTCACTATCTTCAGGAGTTTTCCAAACAGTAGCTGTGAAACAAACAACATTTTTACCTATGTGTAGTACAGCTCATGACATTAATTGTGAGTTAATAGTTTGAGTCAAGCACAGAAGCTGTTTTATGTGTAGCTTGGAAAATGGCGATATGGGCCACCGACTGTGTATTCAGCTGATTCGATCAATCCTACTGCACCTTTAACGTTGAATGCAGAAAAGGTCTGCATATGTTAATTCAGTCCAAATGAACCAAGAGCACATTATGAATCACCTGCACAAAATCAGTATGTATTGTTGTTAATTCACACTCTGTGTCCATGGTTGGTTAAGCTCTTCTGTTAATGTGTTTGTGTCATTGTGTGTTGTTGTAGTGGTATTGAGAGGCTGATGTTCAGTATGAGCCTGAATAGATATTGAACATACAATTAACAACAACCTTTCTTTAAATCAGGGAGCTCACTCTGTTTTGGAGCAAGTTGCTGAAGCGATTAGAGCCATCAGAGC